>QXEO01000541.1:14023355-14215098 GCA_007115705.1 Dactylis glomerata | reverse complement strand
CTTGTTCTGGGCATAGTTCACCTCTGATATCATGGCTTCAGGAGGTGCAGACAAGGTACATTCCATGAGAGAATGGCCTTCTTTTCCACAAATTGCACAGGCAGAAGTAACTTGGTTGACAGGAACCAAAGCTTGGCTGTTTCTTTCTGTCATGAGCTGGGCAAGCTGAGTTGTTAAACTCTCCAACTTGGCTTCCAAAGCATTCTGGCCACTTGACTGAATCTGCAGCTGATTGTTGGGGTGGACAGCTCTTTCATTTGTCCAGGAGAAGTTGTGTGATGCCATGCTCTCAATCAACTCAGTAGCTTCATCAAGGGTCTTGTTCATGATTCCACCTCCAGCAGCTGAGTCAACAAATGATCTGGTTTGCTCTGTCAAACCCTTGTAGAAGGTTTGCAAGATGAGCCATTGCTCCTGGCCATGGTTGGGACACATCCTGATGAGACCTTGGTATCTCTGCCAAGTATCATACAGGCTTTCTCCTTCATATTGCACAAATCTTGTTATCTTGTCTCTGCACTCAGCTGCTTTGGTTGGAGGGAAATATCTCTCAAAGAAGGCTTGAAGAACATGTTCCCATGTGTCTCTGCAGTGAATAGGAAGAGAGTGGAACCAAACTTTTGCAAGTCCAGATAGTGAGAAGGGAAACAATTGCATCCTGATGGCTTCAGGAGGAACACCATTGTGCTTCAAAGTGTTGCAGTACTCCAGAAAGTTTCTGATATGCTCATGGGGGCTCTCCAAAGCAGAACCTTTGAAGGGATTATGTTGCACCATATTGATCAGAGCTGGCTTGATTTCCCAGTTGTTTGCTTGTATTGCAGGCATAATCACATCTGCATTATTGATCTGGTCCTTGGGAATCCACAAATCTCTCAACTTCTTATCACCCATGCTGAAATCTGAGGATGACGATTCCAAATCTGAGACAGAGGTTTCCAAATCTTCAGCAGAAACTTCAGAAGCTGCTCTCTTTCTTGCAAACAAAGTCCTCTCTGGCTCAGGATCAAATGGGGCTAGTGGAGAATCTTCAGAGGACTGCATCAACTGAATTCCCACGGAGATTAGATGAAATCATTGTTCTACACACAATTACAGACAAGAACTTGATCAATGGGTTAGTGAACTAAATCCCCTAATAAAAGTTCTAAGCTTGATCACAGACAAGTCATTAAAACAGACAATCAAAGATTGCAAATTGGAACAAGTATTTACACAGCTTAGTCTACTGTAATCTAAGGAAACAATCAAAAGTTGATCCCCGGCAACGGCGCCAATTTTGATCTGTTGAGATTATAGGGGGGTTTTTCTAGTCGTCTCCACAGGGATCAACACAAATGAGACTATTTCCTAATTTCCAGAAGCTAAGCAGAAAAGTGGGGTTTTTGGTGTTGTAAACAGAAAAGTAACAGGAGGTTTTGAGCAGGGAAGTTTTAACATAACAAGTTCAAGGATTTCTTGTTTGTCAGACAAGAAAGCATTGAACAAACTAGCAAATTTTAGACAGGGATATGTTTTTGGAACTAGGTGCAGAGACTAGTCTTACACCTACAGATCAAGCAAGTGCAACACAGTTTTCACAGTAGTCTTAGAGTTTACAATGGAGTGTGTCACTCAAACCATAGCAAAGGTCAAAGACAAGTTTCAAACTGCTTTACAACGCAAGATCAACACAACAGATCACAGAGCATGAGGGAAAGGAAGAGAGATTTGCTGTTTGTCACCGAAGGCTTGCCGTGGCAGAGAAAGTAGAAGAATTGCTGTCGCGGCAGAGGATGCAGAGGTTGAGGGAGAGCTGGGCCTTCAGATCCTTGGGGCTATGTTCATCCTGTGTTCTTGAGGTTACTGAGGGAGTTCTTGGAGTTCTTGGTGGACGCCATGGATCCAGTCTTGTTACAACAGAGGAGAAGAGGGAAAAGGGTGGAAAAGTTTTTTGTGTTGGACTATGGAGGAGGAAGGTTTTGGTGGAGTGGTGGATGGATGGAGTGGCTGTGGATGCGAGGTGAGAGATGGATATGTGGTGGGAGTGAACCTGGACCTCTCCTTTTAAAGACTTTTTGTGGCATTCTTGCTGCGGCGTAGAGGAGTAGTGGGAAGTTGGTGGCGGCAGCGGCTTTTCTGCTTTTGCCGTTTTTCCTGTCTTCTTGTGCCGTACCAGCCACTTTCTGCCGTGCTTGCTTTTCTTGCTCCTCAAGATGTACTCCTCCATTCCTGGTGGCTTGGTCTTTGGTTTGAATTACTCTGACTTGTAGATTTAAGTGCCTTGGCGCACTGATCTGTGACAAAGGATCAAATGATATAAAATGTTGGTGCAACACTGGTAGAAATGAGGTAAAACAGACAAGTTTTATGGTTGCAAGGTTCAGATATATGTGTAAATCTTAGAGTGATCAATAAGCATCTTGAATGGTTAAAGTTAATGTGAGAACACTTATGCTGCATATGCTTGATAAATCATAATTTGAAAACCTCGTGTCCCGTGAATACGAATACCCAAACCTCATGCTACTCGACTTAGAGTCCCAAGCAAGCTCTTGTCATTGTAAATATATGTGTATCATCGAGAACCGCCAATGGGGTACCTCCGTGCCCGATGACATGGAACAAGCCCACATCAAAATGACAGGACAAACAGACAATGAACACCTCGTCATCTCTTTTATTTACCATTGGTATAGCTTTTTATTGCGAGATGTGTCATCGACTGTTCACTAGGGGTATGCTGTAAATTTCCACCATGAATTATGCATGGCTTAGATTAGCGGCCCAGGCATTTCCCTAACACATATAAAAACTCTATGATCCTGCAAGATTCCCAACTTATTTCACATCGCGAGTATCCATAAACAAAAGATCACGATATCAACTCAAATGAAAGATAGTGCAATGTTGAAAGCTTGCCCCATGACAGCATGGCTGGGCTAATTCCCAACTTACAACTTGCAAGCATAACAACTCAACATAAGAGACCACAATGTCAAAATTTTAAAGCAAGAAAAGTAAAGTGTGTCATCCGGTTCGTGAGAGCTTTACTGACCAATTTTTCCATAACACCAAAAAGAGTTTAATTTGAAGGATAGATAAAAGCAAGTCAAATTTACTTTAGAATAGTAAATTGCTAATAGGCATGTATGGTGGACACTTTGGAACAACTTGGTTTTTAGGATTTGGATACACGAGTAGAGCTCATACTCAGTACAAAGTGAGGGCTAGCAAAAGACTGGGAGCGACCAACTAAGAGAGCAATAACGGCCAGAATCATACATAGCGACAAAGCAACATTAAAAGAAGCATAAGATGGCATCAAAAGTCAAAAACTAAATGATCATAGAGGCAATGGTGACTTTGTATGAGTCTAACATGTGTGAGCATGCGCCAAGTCAACCCAAATAAAGCATCAAGGAGAAAACCAAAATAATGCTTCCAAATAATTAAAACAACGCATGATTTTTTTCGAAGGCTCATTAAGCAATCTCAGTTATTTGAGACAAGTCATGCTACATAAAACCACTAAGCACGCTATCAAAAAGACATCAAGCACGGCATGCAAAAGCCTAGGCCGCAGTCTACACAAGCTCCTTCTTGTACCATTTTTTTTACATAAAGCTTTTTCTCTTTTCCAACACCATTCACACTTTTTATAACCAACTCTTTTGATGAAAACCAAGATAGACCAGAGGCAAAAATACACCTTGATGAAAAGATATAACAAGATCTGAACACAAATCAAGGCAAAAATCGAAAGCTAAACGCAGTTCTAGAAAAAGAGAACACTCGTGGAAACGAATAGAGTAAAAAACGGAGTGTTCTTGGCAAATGAAAAGCAAGGCAAATTCTCCAAAAGAAATTTGTTGGAGTCCAACCATTTATTGCAGCAAACAAAACTAAAAAAAACTGAAAACTAAAAACAACTAACGCTCCAAGAAAAACACATAATGCATGAAGCAATAAAAATATAGCGTATTGAAAGGTGACCTGATTTTTGCCGATGAAGAAGGGGTGCCTCGGGGGCATCCCCAAGCTTTGACACTTGTACTTCTTGGATATTTCTTGGGGTGATATGGGAATCCCCAAGCTTGAGCTTTTGTCCATTCTTCAACTCATCTCATCATTCTTCGATCCCTACACTTGAAAACTTCCTTCATACAAAACTAAACACAAATCTATTAGCAATATTAGTGTAAGCATAACATAGAATCAACCCTTTTTGCTTCAGGTTTCAACTCAAAACCACCACATATAAATTATATACTACTGTAGCAACTTCCCCAAAAGTTCTGTGATCAAAAGAACTCAAAAAGAAAGCGATAAAGCGGCAAACACAAATATTGACAGAAATCTGTCAAAACAGAACAGCTGACAAAGGTCGAATTTTTAGAGGGTTTTCTGTTGCTCAAATCAAAAAGTGTTAAACTAATTAAAGTTTGGATATAACCTAGGTCATATGCACAAGAAATCGCAGGTCCAAAAGATTTACAGAGAATTTTTGCGAATTTTTACGGTGCAGCACCAAAAACTGTTTCAGGACAGCAACATCTCCAAATCTTACCTCACTTAAATTAGAGGCTTCTCTTGGCACAAAAACGAAATAAAAATGATAAGGAGAGGTTATTACAGTAGTAATAACTTCCAAGACTCAAATAAAAGAAAAAGAACTAAATGTAAAAACATTGGGTTACCTCCTATGAGTGCTTTTCTTTAACGCCTTTGAGCTAGGCGCAGAAAGTGCGAATCAAGTAATATCAAGTGATGAAGCATCAAGCTCATCATTTACCACACTAGGTACTTTAGAGGTTCCTAAACATGATTCAACCTGCAAGTCACTCTTAGTTGAACTAAAAGTCTTACCAATCTTAAAAACATGCTGCGGTTTAGGCATAGACACCTTGGGAACATACATAAATTTTTGCTCTTTTCCACCAAAAGCTTTCTCCTTCTTAAACTTAAGAGAAGAGAAAATTGAACTTAAAGTTTCCATGGACTCCTCTAGTTTCCCAATCTTAAGGTTTTGACTATCAAGAGTAGTACTAGCTGCGAAAATGGTGATTCTCTTACCGATACTTTCTATCAATTCATTAACTCGGCTAGCGTCATCAAGGATATTTGGCAAACTTTTTTCTAAAGAGCTAAGCTTTTCTAAAACTTCCTCCAAAGTGACCTCAGTTTTAACAACATGAATAGGTGGTATGATACGTCCCCAACGTATCTATAATTTTTGATGATCCACGCTTATTTTTACACCATTTGCCTAATGTTTCGTTACACTTAGTGGCACTTTTATGCATTTTCCGGAACTAACCTACTAACAAGTTGCCACAGTGTCAGTTCCCTGTTTTCTGCTGTTTTTGTGTTTCAGAAGTGATATATAGGAAATATTCTCGGAATTGGACGAAACAAGTTCCTAAAGTCTTATTTTGTCCGAGAGCTTCTAGTCATCCGAAGGAGAGTAGGAGAGGGGCCACCAGGGGCCCTCATGCCAGGCTGGCATGGCCCAGGCCCTGGCCACGCCGCCATGGTGTGAGGCCACCTGGCTCCACCTCTGACATCGCCCCTTCGCCTATAAAGACCCTCCGATGGAAAAAATCTAAGTACCCAATCACTTTTCCAGAACACATCGCGATCCGCCATCGCCGTCGACCCGAAGATCGGGAGGGTCCAGAAGCTCTTCTCGGCACCCTGTCGGAGAGGGGAATCGCCATCGGAGGTCTTCTTCATCGCCATGCTTGCCTCCGGAGTGATAAGTGAGTAGTCTACCTTGGACTATGGGTCCATAGAAGTAGCGAGATGGTTGTCTTCTCCACCATGTGCTTCATGTTTAGATCTCATGAGCTGCCCTATATGATTGAGATCACCGTTATGTAATTCTACATGTTTGGTTTGTTGGGATCCAATGAATATTGGTGTTATGATTGAGTTCCTGTACTGAATTATATCTTTTGTTATCTCTATGTTGTTTATGATCTAGCATGCTCTCCATTGTTAGTAGCTATTTTGGCCGAGTAGTTACTAGTGACTCCAAGAGGGGGTATTTATGCTCGATAGTGGGTTCATGCCTCTATTTAACCTGAAGGAGTGACAGAAACCTCTAAGGTTGTAGATGTGCTATTGCTACTAGGGAGAAAACAACATTCATATGCTCAAGGGCATATGCTTTGTTTACATTACACACTTTGCTTAATGCAATTATCTGTTATTCGCAACTTAATACTTGTGGAGTTCTCGGATTGATTCGCCACAAGTGGATTATTAGTCATAGATGCAGTTGGATGGCGGTCTATGTATTTTGTTGTAATGCCCAGAGTAAATCTCATAGTGATCTTCTTGACATATCACATTTATCTTTATTCTATCAATTGCCCAACTATAATTTGTTTACCCAGCATGTTTTATTTATCTTATGGAGAGACACCACTGGTGAACTGTGGACCCCGGTCCTATTTCCATCATATTGCTATCACCTGTTTACTTTACTTGCACTGTTTACTTTACTCACACTGTTTACTTTACTCGCATACTTCTACTGTTTTCCACTCGATACGCTCATAACCTTTGTTTCAAGCAAACTGGTGAGATTGACAACCTCATCGCAAGTTGGAAACAAAGTACTTGGTTGTGTTGTGTGCAGGTTCCACGTTGCAGCTAGCAAGCAAAGCTTGGACGACACGCCATATATAAATTGTCCGAAGCTGTTGCAAACTAGCAAGCATCACCTTCAGTCATTATTGTCTGCTTTTCTCCTGATTGACATACTTTGGTTTCTTAACTGAGGGAAAACTAGCTGCTATATTCATCATACCTTCCTCTTGGGGTTCCCAACTGGCTTGTCATTTACCACGCACAAGGAATCTTCTGGTGCCGTCACCCACGTGTCAGCAGCTCTTTTTCTGGCGCCGTTGCCGGGGAGGATTGGAAGACTTCTGTGAGGGGAGTTTTTCGCACGCACATCCTTTACTTTGTTATTGTTTTGCTTTACTTTATTTATTTTACCTGTATCGTTTTATATCAAAAACCCAAAAAATTAGAATCCTTGGTAGTTGTTTTTACTTGTTTACTTTCGTTTTGCTGAAATGGCCAATCCTGAAAACACCAAGTTGTGTGACTTTACTAGCACGAACAATAGTGATTTTATCTGCACTCCTATTGCACCACCTGCTCCTGCTGCAAACTTTTATGAGATTAAGCCTGCTTTGTTGAACCTTGTTATGAAAGAGTAATTTTCTGGTGCTAGTACTGAAGATGCTGCAGCTCATCTCAACAATTTTGTTGAGCTATGTGAGATGCGGAAATATAAGGATGTAGAAAGTGATATTATTAAGCTCAAGTTGTTTCCTTTTTCTTTGAGAGGAAAAGCTAAAGATTGGTTGCTGTCTTTGACTAAGAATATTGATTCATGGGCTAAGTGCAAGGATGCTTTTATTGGTAGATACTATCCTCCTGCTAAGATTATATCTCTGTGTAGTAATATTATGAAATTTACTCAGTTTAATAATGAACATGTTGCTCAAGCTTGGGAAAGAATGAAATCTATGATAAAGAATTGCCCCACTCATGGACTGACTACTTGGATGATTATCCAAACTTTTTATGCAGGACTGAATTTTTCTTTGAGGAACCTACTTGATTCAGCTGCTGGAGGCACTTTTATGTCCCTTACCTTAGGCGCCGCAACAAAGCTACTCGACAACATGATGGTAAATTATTCTGAATGGCACACCGAGAGAGCTCCACAAGGTAAGAAGGTAAATTCTGTTGAGGAAACCTCTTCCTTGAATGATAAGATTGATACCATTATGGCTATGCTTGCTAATTATAGGACTCGTGTTGATCCTAATAATGTTCCTTTAGCCTCTTTGGTTGCTCAAGAAGAGCATGTTGATGTGAATTTCATTAGAAACAATAATTTTAACAACAATGCTTATAGGAACAATTTTGCTAGTAACAATTATAGGCCGTATCCTTCTACTAATGGTAATGGTTATGCTAATTCTTATGGTAATTCCTACAACAACACTAGGGCCGCGCCCTCCGAGCTTGAGGTAATGCTCAAGGACTTCATCGGTAAGCAAACTACTTTTAACAAGTCTGTTGAGGAAAAGTTAGGCAAAATTGATATTCTTGCTTCTAAAGTTGATAGCCTTGCTCATGATGTTGAAATTCTGAAATTAAAAGTGTTGCCTAATGATGTGAAAGAGAACAATGTTTTTGCTACTGCTAATGCTATTCAAGTTGGAATTGATAAAAATATTAGATTGTTAGCGGAATTGCATGCCAGGTGGGAAAGAGAAGATGAGATGGCTAGAGAGATGAAGGTATGTACCATTACTACCTCTAATGATATTGCTCCTAATGCTAGCAATCTTCTTACTTTGATTGGTGTAGAGAAAACTCCCACTCCTTGTGTTAAAAAGCCTAAAACTGCCAAAACTTTTTCTCAAAAGAGTGCTGAAATTTTTTGGAGTGTAGGAGATGATAGCTCTACTTCTTTTAATGATTTTGATGTTGATGGCTGCAATATATCTGAAGTTATTTTGTTCTTGCAAAAGCTGCTTTGACTCCCAATGCTAGTTCTGTAAATGTTGCTTTTACTAAGCATATTACCAATGCTCTCATAAAAATTAGGGATGAAAAGTTGAAGCAAAAAGCTTCTGTTCCCAAGAAGTTAGAAGATGGTTGGGAACTCATCATTGATATGCATGTTAATGGTTTTGATTGCCATGCTTTATGTGATCTAGGTGCTAGTGTTTCTATCATGCCTAGAAAGATTTATGACATGCTTGATTTACCACCGCTTGAAAAATGTTATTTTGATGTTCCTATTGCTGATGTTGCTAACAAGAAACCTTTGGGAAGGATTAATGATGTTATTATTGTGGTTAACAATAACCTTGTTCCCTTTGATTTTCTTGTTATGGACTTTGAATGCCATGCTTCATGTCCTATTATTTTGGGAAGACCCTTTCTTCGAACTATAGGTGCCATCATTGATATGAGGGAAGGCACTATCAAATATCAATTCCCACTAAAGAAAGGTATGGAACACTTCCCTAGGAAAATAAAGAAATTACCTTTTGACTCTATTCTTAGAGCAAATTATGATCTTGATGCTTCATCACTTGATGTTACTTGATTCACAATTTTCTGCGCCTAGCTCAAAGGCATTAAAGAAAAGCACTCTTGGGAGATAACCCAATGTTTTATTTTCAGTACTTTTTCTTTTATTTGAGTCTTGGAAGTCATTACTACTGTAATGACCCCACTCCTTATCTTGTTTATTTCGTTTTTGTGCCAAGAGAAGCCTCTAATTCGAGTGAGGTAAAGATTTGGGGATGTTGCTGTCCTGAAACTATTTTTGGTGCTGCACCATAAAAATTCGTATAAAACTTTTGGACCTGCGATTTCTTGTGCATATGCCCCAGGTTATATCCAAACTTTCGTTAGTTGAACACTTTTTGATTTGAGCAACATAAAACCCCTCAAAAATTTGATCTTTTTCAGCTGTTCTGTTTTGACAGATTTCTGCCAATATTTGTGTTTGCCGCTTTATCGCTTTCTTTTGAGTTCTTTTGATCACGGAACTTTTGGGGAAGTTGCTACAGTAGTATGTGCTATATATGTGGTGGTTTTGAGTTGAAACCTGAAGCAAAAAAAGAGGTTGATTATATGTTATGCTACACTAATGTTGCTAATAGATTTGTATTTAGTTTTGTATGAAGGAAGTTTTCAAGTGTAGGGATTGGAGAATGATGAGATGAGTTGAAGAATGGAAAAAAGCTCAAGCTTGGAGATGCCCATGCATCACTCCAAGAAATATCCAAGAAGTACAAGCGTGAAAGCTTGGGGATGCCCCCGTGGCACCCCTTCTTCATCGACAAAAATCAGGTCACCTTTCAAGACATTATATTTTTATTGCTTCATGCACTATGTGTTTTTCTTGGAGCGTCAGTTGTTTTAGTTTTCTTAGTTAGTTTAGTTTAGTTTGCTGCAATAAATGGTTGGACCCCAACAAATTTCCTTTGGAGGAGATGTACTCGTTTTCATTTGCCAAGAACACTCCATTTTTCATTCTTACAATTTTACCGGGTGTTCTTCTTTTTCCGCTACTGCTTTTGGTTTTTGTTTTCGCCTTGATTTTCATTCAGACCTTGTCATATCTTTTCATCAAAGGTGTATTTTTGGCCTCTGATCTTTATTGGTTTTCATCAAAAGAGGTGTCTTTAAAAATTTCAAGGGATTTCTATTTTCGTGCCCCTGGTTCGTTAGTTGTACTCAGTTTTCCCCAGCTCCTTAGTTTTTCCTCAGTTTTCCCCAAGCCGTTGTCTGAAACCGTCACCAGTGCTGGAACGGCCGGTTGCCCAATGGTTGAACACCTTTGACCGTTAACTGCTGACTAGTGGGGCCACGTAGAGCCCGCAAAGACACGTCAGAGCATCCATCGTTGTTTGACCGTAAGCATCGCCGTATCCCTGACCAAAACGCGGATGAGTGGGGCTTCGGTATATCGAATGACAAGTGGGGCCATGACGCTGATACAAGGGGCAATACACGGGTAGGATTAGATTTTTAAATGGAGCTCTACAGCGATGGCACGGAGGAGGTGGCATGCGGGGTGCCGAAATGAGATCGACGTCCACAAAGAACTGCATGAGGCGAGACCAGACGCATTAGATAGATATGATCTGGACACGTTTAACCATGCAAAGAAGAGAAGAAATGGTCGAGGACATCGACGACGACCTCAACACTTTGACTGACGGTGTCGGACACGAACACGAGCAATGTAGAGAAAACTAGTGTCTCTCCTTTCTGGCGTGTATAGATAGGTGCTATGGGAGTGTGGTGGTGAAGGGAAAGACCTCGCGGTGGTCTGTGGCGTCCAGCATAGCGGGGCGGCGTGGCCGTGCCCACAGCGGCGTGCATGTTCGGCATTGGCATCAGCATGTACGTTCGTCATTGGCCTCGGCGGTATCTCTGGTTTGTCAGTGATCGAATGAGGGGACGGGATTGAGGGTGCATCCCGACGGTGACCTAGCAGTGGCGGCGAGCATGCATACCCGTTCTGACCATGCCGATATCGGCATCGTCATCGTTTGGAGGCTGTGGTGCTCTCATTATAGTGGAAATTGCGATTCCCTATTATTTTTACATGCATAATATATAGAAAATAGCTAGATCTATAAATCGATGCATATGAAGCTACATATATATTCTTGGTCATAATCCCCTTAGATGCATGGCTTCACGTCGTCGTCGCTTTCATCGTCAGTATCTTCGTCGTCCGTGTAGTAGTACTTCCTGCACATTGTTCCGTCGAACACCTTCACTGTGAGCACATAATCGCCTTCATATTTGAAGTGTAGGAAGCAGCCGAAATCCACACCGTGCGCGATGGCGAAATTCTCCCAGCCCTTGTCGAGGTACATCCGGCCTTGTCCGTCAAATAGGACCTCCATGGTCCAGAGATGAGGACCGCAGTCAGCTGCTCGTAGATACACCTTTGCGGGCTCCTGACCGTCAAGATAGTCCGCAAACTTTTGTGGGAGTGCCTGCAAAGAAATTAAAGGTTTTTTAGAACATGCACATAATTAATCACATGCATCATATATGTGGGAACGCGTACGTACCTTCTTGGCCAAAGGGTCTTCATAGATGGTGATGAAGAACTCCTCTATGATCAATGGCAGTGTTGACGGTGGTGGTGGCAATGATGATGATCCACCACCCCGGACGCCCCTTCCCCTTCCCCTTCCCCTTCCCCTTCCAGTCGGCGTCCGAGACGTGGAAGCCATGGCAATGGATCAAGTGTATGTGAATGAAGAAGAGAGAGGCAGAAACGAAGAAGAGAGAGGCAGAACCTATTGACATGAGGGATGGCCGTTGTGGGGGTTTATAAGGGAGAGATGACCGTTGTGGGGTTTACACCATAAATTAAGGTAGAGATGACCATTGTGGGGTTTACACAATAAATTAAGGAGGAGATGACCGTTGTGGGGGTGGTTTATATCTCAACAAAAAAAGTAATGCCTAAAAGAAATGGAAATTCGTGAAAGTTCATCATTTTACCGTGAAAAGTAAAGCCTACAAGAAATGGAAATTCGTGATAGTTTATCATTTCAGCGTGAAAAGTAATGCCTACAAGAAATGGAAATTTGTGATAGTTTACCATTTTACCGTGAAAAGTAATGCGTAAAAGAAATGGAAATTCGTGATAGTTCATCATTATACCGTGAAAAGTAAAGCCTACAAGCAATGGAAATTCGTGATAGTTTATCATTTCAACGTGAAAAGTAATGCCTACAAGAAATGGAAATTCATGATAGTTTATCATTTTACCGTGAAAAGTAATGCCTAAAAGAAATGGAAATTCGTGATAGTTCATCATTTTACCGTGAAAAGTAAAGCCTACAAGAAATGGAAATTCGTGATAGTTTATCATTTTACCGTGAAAAGTAATGCCTACAAGAAATTCGTGATTACCCAACTTGTTGAATCCGGTGGCAAACTCGTCATTTAGCATACATAGAGGGGTAGTAGTTTGCCACCGACAGATAGAGAGAGGGTGGCACGATCCTGCCCGTTGGATCATAGGATCGACGGTAGGTGGGCACGATCCGTGTGACAACAGCTCGACCAATCAGGCCAAGTTTGGGCTTCTGTGAGAAGGGAGAGGGTAAAACTGAGTAGTATCAAGGATACAAGGGCAAGTAAATAGTAAACAGGCTAAGGAATTCAAATAAGAGATTTAGAAAAAGAAAAACACATGTTTTGTACAATGAAACCCATGTTGGCCTACCTCAAAGTATTAGCAATTCAAATATACATGAGTGTAAAAATTATGGCCTCATTCAGACAAACTATGTTTTGAGTATAGATGTTTTGAGAAGGGGTTTGAGTGGAAAGCCATGAACCTTCATAGCTACTAGTGATTTCAGAAGTGGCCATTTGTGTGAAAACTTGATTTATATATGTTTGTTATGATTTTATTTTGCGCATGAGTTGGAGGCACTATGATTTTATTTTTTTGATTTTTTTTGCGCATGAAATGACTCAATTAGATGGCTTAATCCCATCTGTTGACTCTCTGTTGACCAGCCACTTGAGGGTAAAACTGAGTATATTGCACTAGGCAGTATTAGTACTCGAGGGGAAAACTGAGTACAGATATTTTTCCAGTGTAAGATTCGAGGGTAGAACTGAGTACACGTAACAGTGCTGACGTGTAGTCCCACGGACGCGTATCGCGGTGAGCAGCGGTTAGCCGCGCGGTGCGCGTGTTGAGACCAAAACGTCAACTGCTGAGACGAACCGTCACTTTGCCAGTACAGAGCCCCTCTCCCTCCCTTTGCACACAGTCTCATCATAACTCACGCACGCAACCACGCCTCTCACGTCCCATCACCTTCTCAAAAAAAACCCCAGCCACCCTACGCGCGCTCCCCTGCCAGCGATGGAGAAGAAGAATGCGCCGGCGGCCGTCGCCCCCGAGCCCGTCGCCTCCGAGCCCATCGCCTCCGAGCCCGTCGCATCCGAGGGCGGTGCATCCAAGCACGGCGCCTTCGTGAACTGGGCCTCTCTTAAGGGTGACGGACCACTTCACAAGATCGGCGACTGCTTACTGGCGAACGAGGAGTACGTGGACACCTACGCTGCTTTGAGGCAAGTTTGTACAAATTGGCGCTCAGATCTACCTGAGCCCGACATGCACCTGCACGAATGGATCGTGGTAGAACACGCCCTTCCACGCGCCGCTGAGTTCTCCTTCCTCAACCTCCGCACATCCCGCTACGTCACCATCGATCTAACGGAAGTTCATGCAAGGTTCAAATTCCTCCATATCTATAGAGTTAATCTATTTTTATTTTCAATCGTAAACATCTTAGTGCTGAATGTTATCTTCATCAACTCCCTTTTAGATACTACTTCGTCGGCTTTTACCGTGGTGTCATCGTGCTTGCCCAGAGGAACCAGCCGCACAAGATACGGCTTCTGAACCCACTCACAAAGACATTGAACGCTACATTTGAGACGCAGATGCCATCTATGATTGTGGAGTCAGTCGCTGTAATGAAGTCCCCGACTATGGTCTTCATTTGCACTGGTTACCCCAATGAAATTGCTTGGGTCGATGAGAGCTCTCCTACTAAGGATATAGATGTAGAAAATTGGGGAGAAGGAAGATTTTCGATCGAGGAAGATTCTCTCAGTTGCCTTACCCTGTTCAATGGTGAATTGTATGCAATAGCTGTGAACAATTTGGATGTCAGAACATTAGTGTGCACCAACAATGTCCAGTTGGAGAAGCGCGCGAGCACTATCAACATGGAGACACTATTTTCATTTCCAGAACTTGGAACTGACAAGTTCTACCTTGTGGAGTCTGATGGTGATCTGCTACTTGTGTTGTTCGGCGGCAGCCCTGGCAACAGGCATTTGGAGGAAGGTCAACCATTGGTGTACCGTGTGGACACTGAGAGCCGCTCTCTCCATGCCGTCAACATTGGCAGTCATGCCTTCTTCGTCAGTTATAAACGGTGTATCTCCGTCGACACCAGAGTGCACCCGACAGTTCGACCTGGCTGCATCTACTACGAGGGTGGTTATATCAGACAGTACTTTGATGATAGAAAGGCCTGGGATGAGTGGCCATGACTTATGGATAGATTAGATTCCGACGGTATGAAAATAGAACAAAGGCCATACCATTTGGAGGATCTATTGGCTGCACACTGCAGACGGAAGGAGTTCAGTCAATATTTTTTTCATCTCATGGAATATAGCGACTCCGAAATATATGATGAAGAATGAAGAACCTTCATGTTGGGCATACATTGCGTCTTATATTATTTTCAGCTTAGTTTGTCGTGAATATTAACATTGTTATTGGCTTCTTTTGGCTGCTGTATGCATTTTATGTATTATACTATACTAGCTTCTAGATTAGCTTCTAGATTTGTTACCATATTGGGCAAAAAACGAGGGCCAAAAGGCAGCAATCATTGAAGAAAGACAGAAATAGAAGCTACTCTAGATTTGATACTAATTTGGTGAAAAGAGAGAGAATTGTTTACAGAGAGAGAGGGGAAAAAGGCGCTCTGAAAAGGCGCTCTGAAAAGTCAATGCCAATTTGGCCCGAGAGAGACAGAACCGAGCTCTCACGTACAACCAAACGCGGTCTCGTCCTGTCCCACGTGGTCCCTTTCTACCAGCCCCACGCGACGCGGCCCCACATGACACGGCCCCACACGTCAGCACGGAAACGGTCAACTTAACGGGAATCCTCACGTCCGAGCTCCTTGAGGGTTTCAGACAACGGCTTGGGGAAAACTGAGGAAAAACTAAGGAGCTGGGAAAAACTGAGTACAACTAACGACTTGAGGGCACGAAAATAGAAATCCCAAATTTCAAATGGTGTTGGAAAAGAGAAAAAACTTTATGCAAAAAAGTGGTATAAGAAGGAGCTTGTGTAGACTGCGGCTTAGGCTTTTTCATGTCATGCTTGATTTCTTTTTGATAGTATGCTTAGTGGTTTTGCTGTAGCATGACTTGTCTCAAATAACTGAGATTGCTTAATGAGACTTTGAAAAAAATCATGCGTTGTTTTTAATTGTATGGAAGCATTATTTTGGTTTTCTCCTTGATGCTTTATTTGGGTTGACTTGGCGCATGCTCACACATGTTAGACTCTTACAAAGTTGCCAATAGCCTCTATGATCATTTAGTTTTTGACTTTTGATGCCATCTTATGCTTCTTTTAATGTCACTTTGTCGCTTTGCATGATTATGGCCATTATTGCTCTCTTAGGTAGTCGCTCCCAGTCTTTTGCTAGCCCTCTCCTTGTACTGAGTATGAGCTCTACTCGTGCATCCAACTCCTAAAAGCCAAAGTTTTCCAAAGTGTCCACCATACATACCTACTAGCAATTTGCTATTCCAAGTAAATTTGACTTGCTTTTATTTTCTCTTCAAATTAAACTCTTACCAGTGTTATGCGAAATTTGGTCAGTAAAGCTCTCACGAACCGGAAGGCACACTTTACTTTTTCCTGTTCTTAAAAATTTGACATTGTGGTCTCTTATGTTGAGTTGTTATGCTTGCAAGTTGTAAGTTGGAGACTAGCCCAGCCATGCAGTCATGGGCAAGCTTTCAACATTGCACTTCTTATTTGAGTTGATATCGTGATCTTTTGTTTATGGATGCCCGCGGTGTGAAATGAATTGGAAATCTTGTGGGGATCATGGAGTTTATATATGTGTTAGGAAAATGCCGGGCCGCTAATCTAAGCCATGCATAATTCATGGTGGAAATTTGCAGCATACCCATGGTGGACATTCGACGACGCATCTCACAATAAAAAGCTAAACAAATGGCAAATAAAAGAGATGTTGAGGTGTTCATTGTCTGCTTGTCCTGTCATTTTGATGTGGGCTTGTTCCATGTCATCAGGCATGGAGGTACCCCATTGGCGGTTCTCAATGATATGCATATATTTACAATGACAAGAGCCTTGCTTGGGACTCTAAGTAAAGTAGCATGAGGTTTGGGTACTCGTATTCACGGGACACAAGGTTTTCAACTTATGATTTGTCAAGCATATGCATCATAATTGTTCTCACATTAACTTTAACCATTCAAGATGCTTATGATGGGGACAATGAGAGCTCAAAGCTGGTAAGTACCATAATTTTTGAAGGTTATAAAACTTACAATCACTGCTTCCCTCTGCGAAGGGCCTTTCTTCTACTTTTTTGTTGTGTCACCACCTTCTATCTTTATGCACCATTAAGAGAGCATAGTTGTCATTCCTAGTATAATGTGCATTGTCCCAAAGTTTTCATTGATTGATTCATATTGTTGGTTTCACTTGTTCTCAAATTATTTGTATCTAGTCGCCCTCTTAAACTTGAAGGTGTCCTATGCATTTATATTTTGCTCTCTTTGAAGGACAAGCTGAAAACTATTTGTATGTTTTTTCCTTATGATTTGAACACACGTTTGACTTTCATTGTTTCATTTTCATGATCTTTTGTTTGTGTTCATTTGCATGTTTACAACATGGTTGCTAAGTTCTTATTGTCAAGATTTTATCTTTCATGCCCATGTTTTAAGTTCTTATGATCCCAGCTCACAAATGCTTACATACATGATCAAGATTGTGTAGGTGCATGTCACCTCAAATTTTTTTTTGTTATCACTTACCTACTCGAGGATGAGCAAGAGTTAAGCTTGGGGATGCTGATACGTCTCCAACGTATTCATAATTTTTGATGCTCCATGCTTGTTTTTACACCATTTGCCTAATGTTTCGTTACACTTCGTGGCACTTTTATGCATTTTCCAGAACTAACCTACTAACAAGTTGCCACAGTACCAGTTCCCTGTTTTCTGCTATTTTTGTGTTTCAGAAGTGATACACAGGAAATATTCTCGGAATTGGACAAAACAAGTTCCTGAAGTCTTATTTTGTCCGGGAGCTTCCAGTCATCCGAAGGAGAGTAGGAGAGGGGCCACTAGGGGCCCTCACGCCAGGCTGGCGTGGCCCAGGCCCTGGCTGCGCCGCCATGGTGTGAGGCCACCTGGCTCCACCTCTGACATCGCCCCTTCGCCTATAAAGACCCCCAATGGAAAAAACATAAGTACCCGATCACTTTTCCAGAACACATCGCGATCCGCCGCCGCCGTCGACCCAAAGATCGGGAGGGTCCAGAAGCTCTTCCTGGCACCCTGCCGGAGAGGGGAATCATCACTGGAGGTCTTCTTCATTGCCATGCTTGCCTCCAGAGCAATGAGTGAGTAGTTTACCTTGGACTATGGGTCTATAGCAGTAGCTAGATGGTTGTCTTCTCCACCATGTGCTTCATATTTAGATCTCATGAGCTGCCCTACATGATTGAGATCACCGTTATGTAATTCTACATGTTTGGTTTATTGGGATCCGATGAATATTGGTGTTATGATTGAGTTGCTGTACTGAATTATATCTTTTGTTATCTCTATGTTGTTTATGATCTTGCATGCTCTCCGTTGTTAGTAGCTATCTTGGCCGAGTAGTTGCTAGTGACTCCAAGAGGGGGTATTTATGCTCGATAGTGGGTTCATGCCTCTATTTAACCTGGGGGAGTGACAGAAACCTCTAAGGTTGTAGATGTGCTATTGCTACTAGGGAGAAAACAACATTCATATGCTCAAGGGCATATGCTTTGTTTACATTACACACTTTGCTTAATGCAATTATCTGTTGTTCGCAACTTAATACTTGTGGAGTTCTCGGATTGATTCACCACAAGTGGATTATTAGTCATAGATGCAGTTGGATGGCGGTCTATATATTTTGTTGTAATGCCCAGAGTAAATCTCATAGTGATCTTCTTAACATATCACATTTATCTTTATTCTATCAATTGCCCAACTGTAATTTTTTTACCTAGCATGTGTTATTTATCTTATGGAGAGACACCACTAGTGAACTGTGGACCCCGGTTGACGAGGGTTAACTCGACAAATGTCCTAGATGAAGGACTTAGGATCGGGGAGATAGGGCGTCGGATGAACTCGAAGGTAAAGTTAATCGAAATAGGCGTGTGTCGAAAGTAAAATTGGGTGTTCAACCTGGCTTGCTTTCAATCTAGCCTACACCATCCCCTCCTGGCCCCTATATATAGGTGGCCAGGTCTCGAGGATCGGGTAGGGTCCGATACAGATTACAATATCGATATATGGTAAAGACTCATATTCGACTATCATTACAATTGGGCCTAGCTATACGAGCCTTAGGGGTACTCAACTAACGGGCTCTATTAGCTATACCCTTGTCAGTAGCCCCTGAGATTCTACCAAAATTGTAGATTCGGGTTGAATCTCTAATCTTCAAATCTTCGACTTGATCAATTCTTCTTATCTTCAAATCTTTGACTTGGTCTTTTGACTTATTTTATGATAATTTGTTCGCAAGGGGTTTTGATGAACAAGCCTGACAACTCTGACGGATCAAGAGGTCAGTTAACTGCCGGAACAGATACTTGCCACCTACTTCAAATTCAATCCCCTTGGACTTGAATTCGGAATACCGGTCAAACCCATTCTTTTGCCGCATTTAGGACTTACAAAGAATGAATCCCAGTGGTTCTTAGGGTACCCAGTGCATCCACCAGGATTTTCTTCGCGTCGTAGACATGGATACATGCCAACAGAGCGCATCCGTGTGCGTATACCGGGCCACACAGGACGGATCCTGGGGTCTTACCTTCGTGATAAATCACGGCATTCGAGTTTTGTTGCGATAACACAACTCGAGAATCTTATGTCGCAGCCAAGTTTTTGACTGATAAAATCAAAGAAATTCGGATTAATCTTCTTCGCTCCCGATGGGAGTAACCTCTCTGCACTTTTTGTCGACTATATAGTCAAAGTTTATATAGTAACCCTTCTTCTTCTCCACTATTAATTATCTCATCCTCTATCGGGTGCGCGCTCAGCGCTCCCGATGGGAGTAGCCCCCGAGGCTATCCTTGGATACTTGTAGCCAAGCATAGGCTCAAAGTTTATTTCTTCTTCCTTCTGTCTACTGTTTGCAAGCCCCTGAGTCTAAGTCGAGGTTTTCATATCGTGTCTCCACAATCTTCTCTTCTTGTTCTTTGGTATTATCGTCTGCTATATGCAGAATTTAACTCCCATTGTAAAATATGTTGACGGGCTTTACTTTAACACGGGGGCCTGTTAATCCATGCTTATAAATAAAGCACCTTCTAGCAAGGATAAAAACCCTAATCAAATTCCTCCTCCGCCGCATCATCTTCTCCCTCCATCTAGGGTTTTTCTTTTTTCCTTTGTCCTCATGGCTGATGCCGATGGCTCCCGTCTGAATCTTGGCTCTCCGGTGGCGCCCCGAGGCCGAGGTCGCCCTCGTGCAAGCAAAAACAAGAACACCACTACTCTGGCCACAGCAGGATCATCATCGGCCGCTCCGGCTAAACGTCGCCCCGGGCGCCCACCTGGTAGCAAGAACAAGCCCAAGGTGACTGGCGCTGCTCCAGGTCCAGTCGCCCCTCCTCCTTCTACTTCCGCTACTTCTGCTGCACCTTCCCGAATCTTTTCTTTCCTCTGCATCGCCATGGCGCAGTGCCGCGAGATTCAGCACCTACCGCTGAGCTTCACCAACTTCATGGATGGGCGTGAACTGTGAGAGGCGGTTCTCCGCGAACAGTCTGGCAGTGGTATCCCATACGAGGTAGAGGTGTGGTATGATGGCGACGGCGAGCAATACTTTAAGGGTGGCTGGTCGCAGTTCGCAGAAGACCACGACATCCACCAAGGCTTCTTCATGGCCTTCGATTTCCACATCGGCACGTCGAAGTTCGACATGAAGATCTACGACGGCACCCTCTGCCAGAAGAAATATGAAGTTGAAGTCCACTTCCATTAGGATTTTGCTTTTTATGTAATATCGTTTGATAATATCCTTGTTGCCATATTCTCTTGTAATGAATCTTTGTATTCTATGTCGATGTTTTTGCTAGTACCAAGAAAACAAGTCATTGTTCTGAGGTATGCTTTCCATCTATCGGGTTCTTTGTGAACCAAGAATATCGGGTTCCTTTGTGAACCATAGTATTTGAATTTTTATCGGGTTGACTGCACAACCTTTCAGTGAAAAGAGTCTTCCAAGTCATGATAAAAATTCCTTTCGTACGACCCGAGGGTTGAAGCCCCCAAGGCGAAGAAATAATAATTGTACAATTTTGTCGAGTTCAACCCAAAGAACCTGACCTGTGGCCTCATGTTCTAGGTTTAGAAGGTTAACTCGAATTTATTAATACCACTATATGCATTCTACGCGTAAAAATGCCGTAGCTGCTCTGCATTCCACGGGTTGCTCTCATCCTTCCCAGTCTTCTTGTCTTGTAGTCGATATGCTCCTCCAGGTATTACTTCAGTGACAATGTAAGGTCCCACCCAAGGGGACTCCAACTTGCCGTGACTGTCTTGCCTGAGTCGCAAAACTAGGTCTCCCACCACGAAGGATCGTGGACGAACTTGACTACTATGGTAGTTTCGTAGACTCTGTTGATACTGCGTAGCCCTTTCTAATGCTTTATCTCTTGCTTTATCTAGTGCATCGACATCATCCTGCAATACTTCTGTTGATGTTGTCTCGTCATATGCTGTCACTCTTGGAGCCTTGTGTGTAACCTCGACTGGAAGCACGGCTTCTGCGCCATGGACCAGGAAGAAAGGAGTTTTTTGAGTTGCTGCGTTAGGCGTGGTTCTTAGACTCCAAAGAACGGAGGGCAATTCTTCCACCCAAGCGCTCTTGGCTTTCTCGAGAGGTGCTAGGAGCCTCTTTTTTATCCCGCTACATATCAGGCCATTAGCTTTTTTGACTTGCCCGTTTGTCTTTGGGTGCGCCACCGATGCGAATTTTAGCTTGATCCCTAATCCTTCGCAGTAACTCTTGAATTCCTTTGAAGTGAAATTCGTCCCGTTGTCTGTGATGATGCTGTATGGTACACCAAAATGAAAAACTATTGACTTGATGAAGTTGATTGCTGCTGTAGAATCTTGAGTTGTCACCGGGGCCGCTTCCACCCATTTGGTGAATTTGTCGACGGCCACTAACATGTAGACATGCCCTCCTGGCCAGGATTTGTGCAACTTTCCCACCATATCTAGGCCCCATTGTGCAAAAGGCCAAGATAATGGTATTGTTTGTAGTTCCGCTGCTGGTGCGTGCGGTCTAGACGCAAACCTCTGACATGCTTCACACTTTCGAACTATATCTTTTGCGTCCTCGATGGCTGTTAGCCAATAGAATCCTGCTCGGAAAGCTTTTGCTGCTATTGCTCTGCTGCTAGCATGATGGCCGCATATTTCACCATGTATGTTTTGTAGTATTTTTTGTCCTTCTTGGGGCGTTACACAACGCTGCAAAACGCCAGTAATACTTTTCTTGTATAATTTCTCCTGTAACACAACAAACGCTTTCGATCTTCTAGTTATCCTCTTGGCCTCCACTGCATCTTCTGGTAACTTTTTATTTATCATGTATGCAAGATATGGTTGCATCCATGTTTCTTCTATCATCATGACCTCCTCTAGTTCTGATGTAGTCCCCGAGCCTGCTGTAGTAGTCGAACTTTTTCCACTTTTTATTGATCTTTCCACTATTTCCTCCCAAAATACTCTGGATGGCACAGGTAAACACTGTGACCCAATATTTGCTAAACTGTCGGCTTCTTCATTGCTGTTCCTGCTTACGTGCGAAACTTCGCATCCATCAAACGTTCCTTTGAGATAATGGTACAAATTTTTGTAGGCCATCATGTTGTCATTGATTGTGTCACATCTGTTCATAACTTGCTGGACAACAAGGTTGGAATCTCCAAATATTTTTAGGCGAGTTGCTCCACATGCTTTAGCCATCTTCATTCTGTGCAATAAAGCCTCGTATTCTGCTTTATTGTTAGAAGCCTGTGGAAAGCTCATCCTTAATACGTACTTCAATTTGTCGCCATGAGGTGATATCAACACTACTCCTCCGCCTGCGCCTTGGACTCTTTTAGAACCGTCGAAGTACATTGTCCAAACACTGGATAAATCTGGTGGTCCTGTGCTCTGCAGCTCCAGCCACTCTGCCGTAAAATCTGGCAAAATTTGCGACTTGATCGCCTTCCTTTTTTCGTACGTGATGTCCATGGGAGATAACTCGATTCCCCACAAAGAACACGTCCTGTTGCTGAAGGATTATTCAATATGTTTGACAATGGAGCCTCATTCACCACTATAATTGGGTGCACCGCAAAGTACTGTCGTAGTTTTCGTGCGGTTATGAAGACACTGTATGCCAACTTCTGATAATGCGGGTACCTTTGTTTTGTTGGAGACAATACTTCACTGATGAAATATACTGGCCTCTAGACGCCATGGGCTTTTCCTTCTTCGCTTCTTTTGACTACTAATACTGTACTCACCACCTGATGGGTTGCGGCGATGTACAATAGCAGTGGTTCTTTTTCTTTTGGTGCGACCAGTACCGGTGGCGTGGAAAGCACTTTTTTCAACTGTGCAAACGCTGCGTCCGCTTCTTCTGTCCACTCGAATTTATCGTCTGACTTCTTCATAAGTGCATAAAAAGGAAGCGCCTTCTCCCCTAGTCGAGCAACAAAGCGACTTAGTGCCGTGACGCGTCCTGCAAGTTTCTGTACGTCGTGTAGTTTTGTGGGTTTCTCCATTGTCAAAATTGCTTGAATCTTCTCTGGGTTCGCCTCTATTTCTCATGCTGATACCAGGAACCCTAAAAGTTGTCCTGCTGAGACGCCGAAAGAGCACTTTGTTGGGTTAAGCTTAAGCTTGTACCCGCTCAGGTTGTCAAAGGTTTATACCAAGTCGCTGATTAGAGATTTCTCCTCTCTTGTGGTGATGACTACATCATCAATGTAGACTTGTATGTTGCGCCCTATTTGGCTCCCGAGGCAACTTTGCATCATCCTTTGATAAGTTGCTCCTGCATTTTTTAGGCCGAACGGCATCACTTGGTAGCAAAACACCCCATACGGTGTGATGAAGGCCGTTTTTTCTTCGTCTTCTTTCTTCAACTTGATCTGATTGTATCCAGAGTCTGCGTCCAAAAAGGAAAACCTTGCGCATCCCGCTGTTGAATCGATTATTTGATCGATGCGGGGTAAAGGGAAGGGATCCTTTGGACAATGCTTATTGAGAGATGTGTAATCGACACATACTCTTTGTACGTCTGTGTTCTTCTTGGGTACTATGACTGGGTTCGACACCCAACTCGAGGTTTTGATTTCTCTGATGAATCTGGCATTTTCTAGCCTGTGCAACTCTGATGCTATCGCCTTCCTCTTAGGTTCATTGAATCGTCGTAGTGGCTGCTTGACTGGCTTTGCCTTGGGATCTATGTTTAATGCGTGCTCGACGAGTTCCCTGGGAACCCCTGGCACGTCTGATGGACACCAGGCGAAGATTTCCCAGCGCTCACGGAGGAACTCGACGAGCGCGCTTTCCTATGCGGGGTCCAAGTTCACCGCAATTGATGTCGTCTTGTTTGCATCTGTAGGATGGACCTGGATTTTCTTCGAGTCCTGAGACGTGTCGAAAGCCTGATCTGGCAGGGATTGTCCAACATCGGGTAGTATATTGTGATCCGTTTCTCCTTTTAACCTCTCGTACTCTGCTGTCATGCCGAAGGTTTGCGCCATCCTGTTGAATTCCCTGTCGCATGTATTGGCTACTTCAAAGCTCCCTTGTACTGTGATTGTTCCACTAGGTCCTAGAATTTTTAACGTAAGATACGCGTAGTGTGGTACTGCCATGAATTTTGCAAATGCTGGGCGTCCCAGGATTGCATGATATTGTGACGGCCAGTCCATTACTTCAAATTCCAGCTTCTCTCTTCGGTAGTTTCCGCTACTGCCAAAGCAGACATCGAGTTCTATTCTCCCCAAAGGGTAGTTTGCGGCTCCTGGTACTATTTCGTGGAAAGAGCAATCTGTTGGCTTCAGACTCGTCAGTGATATGCACATTGCCTTTAGGGTTCTGGCATATATTAAGTTTATGCCACTCCCTGCATCCATGAACACTCTTCTGATGTCATACCCTCCTATTTGTGCCTTTAAAACCATAGGCGTGTGACCTGGCCTGGGGACTTTCCTCGGGTGGTCTGCTCTGTTGAACTTGACTGGTTGTTCTGACCACCGCAGGTATTCTGTGGTAGCTGGTGGTGATGATATTGCTAGGTTGACTTGCCTGGATATACTCTTTTGCTCCTTCTTCGACTTGGGTACCGGTTGAATCATGGCTGATATGTACACTTTTGACTCTAAGTGCCTTGCTAGCTTTTGCATTTGATATCCTTGACTTCTGTGTCTTTCTCCTTGCCTCCCTTCTTGTTTTGAGCTCATGGCACTTTGTAACCTTAGGAATGTCCTGCAATCCTTCATCTGGTGATTTGAGACTCTTTTCCCGTCGAGGTACGCGTAGTGGATTCGACAAGGTCCGTATAGCATATCCTCGGCCGAAGGACCAGAGTATCTCGATTTTTCTACTCCTTTTGCCTGAAACCTCCTGCTTTTATGTCCTTCCTCTTCTTCTAGTACGTAACCTGCGCCACCTGATTTCGCCTTCCTTGATTATCCCTGCTGCGTATCGTCTTCTCTGTCTACTTATTCTGTCGACTTCTAGTGAACATCCTCTTTTGTTGTTATACGCGTCCTCTCCATCAGCGAATTTGTTGGCTTGTTCCATTAGCTCGGCTACTGTCGTGGGTCTTGTTCTTCCTATTTCTTCCACGAGATCTGAGCGATGAAGTCTGGCCGAAAAGGCATCTATTGCTCATTCGTCAGAGACGTTCTCTGCTGAGTTTTTGATTATACTCCAGCGTTGTATGTAAGATCGTAGCGTTTTGCCTTTCCTCTGCACACATGTTTTAATTTCCTCTAGTAATGCTGGGCGTTTGTAGGTGGAACGAAAATTTCTTGTAAATTGACTTTCGAGTTCCCCCCAATTTCTGATGGATTCGTTGGGTAGGGTATTCAGCCAGGACCGTGCGGCGCCGGTGAGGTGCAGCTGCAAACTTTGCATTGCAGTCACCTTTGTTCCCCCCCAATATCTGCACTGCCTGCAAATAATCCGATAACCATAAGGTAGGTTCTTGCGACCCATCATACTTAGGTTGGTCGTGTGGTAATTTGAATCCTTTGGGTACCCGCGTTTTGCGAACCCTGCGGGTAAAGCATAACGCACACATATCTTTATCGTCGTCTTCGTAATTCTCTTCCCTCCAGGCATGACACGATTTATTTACTCGAGCTTGTGCTATTATACTTCTTGTGTCCTCCTTCCTTTTCTGTCGCTTTTTCTCTTCTGATGACTCGCTATACTCGATGTCTTTGAAATTGAATCTAAACTTCTCCTTTCGATTTCCCTTGTGGTTTGTCGACTTTGTCTCTGGACCTTGTTCCCTGATCTTTCCTTCTACTATTCTGAGGCTTCGTATCATGGCTCGGTGCGTATCTTCCTGTGGGTCCCCAGGTTCTGGTCTTGTAGCTAATAAATATGCTTGTGCTGCTACTAGTGCTGCTTCTGGTGTCTTTTGTATGAAGTCATCTTCCTCCTCTTCTAGCTGCGGGGTAGGGCTCCTTGAGTACTCCTCTTCTCTCCCGCATGCTGTCGCCCCCCTGTTATGTTTTGGGTCTCCACGCCTTTCTCTGCTGTATTCTGAATCTTCACTGTAGTTTTCCCAGTATTCCTCCTTTGATGTACTGTTATTATCTTGAAAAACCATATCTCTTTCTTCCCTTAGCTTCTTCCTGTGCTGGTATAATGCATACTGATACCCCATTAGTACTTCTCTTCTCGATCCTTCGGGTACTACTGCACCATGGTTGATAGCTGACTTGATCATCCTCCATTCACCAGCCGAGACATGGACTTTCTCCTTTTCCTTTCTGTTGTGATCTTTTACTTTGTCGACTTGCCTGTCGACATGCTCATTTCTTTCGCTGCTGTTTCTTTCTCTGCTTCAGTGATAATGACGCATAACTGATGTACCTTGGAGACGCCGCTGTTTCCCTCGGCGAAGTCCTTTGCGTTGTTGTGAGTTTGAGGCGCTCTTTCTTCTGAGTGGAATTTTTTTTGAATTTTGTCGCCTTCTACGATTAGTGTTTTGTCGAAACTAACCGGCAAGTTTACCTCGCTGGAAGAGCCTTCTGATGATTCCAATGTTTCATCTGTTTTGAGCTTGTTTGCCGATGGATCTGGTTTCGTCGAATCCGAGAGGCGGGATGAACCCGATGGCCCAACGATAATGCTCAAACTTCCAATGGTTAACTCCATCTCTTGACTTCTGTCGAGTTCTGAACTTCTGTTGGCTAAAAGCGAAAAAGCCGTCAAATTCATGATTTCGACACCCAGGTCCCCACGGTCGGCGCCAATTGACGAGGGTTAACTCGACAAATGTCCTAGATGAAGGACTTAGGATCGAGGAGATAGGGCGTCGGATGAACTCGAAGGTAAAGTTAATCGAAATAGGCATATGTCGAAAGCAAAATTGGGTGTTCAACCTGGCTTGCTTTCAATCTGGCCTACACCGTCCCCTCCTGGCCCCTATATATAGGTGGCCAGGTCTCGAGGATCGGGTAGGGTCCGATACAGATTACAATATCAACATACGGTAAAGACTCGTATTTGACTATCATTACAATTGGGCCTAGCTATACGGGCCCTAGGGGTACTCAACTAATGGGCTCTATTAGCTATACCCTTGTTACCGGTCCTATTTCCATCATATTGCTATCACCTGTTTACTTTACTTGCACTGTTTACTTTACTCGCACTGTTTACTTTACTCGCATACTTCTACTGTTTTCCACTCGATACACTCATAATCTTTGTTTCAAGCAAACCGGTGAGATTGACAACCTCATCGCAAGTTGGGAACAAAATATTTGGTTGTGTTGTGTGTAGGTTCCATGTTGGAGCTAACAAGCAAAGCTTGGACGAGACGCCATATATAAATTGTCCGAAGCTGTCGCAAACTAGCAAGCATCACCTTCAGTCGTTATTATCTGCTTTTCTCCTGATCGACATACCTTGGTTTCTTAACTGAAGGAAAACTAGCTGCTATATTCATCATACCTTCCTCTTGGGGTTCCCAACTGGCTGGTCATTTACCACACACAAGAAATCTTCTGGTGCCGTCACCCACGCGCCAGCATGGTACTCCCACTAAACTTTCAATTAAAGTGCATGCTTCAAGAGCGGGAGTACCCAAAAAATTACCTCCTGCAAGAGTATCAAGAATGTACCTATACCAACTAGTTATACCAACTAGTTATAACAACAGATAATTGCATTAAGCAAAGTGTGTAATGTAAACAAAGCATATGCCCTCGAGCATATAAATATTGTTTTTTCCCTAGTAGCAACAGCACATCTACAACCTTAGAGGTTTCTGTCACTCCCCCAGATTAAATAGAGGCATGAACCCACTATCGAGCATAAATATCCCCTCTTGGAGTCACTAGCAACTACTCGGCCAAGATAGCTACTAACAACGGAGAGCATGCAAGATCATAAACAACATAGAGATAACATAAGATAAAATTCAGTACATCAACTCAATCATAACACCAATATTCATCGGATTCCAACAAACACAACATATAAAATTACATAAAGGTAGTCTCGATCATGTAAAGCAGCTCACGAGATCTAAACATGAAGCACATGGTAGAGAAGACAGCCATCTAGCTACTGCTATGGACCAGTAGTCCAAGGTAGACTACTCACTCATCGCGCCAGAGGCAAGCATGGTGATAAAGAAGACCTCCGGTGGCGATTCTCCTCTCCGGCAGGGTGCCGAGAAGAGCTTCTGGACCCTCCCGATCTTGGGTCGACGACGGCGGCGGATCGTGATGTGTTTCTGGAAAAGTGATCGGGTATTTAGGTTTTTCCCGTCGGGGGGTCTTTATAGGCAAAGGGACAGCGTCAGAGGTGGACCAGGGGGGGGCCACACCACCAGGGGGCGCGGGCTAGCCCTAGGCCGCGCTGCCCTATGGTGTGGCCGCCCTCTGGCTCAGCTCCGTCTCCTCTTCGGTCTTCTAGAAGCTCCGTGAAATATCTGGACGTCTGGCTTTGGTTTTGTCCAATTCCAAGAATATTTCCTGTGTAACATTTCTAAAGCATAAAAACAGCAGAAAACAGGAAACTGGCACTGTGGCATCTCGTTAATAGGTTAGTTCCGGAAAATACATAAAAATGCCACGAAGTGTAACGAAACACTAAGCAAATGGTATAAAAACAAGCATGGAGCATCAAAAATTATGGATACGTTAGAGACGTATCAATCCCCAGTATTTTTTATTTGTGTATACATTAAAATTGTACATTTTATATGTAATA
Source organism: Dactylis glomerata (assembly GCA_007115705.1). Lineage (NCBI taxonomy): Eukaryota > Viridiplantae > Streptophyta > Magnoliopsida > Poales > Poaceae > Dactylis > Dactylis glomerata. Next base: position 14,186,187 of record QXEO01000541.1, on the reverse strand, counting down.
TGTTGTAATATTGTGACTAGTGTAGTAAATTTCAATAATATTCAGCATATGCTACTAAGTTATTGTCATTCTTCCACATAAATATTAAATGTTGTGCTTATTGTCGTGTAAAGAAAATGGAAAATCATAAAATTATAAGTAAATTATTTGATTTAGTTTCATAATGGGGAACCCGAGCCCCGCACCGAACCCGATGGGGACGGGGATGGGAAAAAAGTCTCCCCGATTGTTAAATGGGAATAGGGATGAGAAGGCACTCCCCAATGGGGAGCAGACCCGTTGCTATCCCTATTTCTGGCACTTGCGAGAGCATGGCTCCGGAGGTGCGCTGGGAGGAGAGCACGGCTCCGAATGTGGGGGAACAATGGCGGCGGCTCAAAACCGTAACGAGTCGTATCGAAAGGGAACCTGACAGAATTTTTGGATCCTCACCAAGAAAATAAGATGCCAAGCTGATCACTGACATAAAGCTGCAGGTTGGCACATATTGATTATCTTTCCCATATAGTCCTATGGTTTTTTATTTTCTGGTCATTTTCTCCTAGCAATCTAGCTTTTGCATACAATTTTTCGAAATTTACCACCACATATTTTTGAACTCCTGCTTAGATGAATGCCTTTGGTACCGTGCTAATGTCCAAGTTTCATAAATTTTTGGGGACGGTAAGATTTTCCATGGCAATGTGCAACCATTATGGTTTTAGTACATTTCTTATGTAGATGGCACCCATTAAACTTAAACTTCCAAGTAAGCAGGAATCCGCGGACATACCCCAGCAACATCTTCCTGACGGTGACCACCCAAATTACCATGAGATACAAGACGTATTGCTTCATGGCCCGAGTGTTCAGGTCCAAGTCGAAGATGATGAAAGAGATGCTGACCAAGAAACACATTCTAGACGTTTTCGTCTATGTGGTAGAGTTCCAGAAGAGGGATCTCCTTCATGCTCATTTGAGCAGCACAACATTTGAGCAGCTTTCTTGATATATATATATATATATATGCATTTGATATGTAGTGTGCCTATATTTGATATGTATATAAAGTACATGAATATTTATGTGTACTTTATATTTATATTTATATGTGGAACGATAAGAAAAACTAAGACTCCATAGCAAAGCACGGGCATTCACCCCTGTCACCTGCTCCCCGAGCATACATACCCCCTCTTCCTGCACCCCTGCTAACCCTCCTCCTAACCCTACCCTACACCCTAAGCTAATACGCTCCTAACCCTTCTATCTAATTCTACTTGCTGATAGCCTGGCTAAGGCCCGCGTATATATACCGGTGGAAATCGTTGCAAAGTAGCGATGTGGGACTAAAAGTTTACATGTATCGTTGCTCCGCTGGCGACAACCCCTCCCACATTTGCTCCTCCGCGCGTGCCCCTTCCTCTTCTCCCAGTCCGCATGTCTCCGGCACCATCAGGATCTCCCGAAGCCCGCCGCTGCTCTGCTCTGGAGAAGCCGATCTGGCCACGCGCGGGTCAGCCCGCCGGCGCTGACACAGGGACTTGATGGGGCGGCTGGGGACGCGATCTTCCTCGCACCCTTACTCCTCCTCCTCCGTGCGCGATTGAGGAGCACCCCATAGTGGGCGCCGATGGCCGTTGTCTCCTCTACTCACCGCACCACCGCCGGCGAACCTCGAACACATTGAACTTTTGGTTCATGACGCGGCTCAAAGAGATTCCTAAGAGGCGAAGGGTGAAGAGGGGGACAGGGCCGGCTCGCTCTGCGGCGGCGGAGAAGGAGCTCGCCCGTCTCCGGCCGCCGATGGGATTTGGATCGAAGAGACGACAGGAGCAAGAGATGCAGCCCGGACATGGGCCTCCGTATCTTCTTATATTAAAGGGCCGTGACAAGCCTAGGCCAACAACTATTCATTTTCCGGCGAATCCTATACGCCGCTTAAGCGGCTCCTCCTGCTCTCGCCGCACAGGGTTTTTACGCGTGCGTTCTAGCTGGGCTAGGCCCATTAGTGAGGGGGTAAGGTGTGTCTTTCTCGCCAGGACGCCGACGACTGACGGAGACCGATGGCAGCGCCATGAAGCCATTGACACCACGGCTGGCCGTGGTGGAGGCGGTGGAATAAGCACCGGCGCGCCACGAAGCCGGCAACACCGCGGCTGGCCGTGGTGGAGGCGGTGGAGCAAGCCCTAGAACTTAGGGTTTGGGATGGGTGGGGGTTGCCGATGCTGGAGAAGAAGAGGTTGCCGGAAGAGAGGCTTAGAGGGATGGTAGGGACCTCGTCGGAGACGGGGACGGTGGGGCCAGCCCCGCCGTTGCCGGCAGAGGCGAGGCAAAAATCTGAGGTTCGGGTGGGTGGGGGACAGCGGACCTGGGAGGGGCGGTGGGAAGCAGACCTGGGTAGGGGGCGGCGGACCTGGGAGGGGCGGTGGGTGGAGGGGTCGAGGTGGCAGGAGAAGGCGGTAGAGAAGGAGGCGCTAGAGAAAGAAAGTGTGCGGCATGTTCCTGTGATGCCGCTTTAAGCGGCATACAGGAGGTCCCTTGTTTTCCTTTCATATTAGATCTCGTTTTTTCCTTTTTCGTTCGGAAAATTGGCCTTGACTGTGGCCTAGTGAATAGTGATGTACTCCACATGTAGATTGTTTACATTTACATTTAGGTATTCTTGTTTTGTTCAAAATCCAAGATTTCCCACCATACAAGAATTCTAGTTACGATATCTAATTGTTTGTATCTTTAAAACCAAATGCTTGAATATCAAACCATCTTGTTATCTTCAGCCTTTCAACTTAATATTTCAATTTTACTTACACGCTAGATATATGAAATGTTGTGAAATGATATATTAATTTTTGTGATGTAAATAAAAGTATCATCATAATCTAGTTTTGAAATACTTATATGCGGATAATTCTATTGCTGACGAAGCGTTTTCCTCCTCCCTCCCTCCCTTATCGCTCTTGTGGGCGACGGGGGGGAAACCCTAGCCACCGATCTCCCAAACCACCTCCCCTCCCTTCGTACCCTCCCTCTCCTCTCTCTCCACGACTTCAGTGATGAAGCTGATAGAAAAATGACACCTAGAACTCGAGTTATAATTTAGTGTCAATTCTGAGTTTTGAGAAAGTTCAAATACCAACTTTCTAATTTGAACAAACCTTCAAAAGAAAACATGTTTCATTTTGCATTAGGCATATGTCAAACAAAAACCAATGTCAACCTCAGCAGCACATCCTCCAAGCGATGGTCAGAACGACGCTCACCGCCGTGCTTGACAAGTCCAGGCGCGACGCCACTTTTTGGTCGCCGCTGACCCCTCGCTCCCCTAAAGGACTTGCATGCTATTTGACCATGCATGCATTCTCCTTCCTGCCTCCATGCACATGCGATTCAACTGACCTCGTTGCATGACACCTGCACACCGCAATGCACGGCTGTTTGTATCTCGCCTACTTAGGGTGTGTTTGGTAGCCCGGGCCATTTGAAAATTGCTATTTACCCTCAACCAAGCTGAGTGGAGCTAAGCTGGCTTGAGATTTTTAGTGTGTTTGGTAGGTCGGGTGTGTTGAGACTAGCTAGAACAAGATGTTGTTTGGTAAGTTGTGTGAGTTGAGAATCAAAAAAAATACACAGAGAACCTTAGACAGAAAATATAAAAGCAATCAAGTCCCTAAACAGAAATAAAAAGCAATCCGGTCCTAAAAAGAAAAATTAAAAGCAATCAGGTCCACGTCCAGGTCTTGCAGTGGCTCCATCGTCGGCCGGCCGACACCGGCGAGAGATGCAGCGGCGCGTCGTCTGGCGAGCCCCTGCGGTGCGTCGTCGTCCTGCAGTCTCTGCGGCGCGGCGGCGGCGGCTGGCAGCAGCGCTGCACGGCCTCAGGAGCACGGCGCAGCGAGGACCTTCGTCGTCGTCAGCAGGAGCACGGTGGGGCGCGGGAGAATATACACAAACGAAAAGCAATCGGGTCTTGCTCAGACGCCGGCGGCGAGCTCGGGCCAGGGAGCTCCGGGCATAGACGAGCTAGCCGGAGACGAGCTCGGGACGACCATCTCCATGGAATTTATTTTTTGATTGAGACTCATTCCCCAATTCCTGTGGTCGTTTTGTTCCTTGGATTTCACAGGTTCGTGCGTGAGCCAACTACCTGGCCACGGGCAAGACGTAGGTGCTAGCTAGCAGTTCGTCAACTGCGTCCATGAGGCCGGCGCCCAGGCCAGGGAAAGGCGGCATCTGCCGCCGGCGCGAGGCCGTGTTGTCCCAAATCCGGCGCTCGTCCCAAATCGGCATGAGGCGCTCGTCCCAAATCCGGCGCGAGGAGACAGCAACGGTGCTCGTCGGGAGGCAGCATCCGTGCTCGGGAGGTGCGGGCCTGGAACTCAGGTCAGGAGGCGACGGCCGGCGTTGGGAGGAGGCGTCGGTGCTCGGGAGGGTTCGTCGCTGCTCAGGACAGAGAGAAGTGAGAGATAGGGAAACGAGGGAGAATGAGCGATGCGGGTGGGGGTCTGGGGGTTTCGGGGCCAGCTATAGTGTTCTGCGGGGATGGACTCAGCCCGGCTGAGTTGTGAACAAACCTGGCCAACGGGCCGTGCTTTTCGCGGCCCGGTCCAAAGCACGCGAGCCCGGCACGCAGAAAGCCCGGCACAGCACGCCACTAAATGGGCCGTGCCGGCCCGTGAAAGGCCTGGGGCTGTGCCTGGGCCGCGGCTTCGAGCACGCGGGCTGGCCCGACACGGCACGCGGAGCGGGGAGCCCGGCAAGCACGTGGGCCGGCCCGTGAGGCACGCGCGCGGCACGCCACGCGCTGGCCCGCCCGACGCGCAGCGCTCTGCGGCGCTCTGCCTCGCTCTCGCTGCCTGCGCAGCTGCGCTCAGCGCAGCGGCCGCTGCTGCTTTTTTTTGAAATTTGAATGGGAGCGGGGCGCTGCGGGGGTGGCGGGGAGAGCTGGGAGGTGGATTTTTTTTGGGTGTTGGCCTCTAGGGCTGACATGGACTTAGGGTTTGAGGGGCTTTTGGTCATTATTTTGTGTAGTTTTTGAATTTAGAGCTGTTGGTTGGGGTATTTTTGTCCGAATATGATCAAGTATTTTGCTATAAAAAGGGCAGCACACCCTTCTCATTTTCCACACTCAAACATGGATCCCAGTAACAATCCCAACCAGTATGTCTTCGGTCTAGATCAGTTCGGGTTAACACCCCCGGCGATGGAAAATCCAAACACCTTTGATCCCAACCATCCTGACTACAATCCCAACTACTATTCGAATCAGCCATCTCCCAACCACGATAACGACATCGACTACAGCCGTTATACCCAGCAGCCACCTCCATTTCCACATCATCCACCTCCATATTCCTCTTCTTCGCAAGGTTCAACCACTTCTGCTAGCACATCCACCACGGCCGCCGCGAAAAAGGCTCGTAAAAAAACCTCCGCAGTGTGGCAACACTTCACCGAGCTAGAAACCGTGGACATCAACGGTGCCATGGTGACTAGAGCTCAGTGCAAGAGATGCCCCAACACATTTGCTATGAAGAAGGGAGGAGGGAACGGCCACATGAAGAGGCACATGCAGAAGCACATGAAGGAGGACGGAGATGCCGCAGCGGTGCAGAGCAGGATCAAGTTCAACCCCGACGGTTCATTAGGTAATTTCGTCTATGATCAAGCTCGTCAAAGAAAGGCTGTTTGTCGTTTAATTGCTATGAATGATTTACCCTTAGGTTTTGGTGAGTCTCCTGGTTTTGCCGATTATATTAGAAGCGCTCACACGCCTGATTTCCAACCGGTCTCTAGACAAACTACATCTAGAGATATGAAAAAGTTAGGTAAAGAAGGTCTTGAAAAAATTAAAGATGATTTTAGAACATGCACTTTTTCAGTCTCCATAACATCTGATATCTGGAGTGGTCGGGCTAAGCAAGACTATATTACTGTGGTAGCTCATTATGTTGACAACAATTGGGAGCTACAAAAAAGAGTCATAGGATTTGAATTAATTGACGTAGCACATACAGGTGAAAACATTGCTGCATCTATACTTAAAGTTGTACAAGAGTTTGATCTCTCCAGTAAGATATTTGCAGTAACTTTAGATAATGCTTCATCAAATACTAGTGCAATGAACATTCTCACACCGTTATTTAACGTATATGCATCGGAATTTCTACTTCATCAACGTTGTGCTTGTCATATAATTAATCTTATTGTTAAAACTTCTCTAAAAAGTCTGAAACCATACATTGATAAGGTTCGTTGTGCAATTGGATGGTTGAATGCTGGTCATCTAAGAACAGATAATTATAGAAGGTATTGTGTTGCTCTAGGAGTAGAATATCATAATTATAACACGGACATGCCTGTTAGATGGAATTCTACATATCTGATGCTTAGGTCGGTTTTAGTTGACAAAATACATTTCTCAGAATTTATTAATGCAAACTTTCCTCAACCGGATGGAAATCCACTACTTGATGCTAGAACCTGGCACATTGTTGAAACAATGCTTAAATTTCTGGAAACTTTTTATGAAGCAACTGTTTCTTTATCGGGGGTTTATTACCCCACATCTCCATTAGTTGCACATGTCATCTTAGAAATTGCACAACATCTAAAAGAACATGAAGATGATATTATTTTACTTGAAGCTGTTACTAAAATGAAGCTTAAATACATGAAGTATTGGAAAAATATTCCTTTCTTGTATGCATTTGCATTTATTTTAGATCCTCGGCCTAAAATGAGCGGGTTTGCTAGTATTCTCTCGCTATTAAGTCTTGCTGTAAATGTATCGTATGATACATATTTTACTGAGGTAAAAGATAAGCTCTATGATGTATACGGTAAGTATGAAATCAAGTATGGGGGAGTTCGACAGCAACGGCCTCCGCCAGCACCAACTGCATGCAATAAGAAGAAGAAATGGGGGAGGATATTTGGTAGTACCTCCGCCTCGAGCTCTTCGACACAAACAACTCCTTCGTTTACAGGTGGCGGGGAGTTAACCAAGTATCTGAACACTGAAATACTCCCCCATCAAGAGGAGGAGGAGGAGGATGACTTCAACATATTGCAGTGGTGGCAATATAAAAAAATACATATCCGGTGCTTTCCATATTTGCACGGGATGTGTTGTCTGTACCTGTCTCAACAGTTTCATCGGAGTCTGCTTTCAGTTTAGCTGGAAGAATAATTGAGGATAGAAGGCAAAGCCTCACCCCAGATATGGTGAAAACACTAATGACTGTAAAAGATGCAGAACTAGCAAGACGAAGATCTCAGCACACTGCCGAGAACGCGGAACTGATAGCCGCATTCGAACATATGGTCTTTCAGCCGGTACCGGAAGATTAGTTGTAGACTTGTAGTATTTGTAATTTTTTTATCCTTTTGTAATTTTCTTTTATTTTTAGCGCCAGCTGTACTCTTTTACTTCCCAGGGATGGAAGGTTTTAATGAGGCAGCTAATAAAAAGGCCAATTTTTATCCCTATACAAACTTTGTCCCCGTATTCCCCCTCATTTTTTACTATAAATAGGACTACCCACCCCTCTCATTCCTCACACCTTCACACTTCTCTCATTTCTCAATCCTCACACTCAGAGTCAGACATGGCCAGCACTTCATCCAGCGCTTCCTCTGCCACTTCCTCCACCATTTCCGCTGCCACTTTCTCCACCACCTCCTCCAGTATGTTGAGAAGGCCTCCTCGCATCATCTCTACAACGTGGAGGCACTTCGATCGGGAAGATTATGAGGAAGGTGGTCAAATTCGGGCACGAGCAAGGTGCAGAAGATGCACTCGAATATTGATAGTGGTCATAGGCGGAGGAACCGGTCACTTGCAGCGCCATATCGAGTGGCATGACAAGCATGCAATGTAATTTAGTGTTGAGCTAGCTGCACTCTTTTTCCTTCCTAGGGATAGAAGGTTTTTTAATGAGGCAGCTACTAATAAAGCTTTATTTATATCCCATATGAAATGTTGCATCATTTCCTACAATTTTCCTAATTTTTTTAATTTTTTTCCGACCTTTTTGGCCTAAAATTCGCTTTCTGAGCCTTTTTAGCCATATGGGCCTTTTCCAGGCACGCGGGCCTCACGTGCCGCGGGCCGGCCCTTTTAAACGCGGTGCCGTGCCTGTGCCTCAATTCTCAGCCCGTGGGCCGGCATGGCACGGCCCATCTCTTCGCGGGCCTTCGCGAGCCGTGCCGGGCTTGGCACGTGGACCCCTTAAACGGGCTTGTGCCGTGCCGGGCCGGCCCGTTGGCCAGGTTTGGTTGTGAAGCTCGATTTGAGCTTCTCTCCTCAGCCTGGCTGAGCGCCCGTTTCGGGGTGAGGTGGACAGTGCTGTGATGTCTGACCCAGGCTAATAAACAACAAAAAAGCCTCTCAGCTAGGTTGAGAAGAGAATATCTGAGCTCACCCGATCTATCAAACATACCTTTAGTGTAGGGAGGAACAAGTAGTTCTAGTTTTATGATGGATAATTGTTTGCGCAATGTACTCTACAAGAGTCGCTCCATAATTATGATAGATATGATAAAAATTACAAATGTACAAGACATTCAAGAGAAGTTGTATTGTGAATTAAGACAACCTTTAAAAAAATATTATTAGAGAAAACACAAAATCTGAATAGTGAAAACTATCTGCCATTTAGGACAGATATTGTCACATTATTTACACTACAAGGTTCATTAGTTGTTGACAAATCCTCTTCTTTTGTTGCTGCTACGTGGTAATATGCTGGATGCTTAGGGTCGAGCAGGGTCACATTGTCGCTGCTTAGCATGGCAACAACACTTGACATGGTGGGGCGATCAACCGCATTCTCTTGCACGCACAGCAACGCAATGTTAATGCATCTCATTATTTCTAAGGAATTAATCCCTGGAACTAATGATGCATCAATGAGTTCAAGCCACCTTTCCTCTTTCCACGACTTCCATGCCTTCATGGATTTTAGTCACATAATACATTAGTCATACTACACACACAAAAGGGAACTATATCAAAAATATCGAAAATACTCACATATCCAAGAAGGTTGAAGAAGTCCCCAAATTGATGGAAGCATGAGTTTCTTGTTCCGCTAATGATTTCAAGAATTAGCACACCAAAGCTGAATACATCGGATTTGGTTGAGAAAATGCCCGCTGAAGCATACTCAGGAGCCATATAACCACTGAAAGAATGTGTTTAACACACGGAAGAAGAATAAACTTCCTATGTCAAACCATGCCATTTGGTAAAAAAATTATAGAATAAATTCCAGTTTTTACTCCCTAGTTTGACTTTTTTATTCTAATCACTCTTTATTTAGCATTTTATCCTAATTACCTCATTTTATGATTCTTTTGCCAAGTTTTACCCCTTATGATATTTTTTTTTAGAAAAATGCCGTGTGGATCATCGTCAGGACGGTGTGGCGTGCCATGTTGGCACTTTTCTCCTTGTGTGTTTTCTCTTAGTGTTTTAGGTGTTGGCTAGGAGAAACATGTAGGATCCAACTTTACGTGCAACTCCCAAATACATTGCTCCTTTTAGCGCTTCGGCCTAAAGCAATCAGTTCTCACGATCTGCACCCGTAAACCATCTAGCCGAGTACAAAGGAATGATTTTCGTAGAGATCGCCCCTCTAGCTCTGACAATCACTTAGATGAGTCCCTTGCCGTCCAGTCCTTCACTAAGGAATAGAAAAGTATCGTGAGTTATGCGAGCGATTAAGTGCGGGAGCATGGAAACAACCACAGCCGTGAGTACAAAATCGGGGCCTAAGAGCATCCACAATGTGTAGCCAAATGCAGTTCCATATTTACTTTTTGACTTTTGAAACTAGTTCTCTACACTGTGAGGGTAGTTCCAAATTCAGAGAAAGAGGGAACCGAAGCATCCTCTTGCTCCGATGCCAAATTTCTGTTCCTAATAAAATACTGTCTCACCCGACGGGCAACGAATGAAACTTTCAGATTTCATCGATGGCTCACAAAATGATTCAGAACAAAGTGTGATTCATCAAAATAATACGCAAGTGATAGACACTAGCAAACAGACAAGCATGCATTCATCGGTGAAAAAATTCACACATACACATGGTAGGAGAATAGATTAGCAAACCTTGCTAATTGCTATATGCATCGCAGAGATGCAACGGCGATACAAGAGCGATTGGCCGCATGTTTGACCGGGCATGGACGAGCATCTGGTCGAGCTCCGTCGATACTAGTGCCTCTCACAGCTGCAAATCCTCTGCTGGGCCACACCTCACCGGATTTGAGAGCAACCAAAAGAGGGGAGAAGGGGAAGGGGGCAGATCCATGGAGGAGAAGTGGAAGAAGAAAGGGGATGTTAGGAATAAGCACGTCCGTGGTGCCGTGTCTCAGTCGTATACGGAACGTATACGGGTGTGGAGGTGTCCGGGTAGAAGTAGTGTTTCGTATCATAGTATGTTAGGATCACGTCTTAACCTAGTATATATAGGCGTGTACTCTACCCTGTAATACTCAACCGAGACAGAAGAAATAAAGAAAGATTATACGAGGTGCGATACGCACCTCTGGCATATCGTGATTCCGGTGTTGTGTCTACGTGAGCTAGCTCCTGCAAGGATCGATTGATCAAGCTAGTTGTGAGCCTGCTTAGCTACTTACGCGGATACGTACGTCGTCTCGGCGAGTTGGTTCTTGTGCGTTTCGCCGGAGTTGATCGAGGAGTTTCGCTAGTACGCGCGTCGCCGGAAAGTACTCGGCTGATCGCAGCGTGCGGGTCGAGCCAATTCCAACAGGGGATTCCATGGCGTAGAACTCATCGCGAAGGGCTTCAGGTGGGAGAGATAACACAGACGTTTTTTATGTGATTTTATTCAGCAATAGGACCCACCATAGAGACATTTAGCGATGGCCACATTGAAGCGTTGTTGCCAAATACCGTTTCGATGCCAAATTCTGGATTCTGTCAGATTTGGCCAACTACACGCTGTGGATGCCCTAAGGACCAGGCGCTGGTGGATGAGATGGTGGCCATGATAAAGAGCTTATTCACACGCACCCACTCTCATCCGGGCGGCCTCTACCTCTACAAGCAATATCCTACTAGTTTAATTCCGGCCTGCGCGCTGTGTAGTCGTTTGTAATCTGCTGAACTTAGCTGGTCCGTAGCCAGGGTGGCTTCTAAACTTATTTGCTTGTGTGTTTTTCCTGTCCAAGGACAGCGGATGTGGTATTTGTAAAACTCTTGGTGTTGGGGCTTTATTAATATAAAGTCAGGCACCGTCGTGCCTTCGGTCTAAAAGTATAAAATCGGGACGATATTTGGGTGGCTCGGCGGGTCAACTGTGGTACCCAACGTGAACCGGTTTGGGCTGCGCTAAGAAAAAAATTGCCTACATAGAACACCAGCTAGGTCTGACTACATGGACCGCACAGGTAGAAATAACGTATAACCTTACATGGGATAAAAATTGGTAAAAGTTCACTAAATGGGGGTAATTAGGATAAAAACATGCTAAATAGATAATAAGCGTCAACAAGTCAAACAAGGGGCAAAGAATAGAATTTACTCTTCTAATATAATTAGGATGCCCTATTTTGTAAGGAAGGCTTACTATGTTCCCGCGATCTTTTTTGTGTTTCCTTCGGTATCATTTGAGTTGAATATTCTTGCAAGTCCAAAATCTGAAATTTTAGGTTTCATTTCATTGTCCAAGAGAATGTTGCTTGCTTTAAGATCTCTATGTATGACCCGCAACCGGGAGTGCTTATGCAGATATAATAGCCCGTTGGCTATGCCTTCAATTATGGTTAGTCGCTTATCCCATTTTAGTAAAGCTCTCCTTGCTTTGTCTGCATAGAAATTAAAACATAAGTTTCAATATTTATATAAGACGCAAACAGAAGTATTGCGAAAGATTAATATCTCCAAGGTTAAATCACAGTTAAACCTGTGATTGTTATAGTCAATTCATCTTGAAAGAAGAGAAAAGCTGACCAAGATTGACCCATAATTTACATAAGACATTAAAAGAAGTATTACCAAAGATGAAGAAGTCCAAGCTTCTATTTGGCAAATACTCATATATCAATATTTTCTCCTCTCCCTCAGAGCAACATCCTAAGAGCCTGACCAGATTTATATGTTGGAACTTGGCTATGAGTTGGACTTCATTTTTGAACTCTATAAAACCTTGTCCAGAAGACGAAGCAAGTCTCTTAATTGCTATATCCAACCCATCAGGAAGCTTTCCCTGGATAGTTTTGAAAGAGCCTGATCATTCATAACAATTTGCACCTTCAACATTTTGAGTAAAAGCCATTTTTTTCTCAACCCAACTTTTTGTGTAAAATCGAAGTCACTTTTGTAAAATGCAAAAGTAGTATTAAACATGGTCATCAATAAGCTATTTTCTCTCCTTCGATATGTGGAAACATGATTTTTTACCTTGTATACAGGGCCGAAGCCACCTTGTCCCAATTTATTTTCGCTTGAGAAGTTACTTGTCGCACCGGATACTTGGGATAAATCGAAAAGCTTGAACTCGGAATTTCTTCCTTCTGGACCCCAAAATAACCCATCATCTTCATTCACATTTATCTTTTGCTTGTCCAATAAGATCGCCTTACCTAAATCCATAAATTTGAGTTGACAAAACTTTTTTTTTACCTTTTAGGGTTATTGTTGATGCACACATGATTAATAAAGACTTGCGAGGCAAGTACATTTAAAAGAATTTGCATTACTGACCTTTATTGCACCTTTTGATCATTCCAGTGCAAACGACGAGGCCGAGAAAGGATGCTAGTAGAGACACAAGTGTGGCAGTGACCAAACCCTTTGTCATACGTCCTATCATGGAATATTAATTTCGTATAAATACAGTGATATGATCATTAGATACATTGACATATTTTTTGCCATATAATTAAAATATTTTTGGATATTTTGAATACATATAGAAGTGGCATTACATGCTATTGATATGTTTGGTAGTCAGCAATAAATCCTTTAAAAATCATATTCGTAAGTTGTGGTTTTCCATATATAATGACACTGATCATGTGTTTCATCCTAGACATTCTTCAAATCATAGTCGTAAGTTGTGGTTTTCAATATATAATGACACTAATCATAGTCGGAAGTTGTGGTGTAGTTGTTTGGGGAGACTGTGTTTGCGCTGAGGGTGGCAAGGACAGCATCTTAGTTGGTCCGACTCTCGGAATCATCGTGAAATTGATGACGCTATGTACATCTATCTATATATGTAGGCAGAGGTCAGATTGTCTTCCCCACTTTCAGTTGCAAAAATAATAGGTTTAGTAAAAACCAGAGTTGTATTAGTTTAACTAAATACATTACTACTGTATATAATAATACCTAAAATGTTTAATAAATAAATTATGAAAATATATTGACGTGGGCATGTCCTTCGGGTACCAACGGATTAGTATATCTAGTCCGGCCCATTATAGAGGTGGACCGACATAAGGACTCGACAAAATTAAACTCGCATGATTATATCGACTTGGATACGAAGAAATGCAACTTCAATATATATTCGACTAGGACACTTCTAAACCCTAGCCTGGTTGCATATATAATGTCAGGCAGGGGCGCCTCTACAGACATATCATACACACATAATATTAGAGAGACAACTCAGATCAGCTAGAAGAGAACATATTAGACAAACACAACCCCGTCTACGGCGGCTCCATGTAAACACCATTGTGATCATATATTATATTGCTAGCAGGACGTAGCAATCCTCCGCCATGGGGACTTGAACCTGGGTACGTCGTATGCCATTTCCGGAATCTCCATCATCGTCTTTCCCCCGATCCAAAGTCATTCATCTAGGACATTGTCGAGATTAACCCTCGTCATATATGTTATGGTGGATCTCTTGGTTTGATCTATTATGTAGATGTTCATATTTTTACCTAAATATTTGATAAAACTTATAAAATATATGCGTCTAATTTTGTAGAATTATTTTGCAGAACGGGGAGTACCCTCCAAAAGAATGGATAGTAACCGAGTTTAAGGGAGAAACATCATTAGCTAGCCTTCACGGGGAAAGAAATAATGTGGCATCTTGTTCTTACTCTTGTGTTTCTCCCCAGGCATTACGACAACCCGCGCCGGCGCCGGCGCCGTCGTTGTGTTTGTTGTTGGAGGCGAAGAGCCGATGCGTCTCACGGGCTGGCCCTGGTAAAACTGGTACGTACTGTACCTGTAACTGCACCACACACGAGCGATCCATACGCCATGCTCGCCGGCGGTCGGCTCATCTAGTCCGCCGTAAACCTTGAAGCAATCCGAGCACTGGTCCGGCGACAGGTTGGGCGTGCACTGCATCAGAGAGTAGAGCGCGGGTACGCCGGGCCTGCCGACATCCATGCGGCCGGTGGCGTACCTAGAGGTGGAGTTGTATGCCGCCTGGTTGGCCGTGTCACGGAGCAGCACAACGACGTCAATGGCGACGATCGTGTCGTTGGATGGGTCGTCAACGACGAGGAAACCTCTCTCGATTTTGTCGTCGCGGTAGACGAAGTCCTCGTAGGAGAAGTGGAGCATGCAGGCCTCGTACAGGACGTGCGCCTCGGTGTTGAGCGCACACAGCCGCCGCGCGTCGCGGAACGCGGTGGCGACGCAGGCTGCGCAGGCGGAGCCGTTGGCGGTGTCGCCGCGGCAGAGCGCGAGGCCGTAGACGATGTCCGGTGCCGCGCCGACGGAACCCTTGGCGAAGAGGACCGGCGGGGTGGTGGCTTCGGAGGAGGAGGAGGCGTTCATCAGAGTGGTGGATAGGAGCTGCAGGTTAGCCTGGTAGATGCTTTTGGGCTTGTAGGTGCCGTTGGTGCCGCAGATCTGCTGCAGGGGAGCGGCGCCGGCCAACTGCTTGAAGCAGAGCATGAGCAGGACGGCAATGATGATCATTGCTGCCAAAGGTGGTAATCCATGCATTGGCGGCCTCACTGGGAATATTTCTGTGTTCCTGACCGTTCTCGTCCCTCATGGTTTGATTTGATTAGCTTTTTGCCTTCTTTATTTCGCCGGCCTTTTTTTTGAGGAACTTTATTTCGCCGGCCTGAACGGCCAGAGTCGATCGTATGTGGAATGGATAGGTTTGGAGAATTAGTCCGGCCTGGTCGTTTGGCTGTTAGTTTTTCTTTGTCGCCAAATTGTTTGGAATGCAACTTTTCTTTCTGCCACTATTTGAAGCAGTCACATATGGGAGAAAACATACGATGTAAAGCAGTGAAAGATATGGTAGGAACAAAGGAGAAGAAGATATTGTTTATCTACCGCGTACTTCCTCCATTTCAAAATATAAGATGTTTTAGCATTTTTCTGACAATATGTATCTAGACATCTTTTAGTGTGTAGGTTGGAAACAATATGAGTGAACTTACACATTAAAAGATATCTAGATAAATGTGTGTCAGAAAAACGCTAAAACGTCTTATATTTTCAAACAGAGGGAGTAGGATATAATTTTCTTGTTTGTGTTCAATGTGCCGAGCAAACATGCCGCATACGCAAAATTGGTGAGATGGTTAAAAAAAGCTTCGACGAGGCCTCTCGGGTCCTCTCCCCTACCTCGCCGCCGCCGGTGGTCGCCTCCAGGCATGCTGCGCTTGATCTTGTGGAAGCCGGGTGGGGTTTCCACGCGGCAGGCCGACGTGGCCATGGCGGTGATGCATGTAAAATGCATTCATAAATTGCGTAGTTTATTAGATCATATTTCTATATAATTGATAATTTATTGAGAACCTAGACAAGTTTTCCACTTTATTCTGATTTTAACTTTGCTAAATAGGAAATCTATTTTTGCGTATTTTTGAGTTTCAAGGACCCTACGGATGTCAACGGACCTAATCCTTTTGTCACGTCATTTTTCAAGGCATCAAAGATCGAAGAAGTCAACGAAAAACACCACGAGGCAGGAAAGAGGGTTCACCACATGGACTGACTTGTAGTCTGTATGGTGGGACCCATCTCCCCTTTCGTGGGTGCTTTTCCAAATTTCTTTGCCTCTACGTAATTTTCTTGACCTAAAACCTACTATATATATGACCCCTCGGGCTATTTCATAACGGGGCGATAAAGAAACAGAAAATACACAATACCTATCTGCGGATTGCAAGGATAAAAAGGAGGGAAGATGATGTCAGAGCCGCTCCCGGTTGCCCTCTCTCCTCCATTGACACCATCTCCTTCACCATCATGATAAAGAGGGAGTAGTCCATCCCTGGACTATGGAATTATGGAAGTAACTTGTATCAACATCTCTATTAATTGTGCTTCGCTAATTAGAGTCATATGAGCTGCTTATCATGATCGTGATCATATTTGTATTACCTCTATGGTTGATTTTTTGTTATTAGGATGATTTATGAGATGCAAACTGATAGTTGTTCTTGATGTATTGATAGATATATATATGTTACCCCATTTGTTTATGCATATTCTGATCAAACTAGTATACTAGGATGTGTGTGGGATGTGTGCATTAGACTGAGTAACTTGTGGTATGCATAGGAAGTGACATAACTTCTAGATGCTACCATGGTTTTTATATTTCTATGATTACCTCACCAGGGAGAATGAAATACTTATGCTTTAAGCTATCCAGTAACAGAAATGATGGTCTTGTTTGCTCAAAGTTAGCATATTTGTGTTCAACATTATGTTACAGATCTTAAGGCGATACTTTGTTTATTCTTAAATTTGATTTGAGGAAGTTTTCCCTTGTTGAAGGAGTATTAGGGAGTTGTATTGCATCAACTTGATGATAGAATGTGATGCCCATGTCCATGCTTATCAATGACTTCTTGTATTTTTGCATGCTCTTAATTTATCGTCTGTGCTATCACCACCACTATGTTTTTATGAGAGAGAGATCAAGTAAAACCATGATCCCTGGTCCACTTTTAGCCATAAGAAACCTTCTAAACTTATTTACGTGATGTTTTACCATCATCTCTTTTTACTACAAAAATACTAAAAATATATTTTACTTATTACTTTTGTTTTGTTAAAGTTGAAGGTGTGAGTGCCTAAAAACCACTCCAGTTAATTGGGGACACAAACATGTTGTTTACTATTGCAGGTTGCTTGAAGAGTATAGAGGAAGAACCACCATTTCCCCCCGAGAGTTTGATATAAACCCTTGAGTCACCTTGTGGGAAAACTTCTCTTGTTGCATAACCCTGCGCTTGGAGTCCCAACAAGTGGTAAATTCAAAGAGTAGAATTGCTTCCATCAAACGGCGTTGCTTGGCGGCAGCGCTTCTCCCTACGGGTCTAGGACAGGGCTAGCGAGGGGTTGGCCAGGCGCAGCCACATACAAGGGGTGTCCGGCTGCGTTGGCCATGGGTAGGGTCCCTAGGCCCTCTCATGCGCCCTGACTTCTCCTCCTCCAGATCTAGCATTGTGACCTCAACCATGGTGGTTGCAAGCCTCCATGGAGGCCGCGGAACCCCTCTCAGCGAGATTCGGGTGGGGCTCAAAGCGGTAGTCGGGCTGGTCACCGACGAGATGCAGTGGTCCTTGTGGCAGTAGTCTTTCCTGTGTTTAGTTTAGTCTGGTGGTGCGTGGAGTTTAGATGTCGAGGCAGCGATCCTAGATGGTGGGAATCACGTTGGTCGTAGATGAGCCCGTGGTTTAGGTGCTGGCGGGTTGCAATGGCCATGAGGATGACATTGTGATTGGCGAGCGGTGTCCCATGGCTACAACATGCTCACTGTTTCGGTGGCGTTCCTTGCCATGTGTGGAAGGTGGAGAGGCATGTCGAGGGGAAACTCCCCCTCGGGTTCTACCAAGCTGCAGCGGTGGTGGCCATGGACGTTGTTCCCTTCTTGAAGGTCTTGTGGCGGTTTATCTCCATTGCCCTACGTACTTCGGGTGAAACCCCATGGTCCTCAGATCGTGCAGTGGCGCTCTTCTTGAAGACACCGCTTTTTGGAGTTCATGGCGTGTGGCTCTCCGAAGGTTGTCTGCCAGAGGTCGGTGCTTCTCTGGTTGGCATCGAGTCCTCAGTGTGCTTTCTTCGGCAAAGCTTGTTTATTGCTCTGCACATGTGGTGTTTCTTTGTTTGGACCTTCATGTGGTGCTTCAGCGACTCTGAATGGGTAGTGGTGTCAACTCCTGGTGGTGTTATCTGCGATGGTGGCTCGACGGTGTGCAGGGTGTGATGGTGCGTTGGCTCAAGCTCTATGGTGAACTTTGGCCCGACAACTTTGTTGTCCTTCTCGACGGTGTGCGTGTTGGCCTAAGCTCTAGGGTGCGCTTCGGCCTGACAACTTTGCCCATCCAGCAAGATCGGAGTAGTTCTACTTAGGTGTCGATCTTGCCCTTTGCTCCACTCTTCTAGTTGTAGCCTCTTCAGCAGTCCTATCTTGTATGTATGTGGAGTTTTTTGTTGCAAGCTGAGTTCAACACCTTTTATCCGTTTCGACATACATAGTGTCTGAAAGTCTCTATCATCTCGATCCAACCCAGTCGGTAGTAGAAGAGATAGTAGCTCGGTAGTACCGGGCGATCGGTAGTACCAAACCATTTGGTCTAGTAGTACCAAAAACTTATGGTTACGTACATCTACGTAGGCAGAGGTCGGCTTATCTTCTACTACCTCGATTGCAAAAAGTAAGAAGTATAATTTTAGTAAAAACCAGAGCTCATTAAATTTAGCTAAATATATTTAAAAAGTACCTACAATGTTAAGTACATCATAAAAATATATTGTAAGGTAGATCTATTGGTATTTTAGGTGTTTATATTTTTATCTAAAAAATTGATACTCTCTCCGACCACTAAAACTTATAGGTTGTTGACTTCTGATACAATTTGTACATCTAATTATGTAAAAAAAAAATGTAGAACGGGGAGTCCCCTCCAAAAGAACGGATAGTTCCAAGCTTAAGGGGGAAAACATCAAAACGGTAATGGGAAAGAAATTAATAATGTGGCATCTTGTTCTTACTCTTGTGTTTCTCCCTGGGCATTACGACAACCGGCGGCGCCGTCGTGTTAGTAGTCGTTGTGTTTGTTGCTGGAGCCGAGTGGCCGATGCGTATCCTGGGCTGGCCCTGATAAAACTGGTATGTACTGTACCTTGAAGTACACCAGACACCAGCGATCCATACGCCATGCTGGCCTGTGACGTCATCCAGTCCGTTGATAACGTCGAGGCAATCTGAGCACTGGCCCGGCGACAGGTTCGGTGTGCACTGCATCAGAGAGTAGAGCGCCGGGAAGCCGGGCCTAGCAACATTCATGCGGCTGGTGGCGTACATGATGGCCGAGGAGCTGTACGCCACATATTTGGCCGTGGCGGGAAGCAGCACCTTGACGTCGTCGGCGGCGATCATGTCGGTGGAGGGATCCCGGTAGACCAGGAACCCTTTCTCGGTGTAGTCGTCGCGGTAGACGAAGTCCTTGTAGGAGAAGCGGAGGATGCAGGTCTCGTACAGGACGTGCGCCTCGGTGTTGAGCTCGCACAGCCGCCGCGCGTCGCGGAACGCGGTGGCGACGCAGTCCGCGCAGGCCGAGCCGTTGGCGGTGTCGCCGCGGCAGAGCGCGAGGCCGTAGACGGTGTCCGGCGCCGCGCCGACGGAGCCCTTGGCGAAGAGGGCCGGCGGTGTGGTGGCATCGGAGGAGGACGAGGCGTTCATCAGCGTGGTGGATAGGAGCTGTAGGTTAGCCTGGTAGATGCTTTGGGGCTTGTAGGTGCCGTTGGTGCCGCAGATCTGCTCTAGGGGAGCGGCGCCGGCCAACTGCTTGAAGCAGAGCATGAGCAGGAGGATGACGATGATCATGGCTAGCGGCCAAAGGTGGCAATCCAGCCATGCATCGGCGGTCTCATTGGCAATACATCTTGTGGTTCTTGGCCGTCCTCGTTTATTTCGCCGGCCTTTTTTTTCTGGAACTTTATTTCGCCGGCCGGAACGGCCAGAGTCGATCGTATGTCGAATGTGTAGTTTAATTTGGAGAACTAGTCAGGTCTGGTCGTTTGACTGTCCTGTCAGTTTTCTTTGTGAGCAAATTGTTTGGAATACAACTTTTCTTTCCACCACTATTTTTTAAAATGCAGGCAAAAGATTTATCTCATTCTATTAATTAATTAAAGAGAAGTTTACAAGAAAAACATGGTACAACCCAACTCAACCCAACACAAAAGCCTACTCTCCAGGTATGATATTTGTCGAACTATTATGTGGGAATCAAAGTTTGAATGTGGATGCCTAATTTGCATCATCCAAAAACTTGTTGGTGACCTAAAATACATCGTCTTGAAAAAGCAACTTTTTTAGAATGTGACAGGGGAAGCCCCTACAATTATTTTTTATAAAAAGAATCCAAAGTTGGGTTCGAGAATTTGAATCTAGATGACTTATTATATATTCACTTTCCCTAACCAAGTGAGCTACGTTCACTTCATAACACAAACTGTTTTTGTGCCCTATATCCCAATTTAAACCTGAGATGCTCTAATCCTAGCACCTAGGAGGAAAGATCGACACGGCGAAAACTAATGCAAAGTGACAATTGTCGACCACCGCATCTTCTATGGACCGTATTTGTAAATTCGATAAGTTATAGTACTATTCTATGGGAAAAAAATGCACAAGTGGCAAGCAGGATTGCGTTGTCTGCATTTTGTAGTTTGGGATGGATGGAAGCTGGACTTGATTGAAGAATAGTGATGCCGAGTGCTGTCGGGCTGTGGCAACCGATAGAAAATAATCGGTTGGAAATCACATGATGTCTATGTTGTGTTGTTGCCGGGGTCAACATCTCCCATCTCGAAAAAAAAAAGTTGGAAATCATGATGTTTCTATTGTGTGTTTCTCGAAATAATAGCCATGATCTTCCTGTTAAGTTTTAGAAAACAGATCATCTCCTAGCCTCGATGCCTTTCTCTAACGAAAATGATCTCCCTGCGTAAAAAATGTCAAGGATGGACAGCCGTACAACTAGTGTGGTAGTGGTGGTGAAATGAATGCATTTGGAACTCCATAATAAATCGTGCCACCAACCGTTGTTGTATCCATGGTGGAGCTTTGCACTACACTCGGCTCAACCACACTCTCCCTACCAATGATGCGCCGCAGCTTCACTCCCACTCGTTGCTGCCATGTGCACACCACCTCTTCCTACGACGCACTGACACGCTGAGAAATCACAGACAAGGAAGGAGGAGGCCAAGAACGCCATGCGCGCGCCTCGGCCGCCGCCGCCACCGGGGGGTTCGCCAGCACCGGCGCCCTCACCATCCCCATACCAGTCACCCACGCCGTCCCCGTCAGCGGCATTCCAGGGTGGTCTCATCAGCTCGCCGCCTTCTCCCTCCGCGATGGGGTCGCCGGGACCGGCACCTGTGCCTGCGCCGGCGCCGGAGCCCAATGCGGCAATGGCGCTCACGGGCGCGCGGCGAGGCGGGGGTGGCGGCATGAGCCCGCCGCTCATCGCGATGCTGGCGGTGGTCGGTGCCGCGCTGCTGGTGGTGCTGTACGCGCGGCTGGCCCGGCGCGTGTTCCGGGCCGTCCGGCGACGGTGGCGCGGCTGGCGGCGGCGGCGGCTGCTGCTCATCACCCTCACGGGCGGCAGCGGCTCCTCCCCGGCGAACGACTCCTTCGCGTCCTTCACCACCTACGACAACTTCTACCACACCTTCTCGCCGTACGGCCTGGACGACGCCGCCATCAAGTCGCTACCCTCGGCGCAGTTCCTCTCGGCGGCGCGCGCGAGCGCCGGAGCCCGCGACTGCGCCGTCTGCCTGCTGGAGTTCGCCGACGGCGACGAGCTCCGCGCGCTGCCGCTCTGCGCGCACGCCTTCCACGCCGACTGCATCGACGTCTGGCTCCGCGCCCACGCCTCCTGCCCGCTCTGCCGCGCCGCCGTCGCGCTCCCGGCCCCCGTCGCCTCCCCGGTCCGCTCCGCGCGCCGCGTGCGGCCCAGCCTCGACGACCTCCTCTTCTTCCACCCCGTGCCGCCTCCTCCCCCGGACCACGCCGCCCTGCCGGAGATCACGCCGGCCAGCCCCGATCGGCAGCTCAACCCGAGGGACTTCCTCCTCAAGCGATCCTACTCCTTCGGCTTCGAGCGGAACATCGCCACGGAGGCCGCGTCCACGGCCTCTCCTACCTGGCGCTACCGCCTGGGCGGCGGCGGCGGAGACGGCGCCAGCGGCCGTGGACGAAGCTTCTGGAGCAAGCGCTGGCCATCCCCGTTCGGCGGCGTCGGGGGCTCCGCCGCAGCCGCAGCGCGTGTCTTCTCGTTCCGCTCCGCGGCCGCCGGCAAGTCTTCCCCCTTCGCCCGCCGCCGTGCAGCCGCCCCCGCAGGAGGAGCCGGGTTCTTCATGTCCCTCGGCCTCTCCTCCGAGCCCCCGAACATCCTCTCCGCGGGGAGACGGAGCAACCGCGCGTCCAGCCGGCTCCGGTGCGGGGACCCAGAGGCGCTGCTCTCGCCGGACCGGCTCAGCCGCTGACCCCCCAAAGAAAAGAAAAACCTCTCGCCGGCCGGCGTCGGTGAATCCACCGCGGCCGGTGACGTGACCAGACCTCGCGCGCCGTTGTGGGCCTGCGTGCGAGCGTGCACAGGGAGGGAGGCAGCGGCAGTAATGGCGCGTTAATGCGCGGCCTGCCGAGGTTTTAATGGCGGGAGGACGAGGAGTGTCCTTTTCTGCGCAGGCGTCGATGAGTTTGAAATTTGTCAACTGTAGAATTTTGACCAGATTGCTCGTGTACCGCGCGGTTGCGGTAGAAAACCCAAGGGCCCGTCTGAGCCGTCCGATCAGAAAACGAACGGCTCTCGGTGAATTCGGTGATGGGCCGGAGCATTCGTTTTCTCGCCGGACAGCTCACTCGAGGGCAGTAGTGAAGTAATTTCTGGCTGTAGTCCAGTTATACTAGTGTGTTTTGCATTACGAAGTTGTTCGTCCAATCTGTATGTTCATACTTTTTTTTCGTTTGAAGGGAGTGCTTCCTTAGGTGAGAAAGGGATTTTTGGGAGTATATGATTCTTGTCTTCTTGGTGCCTCCTCTCATATACTCATGTGATTCTTGGTAGATTAAAATTTGTATTATGGTTCCTTTAAATTTTAGAAAAGAGAAGCGATCACTGGATTTGGACTAGTGATAAGTTAATCACAAGGTCTAGGTTCCCCAAGCCTACTAATAAGAGTTCAAAACTTCAAATTCATAGCTTCTTTTCTACCTCCATTTGAATAATAAGAAAAAAAAATCAAACCATCTAAACTTTGACCGAGTCTTTAGAATAAATCACTAACATGTACATTGCAAAAACTATATCTTTAGATACATCATGCAATATATTTTTATATGATATCTATATAACATCATGGTTGTTGATAGTTTTTTCTAAAGGTTTGATCAAACTTTACGTTGCTTGACTTTTCAAACAAAATATAAGCCTAATTCATTAGAATGGAGGGAATATAATGCAACACAAGATTGAGAAGTAAGACACAAAAAGGATCATTGGCTCATTCTATCGGTTTGTGAAAAAGATTCAACAAAAGACAAACAACCTATGATTGGTTTTACGTCAAGCAATACATAGAGTAACTCCCAATATAGAAGTAAAAAAAACAAGACACAATTAGAAAACAGACGCGAAAATTCCAATTTATAAGACCGATTACCAGTTTGATTTGTAGCATAAAGTGATAAAGATTTCGAAATTACATGTGTTCAAGAAAGATTTCGAAATGACATGTTAGTACTTTCATCCTAGACCCAAGAATCGGGTAAGTACAGGGTAAGGACTGTACTAAACCATAACAAATGTGTAGTGTCATGTTTCACCATAAGCTAGAAGCCATGAGCCTAGTAGAAACAACTCCTCCCTTTGTTCCAAACTAGTTATCTTGACTTTATCTAGAAAAGTTTTACTGAGTAGATATTTGTGTATCTAAACAAATTTGGATAATTAATTTGTTGGAATAGAGGAGATACAGTGTGTTAATATCAAATTTACCGTAAAGTCACATCTTTTGGATCAGCCCGGCGACTCTACTGTAGCTAAGAGAGAGAAGGAGTGTGGAATGAGCCCCCCTATCACGAAGGCATGTGGATAGTTGTTTTTCCCGTGCATTGTGACCTGCCATTTGACCTGTGCTGCATTGCGTGTGAGTCCGGCACAAACTGGTTCGCAGAACAAAGCCTGCACCACCCTGACCCCTGCGTCACGGTCACGGCACAGCACAGCTGCACAGGCGAGTTAATCCGGCCGGCGACGCACGCGCCGGTGAGACGTACGGACGGGTCTGCGTCTGCCCCTGGGCCCCGCGGGGGCAGTTTGAGTTCCGGATCTGGGTGCGCTCGCGCGCGCGTGGAAGCGCGATGTGCGGGGCGGCGTTAATCGGGCTGTCGACGTGGGCCGGGACGTGGACCATGAAGTGGCCCAGCTCCAGCTCAGTTTGGTTGTCCACCATCAATTCCTCGCCTACGACTACGAGAGTGGTCACGCACACTGACTCGCTAAACTGTCCTTGTTGCATGAGCGTAGGGTCGCGCGCGTTGGTACCAACATCTTTGTCACGCTCTGCGGCAGAGCCTTCACCGAGTTTCATTACTACTCCAATTAAGAATTCTTATTTGTGTTTCACAATGTTAGTAGCCGAGCTAAACCTAACAAGAACCCGGACAAACAGGGAAACCCGTACCAACATTGTGATTGAGCATCGGTGGCAGCTACACGCAGTGGCGGATCTAGATATTTATTACGCCCCGGGCCATCTTCAGCGACTAAACCTACATTGCCTTCTACAGTACATTGACAACAGTGGCGGACGTAGAAAAAAATTTAAGGGTGGGCACATTTCCAAAAAAAAATTACACTAGCCAATGTGCGATAATTTTTTGGCCAAATGAATAAATATCAGTGCTAAAATAAGATTTTTTAGATATATTTTTGACATTTTATAGAAACAACAAAAAAATAGGTTTTCTACGAAACCTTTTTGGACCACCTAAATTGTAGAGATGTACATGAAGAGATTCTCAGAATTTTTCCTCATTTTAAATATGCTTTGTTCACCACCTAGCACCAACAATGATGAAGAAGATATAATTCTCTTTGCTTCATGCTTCTAAAAAAGGACCGCAATATGCCTATTCCACTTCATAATTTTTTTGACAATTACAACACAACAAAAAATTATGGGGATTTCAAAAATATCAGTACAACATGAGTTACTAGGCAGTAGGGCTGCAGGTTGTATACAGAACTCAGACACAGTAGGCCTACATTAAGGCAAAAATTAGAAATAGCTTGGAGATTTTTTACCGGCTCCGAGCGGCCACGCGGCCAAGCGACATTAGGCTACCAACCGGCGAGGCGAGGGCGTCAAATAGGGGCCAAGGGAGGCTGGAACGGAGAGACGGCGAGTGGTGGCGACGCCGGCAACCACTGGAGCTAGACGCCTGTTGAGGATGGGATTCGATGTACGTCGCTTTGCTTCTTTCCCTGGTTTTCTCGCTCGTATTTGTTCTAAAATTTAACTGAATCCTACTCACAGCGTAGCAGGTAAAAAAAGGCGTCCAAAATTTCTGGGTGGGCCACGGCCCCCCGTGCCCACCCGCTGCGTCCGCCCATGATTGACAAGCCTGTGCATCACCGCCGCGCCCCGAGCCATGGCCCTAGTTGCCAGCGCCTAGATCCGCTCCTGGCTACATGGAAGGACATAAAGTCCAAATCTATACGTTTTGTTTGATCTGTATCATATGTGAGTAACCATTCTTTGAACTCCATAAAAAGTATTGTTCATTTAATTATTTCGACTCGGACCATTATCGTACATTTGATTTTTTTTTTCCCAGGACATACATTTGAATTATTGTTCTAGTGTGTGTGATGTTAAAACATGATATGTGCTATTTTGTTGTCCAAATGTATAAAAACAAGCTAAATACCAAAAACGTATTTGCAGTAACTCGCGGACTCGGGCGGAACAGATCACGGAAACTCATACCGTAAAACGTAATGTTCTAAGTGCACAGGAAAAAGTCCGTCGAGCCAAGCCCCTGACCCAACACTAAAGGATACGCACAATCGAGAAGAATAAAAGAAAGAGTCATGCATCAAAAAAACACAGTTACATCCTCTGTGTTGTATACATCAGCACATGGCATTTTGTTTCACATTTCAGTTTTTTTATAAAATTTTGTTAGTTAGATCAACAAGCATTACTTCAAAAACCACAGATGTAGCTCGAGCTATATATAGCTTGTTTTTTGAAAAATTCGAAAATACTATTTTGAAGTTTCAAAAAAAATCTGAAATTAAATATACAAGTAGACAATGTTGTGATCTACAATCGTGCAAATTTTCAAGTCAAAATACTTTATAGTTTGAGCTGTGCAAAAATGACAAATTCTGAGATCTACAATAGTGAACAATGCATATTTTCAAAATCTCACAATCTGTCAGAGTTTGTCATTTTTGTACAACCCAGAATACTAGGAATCTCGAGTTCAAATTTTGCATGTTGGTAGATCATATCATTGTCAACATCTGGAATTTTTTTCAGAATTTTTTGAAACTCTAAAATATTATTTTTGATTTTTTCAAAAAACTGAGCTACATGTAGCTCGGGCTACAAAAGTCCACTCCCAGACTACGTATTTTATAAAAACAATGACAGAGCATGGAACCTATCGATCTTTTTGATTTTGTGTACTCAAACCTCCCAAACAATAAGCAGATCCTAAAAGTATTTATCGAACTATTAACACTATCGTACTAAGAAGTTTGAGTGCTAGAGTGATGATTTCTACCATCCAAATGGGAAGACGAGGTGGTTGAACCCGAGCCTATCTCAGAGGTGATGAGGCTATGGTCTAACACGGATGCCGACTCCTGATAGTTTTGGGAGAGCATGCGATTCATAAATAAGGTAAGAAAATATGAGCTAATTGTATGAGCCGTTGTATGAGAGTAGAGAGACCAAATATGACATAAGAAAGAACTATGCGAAGAGCTGGAGGCTACCCTAGAGCCTAGAGCGGTGTTTAGTCGTGATGTATCCATGTTGTCAACATGTAGTTGTGTCATTCGACAACAAGGTTAGCGCTAGTCCACAATTTTTGTGGGTTCCTTAAAAAAAATCCTAAAAAAATATGAGCTAATTGTATGAGCCGTTGTATGAGAGTAGGTTAGTGAAGAGGAAAAGGAGATGCCCGCCCCCGCGTCGCCTAACCCTAGGCGACATGGGGGGCTCCCCCGCCGCCGGCCACTCTCCCCTCCCCCCCCGTCCCCTCCCTCTCCGCTGCCGCCGGAGGACCCGTCGGGCAAAGCCCAGGCGACGACGGTGGCGGCGGGGCTCTCTCCCTCGCGCGGTGGCTGCGGGCCGGCTCTGGCGGCGGCGTCACGGTCCTCGGCGGTTGTCCGGCGGCAAGGCGTCGCGGGACCCGGCGTCGAGCGCGGCGTGACGTCGACGGGAGGCGCGCGTCCTCCCCGCGGCGGAGGCGCGCGTCCTCCCCGCGGCGGAGGCGCCCCTGGCGCTGCAACTCGACTCCATGCCCGCCCGGCCCATCTGGGCCCGTGCGGGCCGGCGGTTGGGCTATGGCGGCGGGCAAGCGCGGTGGCGCCCTCGGCGCTGGTTGCTGGGCACCTCGGCAGTGCCAGCGGCCGCCCCCCTGGCGCGTGGTGCCTGACTCTGTCGGCTGCTGGGCACCATGGTGGTGTCGGCAGTCGGCCAGGCGGCGGTGGACTGGATCCCTCCTTCCAGTCCCCGGTGGTGGGCGGTGGTCGGCGTCTTCCTGTGCTACGACGACGTCTACGGCGAGCCTCTCGGCAGCGGTGGCCATTTGTCGTGTCCGGCGGCGCGGTTCGGACTTTGGGGTCGGCGTCAGGCCAGGAGAAATCCCTGCTTTTGCTGGTGACGGCGACACCCGCGGGTGCCGTCTTCCTCCTTGGAGGCGTTGCCATGGCCCTGCTTGCTCTTCCTCACATCGAGCACCGGGAGAAACCCTAGATCCAAGCCGGATCGGGCGGCGGCGGCATCTCGGTGCCGCTCCCTTCTTGAAGGCGTCGCCTTGGTTGCTCATGTAGTCCCTCGAACGGCGGTTGGAGTCGACGTTGGCACTTGCTCAGAGCATGAGCCTTCGGGGCGCAATGTACACCGTGGTGAAGCTCCTTCGCCGATGCCTCTCCGGTCTCGTCGGGTCCTGTTGTCTACTCGCCGACTCCCCTAGGCGCTTATGAGTTTGCAGTACGTTGATCCGTTGGCTCCTGGAGTCGGGGTCAGCTTCCGGGATCTCCATCTTCGGGCGTGACGCGGTCCTTGGGTTCTGTGCCTTGTCGCTCACTATTCTTGGTGGGCGGCAGTGCAAGGCGAGTCTTCGTTGTCGTGTGTCTCGGGTTGGCGTTGTAAGCCGTGTATCGTGTGGTGTTGCGTTGAGTTGTAGCCATTCTTAGTGTTGTGCCGGCCGTCTAGACCTTTCTTCTATTCGATTAGAAGGTGTATTCTCGAAAAAATGGCGACTCGACAATAAGAC
Source organism: Dactylis glomerata (assembly GCA_007115705.1). NCBI lineage: Eukaryota > Viridiplantae > Streptophyta > Magnoliopsida > Poales > Poaceae > Dactylis > Dactylis glomerata. The sequence goes on along the minus strand of QXEO01000541.1, from coordinate 14,157,685 downwards.
CAGCCACAATGTCTGTTCGGTTCAAACAAAAGATCGAACCGATGCCTTCTTCCTGCAGTGTATTGAATCACTTGTAGGACCCGCTATTCAGACCCCTCCGCATGCATGCATACTTGCGTTCTCTCACAACCGTACCAGCAGGTCCCACATTGCATGCAAAAGAAGCGAAGCTACAATTTGATCCGCTTTTCTTGGCAGAGCAATTGAATCGATGTTGGGCAGTGTATTGAACCGGTTCAATGTCTTCTATGCGTCGCTTTTACACCACATTGTGGTTGGTCTAAGAACCCCTTGTCTACAGTGGTGGATCTTTTTTAGGGCATGGCCCCCCTACTCTATAAAATACTTAATATGGCTAATATTAATGTTTAATTTTTAAATATTACTCAAAGTTTAAGTATGATTTGTATTCTTAGACCACTCAACAATCTATGTCAAGGTCCGCTACTTGGTCACACACAAAAGACTTAAAATATTAGTATTCTGAAAGAGAAATATTACTGTATGCAAAGAGAAAATAAATAATCCATACATATGATAGATTTATGGTGTTGTACATCACATTTGATATTTTTTTAATGATGGTTGGTGTTGTTCTGCATATTTGGGATGATCCGAGCAAAATTGTGACAATGGGAAAAAATATTTGGAAATTTCAAGTATTTTATTTACGTAGAGAAGTTGTAGCTGTAACATATTCCCTTCGTCTCAAAATGTAAGACGTCTAAGTTTAGTCAAAAGTCAATATCTTTTAAGTTTGACCAAGTTTATACAGAAAAATATTAACATTTACATATTAAATCTATATCAATAGATTCACCATAAAGTATATTTTGTCAATGAGTTTATTTGAAATTGCAAATGTTCATGTTTTTGTGTATAAACTTGGTCAAACTTGAAAGATATTGACTTTGACTAAGCTTAGCGTCTTATATTTTTGGTAGAGGGAGTAGTAGACTGCACATAGCATTATATGTATATTTTAAATTATTCTAAATTATAGGGTCAGGTCCCCTAGCTCCTAGGGCCTATGAGCCGGCCCTAACAAGGTTGAGTTCAGCAAAATCATGTGTTTTTTTCATTGATCAATCAATCTTCTTCAATGCACCATTGTTGGAAAGTTTCATTAAAACTAGAATGACAACAATTCATATTGGATTGGCATTGGAAGTATTTCTTGGTGGGGCGGGGTAGAGAGTGGAAGAGAGGTGATGTCGTATCAGATTATGGAAATCCAGCGATTTTTGTTGGACATTTATTTCCTTAAACGCGCTCCATCACCTTGCCGGAGAGGACAATGGACTACATGGTACTCCCTCCCTTTCCATAAAACTTGTCAGTAAAATTGATGTATCTAGACACATACATCCATATTAGCGACAAGTTTTATAGAATAGGGGAGGACTAAGCATAATTTTACCTTTTTGTTGTCACTAGTCAAGGGCCATACTTGGCCGTTCAGAATTGTTTCCCTGTGTTCTTCTTGTTCATGTTAGGAAATTTGAGATATCTAGATCAAAGGCGGGCAAAGATGAGTTCTAGCTCAGATGATGACCGACAGGATGCTTCGAAGGACGAGTACTTTGAGGGAAGCTAGAACAACTTCATCAGGAAGAACAAGAACATGGAGCCTGACAGCTTGATGGTGTGGTCACCCAAGGAAGAAAAAAGGAATTAAGCGCGAGGAAGTGGACCTCAACTGGGTATCAAAATGGCTATGGGAGAAGAGTGAACAACAAAATCTTCTATCTCTAAGCCACTTTCATACGTCAAAACGGTCAAAACTGATCCCTACATTTTGTGGATATGAAGTACTCCCTCCGTTAAGAAATATAAGATGTTTTAGTTTTGTGAAGTAAATGTATCTAGACATCTTTTAGTATATAGGTTCGCTCGAATCTATATACTAAAAGATATCTAGGTACATTACCTTTACAAAGCTAAAACACATTATATTTTTAAACGGAGAGAGTAGTATCCACGAGGATCATTAACTCAAGGTGTGCCTCGGAGGACTCTTTTTTTGGAGTATGTTGAAAAAATATTTTTCAGACAAATCGAGTGGAATGCTAAGATAAATAATTTGAATTACAATACAAATATTTGAGTGTAAGACAAACAATATCTTATTTCATGGTGGTGTACTTATTTTTTGATATATATTTCATGGGTTGTATTGCAACCAATCATGTATACTTCTCAAGTAACCAATTCTGTAAAATATTTGTGGTACCATTTTTTTAGAGAAGGTGTATCCCTAGATTCATTGTGGAAACTTAAGTTGCAAAAGAATTCAGGTTTTATACATCACAAAGATGCAAAGAAAAGTAAAGCATGAACCACGAATCAAAGATTACAAATAGTCGAGCAAATGAACAGTCCCCAACTTCTATTACCTCCTAATCTAAGTAAGACAGTGTTGGAAGATTAAAGTTCTCTAGGTATGATTTTTTGGATCTTGCTTCGCCAGATCGATCTTGGATCTTTTATTATGGTCGCCGCGAGGAGTATTATCCTCGCAATAATTTTCTCAGCTGCTACGTCCTCGACAATGATGATTCGTACTCTCGACTTTCCAGCGACGCCGATCAAGTTGTTCGGTTATTTTGCCCTGACATACTGGTGTTGGTACTCTTGCCGATGTTGATTATGGGAGCACCTTCGTTAGTATTTACAGGTTTATGGTTTGATTTTATTCGCCTGCTTTTTGAAAAATACAAGATTAAGTCATAAAATAAGAAAGAGTTTGAAAACCTCAAAAATTTGCTCTTTTTTTTAGAGTTTATTTTATAATTACTGGAGAGAGCTTATGTATCTTTACCACATACTATTTACTCTTATAAATATATGTGGTATTGATTGAAAAAAAAGTATAGCATAAACGGCTAAACACAATCGTTCTGACTGAATAAAGTTCAACCACTGTTTATCCTTCTACCTGTCGGAGAGTCGGAGCCCTTTCATCGGTTTTGACGTACACCGCAGTAGTCTCTGCAAATCACCCCAATACTCCAAACCATTTTCCTCCTCGCCAGCGCCGCCGCGTGCCGGCGTACACATCCAATCCCGGGGATCCGGATCCTTTACCCATGGTGATCTCCGCCCCTCCCTGCCACGGCGTCCTGCCCTTTCCCGGCGCCGCCAAAGGCTCCTCGGCGCGATCCAGGAGGCGGAGGCTGGTCCTCACCACCGACTACCGCCACGGCCCTGCCGCCGCCGCGACCACGGACGCGGCCCTGCTGGCCGTGGCCGATGCCGCCCGCGTCGGCAGGAGGAGGTACTCTTAATTTGCTGTGGTTCGTTTCACTCAAAATCCGTACCAACCATTCCAGCAAGCCTCAGCTACGAAGCTATGTGTTGATCTCGTAAACCATGCATTTGCATTTGTTTTGTTTAGCCACTTCTTTGTTGATGAGGTGTTCTTAGATGAATTTGAGCATGAGGTTGCAAGAACACAGTCAAGCACAAACAAATCTGGATTGCTTTTCTGCACAACATTGGCTATGATGTGTTTACAATGTTGCTCAAGATGATTTGTGTAACGACAGTTTCGCCATTTGCATTGCCAAACTGAGCTGAAGCCACGAACATTGCTGTACCTTTTAGTTTCTTGTGTGGTGAATGACACTTGCTGTATTCAACACTCAACAGGTGTGAACTCTTTGATCTCCATCGGCACACAGTTCCTTTTGTTGAGTCATGGGCTAGGCAGAAGTCCATTGTTACGAGGAGGAAAGGGCTGGTAGACAGCAACGAAGATCACTCGGACACCTTGATCGCGCTGCAGCACCCACCGGTTTATACATTGGGCACCGGCAGCAGCGAGGAGTACCTCCATTTTGATGTGAAAGATTCTCCTATTGAGATTCATCGTATCGACCGCGCTGGAGAGGTGACATATCATGGCCCTGGACAGGTATTTATTTGTTAAATTTGCAGTATCTTGTGTCTAAAAATGTAGTCTTCAACTGTCCATTGTTGTACACGCGCTCTGATGGTGTGTTTTCTGTTCATCTGCGTATTGTTTGAAATTAGGTAAATATAAAGTTACTAAAGCCTCAAATGAAAGTAATTTATCAGCCAACATTGTTTCCATGACCTTTTTTTATTAAATTTGCTGTATCGTGTCGTGTTTCTGAAAGTAACTAAAGCCTCAAAGGAAAGTTTTCATCAGCCAACATTGTCTCTGTGACCTTTTTTATTAGCTCAACCTATGAACATCTTGAAGTAAGAACAAAGATCCTTTCGTAATATTGTAGAAAGTCTCAGTTTTTCATGAAATTCTTTTTGTACCTTAACACTCCATACTTTCTTACAATCATTTTGCTTCATTAGCTTGTTATGTACCCGATCCTCAATTTGAGGTATCAACGGTTGGATCTTCACTGGTACCTTAGATCACTCGAAGCTATGATCATTCGTGCCCTTCAGTCCGCATTTTCTATTAAGGCATCAACGATAAAAGGCCTCACTGGTGTCTGGGTTGGTATGTTACTGTCCTTTTGGATACTGTGAAGTGTTTTCTCATGTTATCACTTATCTTTTGTTAACTTGTATACCCTATTTCCTCGCCAGGGGATCAGAAAGTTGCAGCTATTGGAGTTAGTTGCTCACGATATATAGTATATCATGGTCTAGCACTAAATGTCACAACTGACCTAACCCCATTCGGACATATCGTTCCCTGTGGCATAAAGGACCGTCGCGTTGGGAGCATTAAGGAGATATTACAAAATACTTCCGACGGAAGACTACTTAATGATGCAGAACTGATGGATATAGCTTATGACTCGTTGATCAAAGAGTTTGCTGAGTTTTTCCACCTCTCTCTAGAACCCAGCACTGATGTATTTCTTCGGCCAGATAACATTATCAAATAACATTATCAAATAACTGTGGAATACATTATTAGAGTATTGGAACCACACTTCAGCGAAGAAGCCGGGAACAAATACAAGCATATAACAGAAGAATCTTTATTCAAAAGTTGCAAGCTACTTCAATCCTGTCCGTGTGCATGATATATTCGGGCCTTTGCTTCACCTGCAACAATCAGTCATGAGAAGCGTCTCAGCAAATCTAATAGTTATGACGCTTGACAGCTGAGAAGTTCAAGCAAAAGCACATGACCTTCTTAGTCGATCCTTTCACCTTGGTGTCGACACCCGGATGCAGGTGCAGTGCTTTCCGTTTGTGATATTGTCGTAGACAGACTTGACGTCTTTGCTGCAGCCCTTCCAGGTGAACTTGCCACACTCCACCTTTTAGCACATCTTGTAATGTTCTTTAGATGCTCCCTGAACCCTGTGTTGGTAAGTGCAGTTATGTTATCTGCACTAGCTGGTGCCTCTGTCCGGTCTCCATGGATCCATCATTTATAGAAACAAACATAGTTGGTCTGACTCTCTCACCCACCATCTTGTTCTCTCTCGAAACACCACTGTCTGGTTTGCTCTTCTGAGCCACTGATCCGGACCGGAGCCTCTCTCGCCAGCGATGCTAGTCGGAGATGGTGAAGGGATGGTGCTGGAAGTAGTATTAAGGCTAGTTTTTTTTAATGTAGTTTTGCCTTTCTTGGCGTTTGAAGGTAGGATGGTGGACTCCAACGACCAGATCCACCACACGTTGCGCTTCCTCTGCTTCACTGTGTCCCACCGATGACAGGCGGCGGCAAGGCGCTGTTGAGAGGCACCTGCATCCCTCCTAATAAGGTCTGCTCCAGAAGTCTCAAATTGGGTTATGTGGACCAGATCCGACTCTGTGCGGTTGCGCTTCTTTCTGTGGCCATGCTCTCATGGGGAGAGCCAAAGGTGGTGGCGGAGAAGGTCTATGTTCAGAACTTCTGCTACTGTGAATTTCTTCATCTGCCTCCTCCGGCTTGTGGCGGGAGCCTAGAGTTCAACAGTGGTTTGGTTTCCTTGCTGGTGGTTCGAGGCTCTATTCGTCAGCACCTCGACTTCGGTGGTGGACGTGGTCTTGTCCCTCTCCTCTGCTTGCAGAGGTGACATTGGAGTAGTTGGTGGAGCTCATTTGCCATGGAGTTGTGATACAAAGGCTTGGGATGCACTCTCGGCTACCTCAGATTGCCAGCCGACCCTGAAGACCAACGGGTGGTCATTGTCGTCGGTTTACCTATTCATTTCGTTTTCTGCTATGTTTTCTTTTTGGTTTTTCTTGTTTTAAAAATAAGAACTTTTTTCGCTTTTTTGGTTTTTCTTTCCTGCTTCTTTTTTTTCTTTTCTTAAATCTCAACATTTTATTTGGCTATTTTTCAAATCTGAACATTTTTTGGAAACAGGTTTTTTTAAAACATGATTTTCAAATCATTTTCAAATTATGAACGATTTTCAAATCTGAACAATTTTCCATATCTGAACATGTTTCAATTATTTCAAATCTGAACAAATTTTTGTTATTTCAAATCTGAAACAATTTTTTTTGCAATTTTAAAATTATGAACGATTTTCAAATCTGAACAATTTTCAAAATCTGAACATTTTTCAGTTATTGCAAATCTGAACAAATATTTGTTTTCGCCAATTTTTGAATCTGAACAATTTTCAAAATCTGAACTTTTTCAATTTTTGTTTTCACCAAATATTTTTAAAGTAAAAAACTGACCTAAAAAGGTTAACGTCGTTTACCATGTCGCAGTGCGAACTGCGAATGCGCTAACCCGATCGATCACCCAAGTGGATCCCTAGAAAAATATAAGGAAGAGCTACATGGGCCGGCCCAGAAGGTGGAGTGCTTCAGGCCTCGCTTCGTACGCGACGCGTAGAGCGCTGAATTGGTTGCATTTGCTGGGCCCATGAGGGGCGGCCCAATTCAGCGCTCTAGGCGTAGTGCGAACGCGGCCCATGAGGGGCGGTTTACCGAACAATATTCATCGCAAATCCGTTTAAGACAGTTTGCATTTGCTGCATTCATTCTTTTTTAGCTCGTATATGGTAACTAATCATGTGTTTGTTCTTGTAATTGTAATAAACCGACCTTGTAAAATGCGATCTAAAAAAAGACCTTGCAAAATCTCCGTGGTATTAGCCGGACGATTTTGTGCACCGATTCAACCTTAAAATGTCCAGCTTTTCTCGTCTCCAACGCCGCCGCACAAGTCCAACCCAGTGGATCCGGTTCCACTGGAGAGCACGGTTTCCCTGCCGCCACGGTCGTCTCCGCCCCTCTTTGCCACAGCGTCCTGCCCTTCCTCGCGGTCTCCCGTGGCCCCTCTGTTGGTTCCAGGAGGCGGAGGCTGCTTCTCCAGTCCACTCGCTGCCGCGGCGACGGACGCTGTCCCGGCCGCCGATGCAGCCCGCATCGGTAGGAGGAGGTACTTTTCTTTTGCTAGGAAGATATGTGTGTAGTATAAAGCGTGCTTTGTTTAGCACAATGCTTTGTTGATGTGATTTTCCTAGTGATTTTGAGCGTAAGGTTGCACAAACGCAGTTGAGCTGAAACACATCTGAATTGCTGTTCTGCACAACACTGGTCATGATCTATTTACAAGATAGCTCCAAATAATTTTTTTAACATTAGTTTTGCCGTCTGAAAAGCCACCTGATTTGGAGCTGTGAGCATTTGTGCAGCATGTCACCCTTTTATTGCTTGTATGGTGTTATCATCGTGAATGACACTCCTTGTATTCAACAGGTACGAATGCTTTGATTTCCATCAGCAGATAGTTCCTTTTGTTGAATCATGGGCTAGGCAGAAGTCCATTCTCAAGAGGAGGAAAGGTTTGGTTGAGAGCAATGAAGATCACTTGGCGTAATCACGCAGCAGCATCCGCCGGTTTATGTGTTGAGCACCGGCAGCAGCGAGTACCTCCGTTTCGATATGAAAGATTCTCATATTGAGATTCATCGTATTGACCGCGTTGGGAGGTGACATATCATGGTCCTAGACAGGTATTTATGTGTTAAATTTGCAGTATGTTGTGTCTGAAAATGTTCTTAATTGTTGTACTCGCTCTCTGGTGGTGCGTTTTCTGTTCATCTGCCTATTGTTTGACATTACTTTTCTGCTTCATGGTAGGTAAATGTAAAGTAACTAAAGCCTCAAATGAAAGTAACTTATCAGCGAACATTGTTTCCATGACCTTTTTTACTAGATCAACACATCAACATTTTGAAGTAAGAATAAAGATCCTTTAGTAATATTGCACAAAACCTCATGAAATTCCTTCGTAGCTTAACACTCAATATTTTCTAACAATCAATTATTTTGCTTCATTAGCTTGTTATGTACCCGATTCTCAATTTACGGTATCACGAGTTGGATCTTCACTGGTACCTTAGATCACTTGAAGCTATGATCATCTGTGCCCTTCAGTCTGCATTTTCTATTAAGGCATCAACGATTAACGGCCTCACTGGTGTCTAGGTTGGTATGTTACTATCCTGTAGGATAGTGCAAAGTGTTTTCTCATGTTATCACTTCTCTTTTGTTAACTTGTATACTCTGTTTCCTCTCCAGGGGATCAGATAGTTGCGGCTATTGGAGTTAGTTGCTCACGATATATAGTATATCATGGTCTAGCACTAAATGTCACAACTGACTTCGCCTCTTTCGGGCATATTGTTCCGTGTGGCATAAAGGACCGTCGCGTTGGGAGCATTAAGATATTACAAAATACCAACGGAAGTGAACCTAATGATGCAGAACTGATGGATATAGCTTATGAATCGTTGATCAAAGAGTTTGCTGAGTTTTGTCAGCTCTCTCTAGAACCCAGCATTGATGTATTTCTTCAGCCAGATAACATTATCAAATAACTGCGGAATATATTATTAGAGTATTGGAACCACACTTCAGCGAAGAAATTGGGAACAAATACAGGAATATAACAGATGAAATCTTTATTCAAAAGTGCAAGTTCCTTCAACCTGATAGTTGAAGGACTAGCGGTCTGTGTGCATGATGAATTCAGGCCTTTGCTTCACCTGCAAAATCAGTCACAGGAAGAGTCTCAGCAAATCTGACAGTTATTTTATTACGGTGGACAGCTGAGAAATTCAAGCAAAAGCACATGACCTTCTTTGGTGGTTGAAGTCGATCCTTCCATCTTAGTGTCGACACCCGGCCACTCCTTGCAGGCGCAATGCTTCCCTTTCTCAATGCCGTCGTAGACGGACTTGACGTGTAGGCCGCACCCCTTCCAGGTGAACTTGCCACACTTGTCGCACTCCACCTTGTAGCACATCTTGTGGTGTTCTTCTTCAGATGCTCCCTGAATCCCTGTGTTGGCAAGTGTAGTTATGCTGTTCTGGACTAGCTGGTGCCTCCGTCCGGTCTCCATGGATCCAGCATTTATAGGAACAACCAAGTGTGGATAAGTTCTATGTGGTCCAGCGCTATTGGTGGAGGAAACAAAGTTCGGATAAGTTGTGAAATTTTGCAGCTTGTAAAACCCTTGTAGACATCTCCAATGCTGTGGCAAAAACAAGTCTGTGTGCTCTTGTGTCAATCTTGTTACAGTGATCATACCAATGTTTGCAAAACAAAGTCTCTGCTCTCGTGTTAATCTTCTTCCGATGATCAAAACAAAGTTGTAAAACACAAGTCTCTGCTCTTGTGTTAATCAGCCCAAAGTTGCCAATTCTTATGATGTTATGCATATTACCATATATTTTCCCTTGGAAAATGTGAACTGTTGATGCTAGTACAACATGTGTAACTGACTAACTGTACAACAATGTTCATCATTGAGCATTTCAGCCCAACAAAAAAAATGTTTAAATCACATTTCGCCTGTACGAGAGCCAGCTCAATTAGCACCTTAGCTATGAAAAGCGTGGCATGGAGCCGTTGGTCGACGGTGAGCTCTGGTCGCTGACCCAAACCTCCTGCACCGACACCGGCGACCGAGCTTTCTTCGCTGCAGTGTCCTGTAGCGCTACGTTGGGGACTGGGTCCATCATACCGGAATCCGGAGCAGCGGCCCTGATCCTGCACAGCTCGGCGGCCACCTCGCTCATGCACGGCCGGACGTCCTTATCGAACGCCAGACACCGAAATGCGAGCTCGCTGACGTGCCGGACCGACTCCATGACCCATTCCTCGCCGTGGCAGACGAGCGCCGGGTCGACGATCTCGTCGACCCTCCCCTTGCCGATCCTGTCTAGCGCGAGGGAGGCGAGGTTGACCTCGCACGGCGGCCGGCCGAAGTCGACGACCCTCATGGCGGTGATGAGCTCGACCAGCACAACGCCGAAGCTGTAGACGTCGCTCTTGTCGGAGAGATGGAAGCTCTGGTGGTAGTCCGGGTCGACGTACCCCGGCGTGCCCTGCGGCGCGGTGGAGACGTGCGAGCGCGAGGCGTCCTCGGGGCCGATGCCGCCGCGGGAGAGGCCGAAGTCGGCGAGCTTGGGGCGGAGGTCAGCGCCGAGGAGGATGTTGCCGGACTTGACGTCGCGGTGGAAGATGGGCGGGCGCGCGGCGTGCAGATAGGCCACGGCTGCGGCCGTGCCCGCCGCGACGCCGAGCCGCGCGCGCCACGGCAGCGTGGCCCCGCTGTCGCCGCCGTGGTGGAGGTGTTGGGAGAGCGTGCCGTTTGGGACGAGCTCGTAGACGAGGATGTGCTCGCCGCGGTCGAGGCAGCAGCCGAGGAGGCGGACCAGGTTGGGGTGGCTGAGGGACGAGATGAGCCTGATCTCGTTGAGGAGCAGCGCCACTGCCCTGCCGTCGTCGTCGTCGTGGCGGCACCGCAGGCGCTTGATTGCCACGAGCGGCGCCGTCGAGCTCGCCGGCAGCCTGCCAACGTAGACCGTGCCGTAGGCGCCCGTGCCGAGGCGGTGTGTGTGGGAGAAGGAGTTGGTCGCGCGCGCCACCTCGCTGTACGAGTACACGGGCACGCCGCTCGACGACGCCGCCTCCGACAGGAGCCGCATCTCCGCGAGCCTGCTTTTTCCGGGCCGGCCCTTGCCGCGTGAGCGCCGTCGCCGTACCATGCAGATCAGGAGGAGCACGCCCGCCGCCACCGCGCCCACGAGGACACCTGCTATTAACGCACATCGACGGCAAAGTTAGTTAAACATTACACCTCTAGTTTACACTTCTAATCCTAGTCTACATGACCACTCCGTCCTAAAAAAAGTATACTTTCAACTATCTTGGAGGGTTAAACTTTTTAAAATTTGATCATGTTTAAATAAAAATGCATCAATATTTATGCCACCAAATTAGTGTCATTAGATTTATGATGAAATATGTTTTCATCATATACTTTTTTGTTTGATAAATGTTATTAATTTTTTGCAAAAACTTGATAAAAGTTGAAAAAGTTTGATTGTTCAATAAAGTTGAAAGTACTCTTTCGTAAACGAGGGGAGTAGAACATCTGATTATGCTACAAGCAACCAGTCACAAGTTAAATTTTCTCTAATCTTTCTTTGCAGATTATTAGTAATGTCTTCCCCAAATGCAGTTGGCTGCTGGTGAATGACAATCTTGTCATCATGGTCAAACGAGCGGCACAATTCTTTAAAGAAAATACAACTTTTCTTTCTTGCCCATTTTCCCTTTCACATTTTTTCCAGCTGTTTCTAGCTAGCCAGGTCAGTAGTCAAAATTCATGCAGGCAATTTCATGCATGGGCCCAACTCAACGGTCTTGACTAAAATAATCTTGACTCTTCAGTCTTCTACTCCACATAGTGTCGTGTACGTAATTGCATAAGGACCAGGTCAGAAAATAATTTTACGTACCTCCAACTATGAAAGCCACATATTTCTTCAGACCCGGCTTAGCTGCACCAATGAAAAAGAAAACGTTGCATCAGTATGCATAACTATCGTCATTGATATTCAGGTCGTGTCAAAGAGTTTTGGATGCAGCCATTTTTACGTCTGGGGTCTTCTGTTTGTCAAACACATGTCACCATCTTCGAGAATCTCATATATTTGTTTGCGCATTTTTTTTCTCAATTTTGAAGTTGTGAAATCTGAAAATTCGTTCCATTTTTATAGCTATCATGACTAATATTCATGGGTTAGAGAGTTTGGATACAGCCATTATTGCCCTGGGGGGTTTCTGTTAGTCAAATCGACGTCACCATCTTAGGAACAATTCTCATGTTCAAAGTTCGACATAAGTCTACAGATGTGAATCTGAAAAATGGCCACAAATTATATACTCCTGCCCTCAGAATGTATAAGCGTATTTTGATTGTCAAAGTTTATGCTTTGACCAAGATATAGTGCATTGCTAGCATTATACCAGTGCGTTATTACAACATACTCCCTCTGTTCCAAACAGGTTGTCTCAATTTTATCTAGACTCACATGTTGTTATCGAAAAAAAAAATCTAGACTCACATGTATCTACATATTAAAACGATTCTAGATACTTGCGAATCTAGATAAAGTTGAGACAATATGTTTGGAACGGAGGGAGTAATAAATAAATTGTGTACGAAGACATCATCTTATTTTGGTTTGCTATTTGTGAATGTCCATGTACAATATGTGTGTGATGTTTGACGAAAGCATTTCTTTTTCTTAGTATATCTATCTCTGTGATAAAAAGAGTATCAAAATAAAAAAATCCAATATCTGCACACAAAATATTCATATATGGTAAAATACTAAATGAACAATCTTACATTTAATTATTAGTGATATTAAATAAGAAACATTGTTACTCCTATTTTGCACCATTTAGTTAACTTTAATTTTCCTGTCATTGACTCGGTTGACATGTCCGTAAGATGCAACAAAAAAATGACACATCCATACTTGTTAGATCATACACTACGATATGAGAAGTTCAAGAAAAAATGAAGACAATAATAGAAACTAAAATTGACATTAATTAGCCTAGTTTCAACTTTTTATTGAAAATGGCTAGGTAATTTTTTGTTTATGGGCAACTTAAGGAGTGACTTGCGTGTGATGAACTGATGATGGTTGAATTTGGTCTAAGACTTAAGAAACTTTTCGAAAAATTAATATACAACAATCTTGTATAATTTTTTTAAATGGCCCAGCACTTGAGTTGCCAAGTGTGAACCAATAGATTGGTTAAGCCGCGCATGATTGGCCGTAGGGAGCGACTTGTGAGTGCAGCTGACGTGCCGCACTAGCGCTGCTGTCCCCACCACAAACGAGATCTCTTGCGAACTGAACCCTGTGGCTTGCAGCTCAAAGTTTTGGAAGCACTGACGCACGACGACTCACCTGGTGATTTGAGGTAGCATCCGTCGCCGGCGGAGAAGCCGTCGCCGTCCATCCCCGCCAAGCACGCGCACCGGTGCCCCGTTGTACCGGTAGGCGTTGTCACTTCGGAGCATGTCGCGTTCGCCACGCACGGCTTGCCGGCGGCCGCGCACGTCCCGTTAAGCCACCAGCCCAGCTCCGCCAAGCCGAACTCCAGCGACACCGTCCCCTCCGGCGTCTCCGCGAACAACGCGGAGGTCAGCACGTCGTCGCATGTTGTATTCTCCGCCTTATCCCAACGCAGGAAACCCCCCGTGGACGTGGCGTTCGGCGAGGCGGAAGCGACGCACGCCACCGCGTCGGCGGCCGATGCCGTGACGTTGTCGCCGCACTGCGCCGTGCGGAGCAGATTGGACATGACGGGCCCCGGCACGGTGCATCCGGTCGAGTTGGTCTCGCGGCATCCGCCGCGGAGGAACAGGCCGGTGCGGGACGAGACGCCGTAATTGGCGCCGGAGAGCGCCCTCTTGGCGTCGGGGACGCTGCGGCTGCACGACGACGGGAGGGCAAGGACGACAGTGGAGGTGGTGGAGTTGAAGGCGACGACACGGTACGAGGTGCCGCTTTCTCTTCCTTTGTATGGAAGGATCGGCGTGGAGGTGTTGGCGTCGCAGTACAGGGCGATGGGGCAGCCGGCGGAGAAGCCGAAAGGGTAGGGGATGGGGGCGGCGCCGCCGCACCGGCGGTTGCACCCGTCGGAAGCCGCGGCCGCGGAGTAGCTCGTCTCATGGGGGAGAAAGACAAAGAGCAGGACGAACAGACGGAGACGGTGCATCTCTTGGAACGTACTTGGAGAATGTACCACACGCGAGGGGAGAGATAGAGAGATTTTGGTTGGTGAGTGTGATGAGATGAACCGGTTGTAGGTAGGCTCTTGATTAGTCAGGGCAAAATGGTCAAGGGAAACAGTCATGAATACTGTTCCTAGTGTTTTTCTTTTCTTTTTTTCAAATCTATTTTCATTATTTTGAGGGTTTCAAATCTATTTTCATCTGATGCCCTTTTGACTAGTATCACTAGCACTCAATTTAAGTAATTCGTATTCAATAATAGAAAATGTATTTTCTATGATGTGCACGAGCTCAACGGATGATTTTCTATCCAATATAAATTGGATAGGTGCACATATAGTAGTTGCGTGCACAACTAGAAAATAACTATTTTTCAACTTAGTATATACATAATGACTTATAACACACGCCGCAAATTTTAAATACTTAATGCTGTTAAGTATTTTTTATTCTTCAAATATGTTTTGAGTTTATGATCTTCTGACTATTACTCTTTTCACTAGAACGCAGTATAGTGAGCCTTGTCATATGTATTGATAATACTTTTTCTGTTCACTAATGTAAGATCTTTTAGATTTTCGGGCTTGCTAGAAATCAGGCGCCTGATCTCTAACTAGAGATCAGTTGCCTGATCTAGCTGTCCCTTTTTTTGGAGATTCGTGCGGGTGAACATTCTTTCCAAAAAAAATTCAGATTCGAATTTGTTCACATTTGATTTTTGTTCACATGCTAAATTTGTTCAGTTTGAATTTGTTCAAATTTGAAATATGTTCATATTCCAAATTTGTTTAGATTCAAATTTTGTTCAAATTCGAAATTTGTTCAATCTTGATTTTGTTCACAATTCAAAATTTGTTCATATCCAACTTTTTCCATATTCCAAATTTGTTCCAAATCCGTTCAAATTTTGTTCACAATTTGAATTCTATTTGAAAAGGGAGGATGATGTCAGGCTACTGATGTCTAACTTGAGATCACTCGCCTGATCTCCAGACGAGCCCTTAGATTTTTTAATATAGACTAGATAGATATATACCAAAATGAGTGAAGTTACACAAAAAGGGAGTACGTAGAAATTTTGGAAGCACTGACGCACGACAACTCACCTGGTGATTTGAGGTAGCATCCGTCGCCGGCGGAGAAGCCGTCGCCGTCCATCCCCGGGACGCAAGCGCACCGATGCCCCGGCTCCCCGCTTGGAGTTGTCACGTCGGAGCATGTCGCGTTCGCCGCACAACGTTGGCCTCCAGCGCAAGTCCCGTTGAGCCACCAGCTCAGCTCCGCGAAGCCGAACTCCAGCGACACTGTCCCGTCCGGCGTCTCCGCGAGCAGAGCGGAGGTCAGCACATCGGCACATGTTGTATTCTCCGCCTTCTCCCACGGCAGGAAAACGCCAGCGGACGTGGCGTTCGGCGAGGAGGAAGCAACGCACGCCACGTCGCCGGCTGCCGATGCCGTGACGTTCTCAGCGCACTGCGCCGTGCGGAGGAGATTAGACATGACCACCGGAGACACGGTGCATCCGGTCGAGCTGGTCTGGCCGCATCCGCCGCTGAGGAACAGGCCGGTGCGGGACGAGACGCCGTAGTTGGTGCTGGAGAGCTCCCTCTTTGCGTCGTGGACGCTGCGGCTGCACGACGACGGGATGGAAAGGACGACGGTGGAGGTGGTGGAGTTGATGGACAAGACGCGGTACGACGAACTGCCGTAAGCTCCTCTCGATGGGAGGATCGGAGTGGAGGTGTTGACGCAAGATAGGGGGATTGGGCAGCCAGCGGAGAAACCGAAAGGGTAGGGGACGGGGGTGGCGCCGCCGCACCGGCGTTGGCACCCGCCAGAAGCTGCGGCGGCGGAGTTGATTTCATGGGGAAGCAAGACAAGGAGCGCGACGAAGAACAGACGGTGCATCTCTTAGTACGTAGTACTTGGAGATTGTACTACAACGAGAGAGAGATAGAGAGCTAGATTTTGTTTGGTGGTCTGATGTAATGAACTGGTTGCAGGTAGGCTTGATTAGTCACGACAAAATGGTCAAGGGAAACAGTCATGAATACTGTTCCTAGTGTTTTTCTTTTCTTATTCAAATCTATTTTCAGCTGATGCATGCTCTCTTGACTAGTATCACTAGCACTCAATTTATGTGGGCCTTGATATTCCTATTCTAAAACAGAAAAGGTATTTTCTATGATGTGCACGATCTCAACTGTTGATTTCTATTCAATAGAATTTGGATAGTTGCACAGTTTAGTAGTTGCGTGCACAACTATAGAATAACTAATTTTCAGACAGCTTAGAATATACTTAACTACTTATAACATAACACACACTGCAAATTCTAAATAGTAGTGCGCTCTTAATATTGTCTTTTTTCCTCTAAATCTGTTTTAAGTTGATACTCTTCTGGCTATTATATTTTCACTAGCACGCAATTAACTGAGCCTGGTCATAATAGAAAAGATATCAACATGTTGATTTTCATTCAAAAGAAATAGGAGGGTAGTTTGTGTGCCCCACTGGAAAATAACTATATTTCATGCAACTTAGAAAAGAAAACTACTTTTAAAATAACACACAATGCAAATTCTAAATCATAAATTATGTTTATACACTGGTGGAAAAAGGGCCATTAATCCCGGTCTGTAACTGCCTTTAGTCCCGGTTTCCAAACCGGGACTAGCAAAGCGCGATTAAAGGCCCTCACCCTTTAGTCCCGGTTGCAAACGAACCGGGACTAATGGCCGTCCACGTGGGCACGGCTGGGAGCGCCGTCTCGGGGACCTTTAGTCCCGGTTCGTAATGAGAACCGGGACTAAAGTGTTCTGTTTTTGTTTTTATTTTTGTTGCTATTTCAGATTATAGGTTTAGGGTTTAAGCTTAATTAGGGTTCATTTTAATTTCAAACGAGTTTCCGTACCTATATTCTACGACTAGTACATACACATTACACGTTGGTGCATGCATATATAATATTATACGATTATATACTACAATTAATTTCAAACAAGTGTATGTACAACTATTTTTTAAACAAGTTTCAAAACAAACTAAGTTACATGGAGATCACTAAATTACAGATAGCGTTCTTCGTCCTCCACATAGTGTTCTCCTTTCTCATCGAGGACCTCCCTCATGATGAATCCTGCCAGCTCCTCTTGAATTGCTTTTAGGCGCTGGGTTGGTACGAGCCTCTCCCGCGTCACATACAACTTTAAGAAGATCGATATGGATATGTATAAGTTGGATGAAACTCAACACAATTGATTATAATAAAAGAAAACTGTGAATATTATTTACGTACATCGAAGTCCGTGGTACGTGCTCTCCGCTCACTGGTGTACCACCGGATGAACTCGCAGACGTAGAATCCACAGAGATTGGTCCCCGGTGGTTGCTGCAAACCCTTTATCTTTTTAAAAGTTAGCTGTTCTTTGAATTCACCTATTACCGATCTTCTGAAACGTGTCCAAACTCTACAGGGCAAAGAAAATGAGCAAATGAGTTATTAAATACTTGATATCAGGAAATTAATGAAAGGAGCTGATATAGTCGGGTAATGATTGAAATTACTTTTGCAGCATTTCTTTCATGTCGCTAAACAGGACGTCGGGCTTATCCAATGAGTCTAAGATATGAACAGTTGATGTGTCCAATTGAATCTTTAGCAGAATCCAGTGGAAACTGCAAACACACATGCATAACTCATCAATTACACTTAACATCGAGTAAGCAAAAATAAATGTCTAGAAGATAGAAACACTCACTTGAAGTTGTAAGGAAATAGAATTTCTCTTTTAAGACCTTGCTTGACAAAAAATCTGAAGAGGTCCTTCTCCACGTCTGTGGGGTGATCTTTTAACATCCTTTCATTAATGATATATGGGTCAATGAACCCAACGTCATGAATTCCCTTTTTTTTGCATTCAAACATCTTAAATCTGCATAATAGCATACAAAAAATCATATAGTATTAATTAAGATATATAGGCAATGAACGAGCTTATTAGCTAGATACTTGAATATAAATCACTTACAGACAATAGCAACTGATGGTAGACTTGTCGAGATCGCGCTGATTGAATATATGAAATAATTCGTCCATTGGAATATGTACCATGTATCTTTTGAAGTAATGCTCCTCTCTAACGTCCAAGAGGATAAAATGTTTGAAGTTCTTTTTTTGTATATGCACCTTGTACCAGCCGAGCAGATTTCGCATATGTGTTGATAGACCGCGTTCCTCCTCAGGCTTGATCAGAGGCCCCCCCAGTACATATTGCTCTACTACCTCTCCCACTGGCGCTTCTTCAAGGCCTAACATAACTAGAAGAGGCACACCCAAGATGTTCGCGTTCTCTTTTGCCTCCCTTACAGTTAAACCCAATAGTTGTGAAGCTGCTACTACTCTGGGGTCCAATAACAATCGGTCCTCTTCCAAATCGGCTCTGAAGGACGTATCGATATCGGGGGGGCCGACTATGAGCGGGGCGACCGATTGATTCTTCTGTTCTCCAAGCTGGGGAATTTGTTTCCCGCTTCTTTTTGCCTTGGCCAATTTACTTTGCCTTTCAATTTCGCGTTTATAGTCTGATGGAAGATTCATCTTATATTGGGGCTCTGCAGTAAGCATACCATAAGCCCAGTCCTTTTGTTTCTCCGTGTATGTCGGCTTGGGCTCGGGCACTTTCGGTGCAAAAAATGCCTTCACTTCGGCGCGTACTATCGCCTCGTTTTCCTCGGGAGTCCGGTCATAAGCTCTCTTGGGAAGAGGCTTTAGCGATGGCTCTGGTATCTTCGTGGTCTTATGTACTACCTTATCAGTAGTACTATCCGTAGCGGACCTGCTCCGCTTTTTCCCCGTCTGAGTAGTATCGGGGGGCGGCTTCGCCTGACGCGCTGGAGGTGCACTGGGGGACGGCGTTGGCTGACGCGCAGGAGGTGCACTGGGGGACGGCGTTGGCTGACGCGCGGGAGGTGCACTAGGGGGCGGCGTCGGCTGACGCGGCGCTGGAGGTGGACTCGGGGGTGGCATCTGCTGACGCGGTGCCCGAGGTGGACTCGGGGGTGGCGTCTGCTGACACAGCGCCCGAGGTGGACTCGGGGGCGGCGTAGGTGGACGACGTTCACCGGGGGAGGGTGGACTTGGATTCCTCGGAGTCGGTGGCATTGGCGCTGAGCCTGGAAACTTGATGTATTTCTTTTGCCATAAAACGATTTGGCGCTTGACATCTCCAAGTCTCCGATCCCCTTCAGGTGTAGAAAAATCAAGCTCTAGGTCCTCGAACGAGCTGACTATGTCAAGCACTGAGACACGAGCATATCCAGCCGGTATCGGGTTCCCATGGTGGAGTGCTTCAGGTAGACAAGGTAAAGCGTCGCCGCTCGCCACCTTGATGGTCATGTTCTTCATTGGCTGATGTAGCTCACAATTTGTCATCTCCTAACATCATCCACGGGGTAGCGAGACCCCGGTGCTTCATGCTCATCAGCTGGGACCTCCGTGGAAGCCACGCTGCTTCTCCGTTGACTATTAAGATCCAATGCTGGATCTTCCTGCAGCCGAGATCCGCCTCCCTGGCTAAGTTGATGTATCATACTCTTCATGTCGGCTAATTCACGTTCTACCTTGCCGATCCGATCTGCTTCCCGATCCTTCTTTCTCTTACGGCTTTTGTAACCGTACGGATCTTCGTGCTGAGAAAACCCTTCCTTCCATAGAACACCGGTGCCTTTGCCTCTTGTTCGTCCGGTGTGTTCTGGATTCCCGAGGGCGTGTGTCAGCTCGTCGTTCTCTCGGTCGACACGGATCAATCCCGCTTGAGCATCCTCCATTGCCTTAATAAGTTTTACTGTGGGAGTAAAGGTCTGTTTCCGATGAACACACTGCCCTGTTATCGGGTCTAACGATCCTCCATGTCCGTACCACCAGTGCTTGGCCCTTTCGGGCCATCCCGCTGTACCTGGAGTGATTCCTTTATTCCTCAATGCATTCTCCATAGATTCCCACTTGGGCACTGCTCTCACGTAGCCGCCTGGCCCCAAAACATGGTGATGTTCCTTCTTTTCAGCATTTTTCTTATTTTTTTTCGACATTTCCTTGGCTCTCTCAGATGTCTTGAATGCCACAAATTCAGGCCACTGTTGTCTCAACTTCTCGTATGCTCCTTCGAACACTGGAGTTTTATTTTTTGCGATATACTTCGCGTATAACATTTTCTTGAAGCCCCGGAATGCTTCAGCCATCTTCTTGAGAGCGAACTGTTTAACTCTCCTTCTCCTTTCACGTCCACCCGGAATTTCATTTCCATCATCATCCTTCTTGGAGTACTCCAGAGGTAGAATGAAATTTTCCATGAGCTTCCTCCAAAGGTCTTTCTTGGATCTTTTGTTCACAAAAGTAGCTCCAAGACGTGCCTTCTTTGGCTCGTGCCATTCTTGAACCGTGATCGGGATCATGTCCCTAACAATCACTCCGCATTGATTTATAAATTTTGTTGCGTGTTGTGTTGGCTCCAACGGTTTGCCATCTGGAGATAGTACATCGATGGTCAGCTTCTGATTCGCACTCAACTTTTGGCTCGGACCTCGTTTAGAATACGATTTGCTCGATTCGGAGGGCTGAAAAAAGAAAAAGTCGTTAATACAAATGTGCATATTCCCTTCGTATCACCAAAAGCTAAATCTATATACCTCGCCATCGGCGTTTGTTTGCAATTGTCGTTCGGCATCGGTGTTTGTTTGCCCTTCGTCGTCAAACATTTCTATCTCCATTCCGTCACCGGAAGGGTTAAGAAATGATGAAACATCATCTTCAATTTCAGCTTCTCCGGCACCTTCTCGGCCGACTCCTTCTCGGCCGGCTACATTCTCACGTATCATGCCATATAAGAATTCTTCGGGGTCATTTTCACCGTCCATGTCTCTTCTAAAGACAGGTAAAACAAGTTAGTAACACATATTTGAGCAATAACCAAAAAAAAGGGGGCGTTGGCCGAGCGCCGACGCGGTGGGGGGAAGACCCCCTCACCGCGTCGGCGCCCGACCAACGCCCCCTTTTAGTACACATATTTTATCAATAACAAAAAAAAGGGGGCGTTGGCCGAGCGCCGACGCGGTGGGGGGGAAGACCCCCTCACCGCGTCGGCGCCGGACCAACGCCCCCTTTTAGTACACATATTTGATCAATAACCAAAAAAGAAGGGGGCATTGGCCGAGCGTCGACGCGGTGGGGGGAAGACCCCCTCACCGCGTCGGCTCCCGACCAACGCCCCCTTTTAGTACACATATTTGATCAATAACCAAAAAAAAGGGGGCGTTGGCCGAGCGTCGACGCGGTGGGGGGAAGACCCCCTCACCGCGTCGGCGCCCGACCAACGCCCCCTTTTAGTACACATATTTGATCAATAACCAAAAAAAAGGGGGCGTTGGCCGAGCGCCGACGCGGTGGGGGGAAGACCCCCTCACCGCGTCGGCGCCCGGCCAACGCCCCCTTTTAGTACACTTATTTTTCTAACTATTTTTCTAACTAATTCATCTAACCATTTTTTCTAACTAATTCATCTAACAATTTTTTCTATCATTTTTTCTAACTAATTCATCTAACATTTTTTCTAACTAATCATCTAACTTTTTTTCTAACATTTCTTCTAACTTTTTTTCTGCAGGGGCGTCGGTGGGGGCGTACCTGCAGGGGCGTCGCACCGGCGGCGGTGGCGGCGGCGGTGTGTAGTGGCGTCAGAGGGCGCCGACGGTGGCGTCGGAGGGCGTCGGGCGGCGGTGGTGGCGTCGGCGTGCAGGGGCGCGTCGTCGGAGAAGGGCGGCGGTGGTGGCGTCGGCGTGCGGGGACGGCGGCGCGGCTCGGGGAGGCCACGGGGACGGCGGCGCGGCTCGGGGAGGCCACGGGGACGGCGGCGCGGCTCGGGGAGGCCTCGGGGACCGGCGGCGCGGCTCGGGGAGGCCTCGGGGACGGCGGCGATGGCGGCGACGGCGAGTTTTTGGCCAACCGCAACAATCGGCGGCGTGTTTTGCGTCGGGGGCCTCCGTCGACTGGATCGAAAATTCGCTAAGTGTGAGTGGGGAAGAAGAAGCGGGCGGCGCGGGCTTTTATACCCCCAGCCTTTAGTCCCGGTTGGTAGCTCCAACCGGGACTAAAGGGGGGTCTTTGGTCCCGGCTGAAACCACAAACCGGGACTAAAGGGGCTTTAATCCCGGTTGGTGGATTCAACCGGGACTAAAGAATTTTCGGCGGTTCGCGCCTGATTTCCAGACCTTTAGTCCCGGTTGGTGGATCCAACCGGGACTAAAGGTATAATAAATGCGCGCCAAGGCCTTATATTTTTTTCAGATTTCATTTGAATATGAAATTTGAATTTCAATTTGAATAACTTCTATATATTTTAGAATCTGACAAAACTTTGAATATGAAAAGTGTTTGAAATTGAATAACTAATTCAAAACTATTTTCTATTTTCAAAATCAATTAATCTAACTATTTAAAGAATTAACTATTTTGCCATTTCTAATTAAAACTATATTGATTAATATTCTTTTTGAATATTTTAGAATCTGACAAAACTTTGAATATGAAAAGTGTTTGAAATTGAATAAATAATTCAAAAATATTTTCTATTTTCAAAATCAATTATTCTAACTATTCAAACAATTAACTATTTTGCCATTTCCAATTAAAACTATATTGATTAATATTCTTTTTGAATATTTTAGAATCTGACAAAACTTTGAATATGAAAAGTGTTTGAAATTGAATAACTAATTCAAAACTATTTTCTATTTTCAAAATCAATTATTCTAACTATTCAAACAATTAACTATTTTGCCATTTTCAATTAAAACACAACCGAGGCGGAGCTTCTACTTTTGTCTTGTTCCTCCGGCAGGGGCGTCGTGCGCTACATGCTTTATCTCATCGAGCAGTGCATCCACCCACGCATCCTTATCCTGCCAACAGCTTTAGTCTCGGTTGCACCCAACAGCCGGGACTAAAGGTTACCCACACGTCCTTAATTATCACACCGACAGTTTTAGTCTCGGTTGCACCCAACAGCCGGGACTAAAGGTTACCCACACGTCCTTAATTATCACACCGACAGTTTTAGTCTCGGTTGCACCCACCAGCCGGGACTAAAGGTTTCCCGCGCTTTCCACCGCTTCCCGCCTCCGTCTTCCCGCCATTTTTCACTATATATATGTAGGCTTGGCCTCCATTTACATATCATATCTAGACTCATATCTTCAAACCTCATAACTCTCTTCCATGGCTTCCATCGTATCTCTAACCCCCCAGGAGGCAGAGGCGCTTTGCGCCTCAAACTACCCCTGCCCGCCGGGCTACCGCGTCCCCACCGGCTGGATGCTGAGCGTCGGAGGCGTACCGGTCCCTCCTGTCCCTCTAGGTGTGGCGCGCCAGATGGCCATCACGAACCACTACTACTTCGAGCTCACACCAGAGCAGCGGAGGAATCCCCAGTGGCATCCCGACTACAGCCCGACTTGGGACGCCTTCTTCATCAATCGGCGTGAGAGTGCGCTTGCCAGGCACGAGGAGGACGACCCGCCTCGTTCGAACTTCAACGAGGCCGGCCGTCGGCTGTGGTGGCGCGGCCGGACTCTCCAGAGCGTCATGGCCTACCGTGGCCCCCGCCTGCGCTACCCTCAGTCTCAGCCCACACGTGCTCACCGGCCGAGGTTCGACTACCGCGACCCTGATGCCAGCGACGACGACGTCGGCGACTATGACGACTACAGTGGTGACGTTTATAGGGCTAGGCACGACTATGACTGAATCACTCCAACATTCGAAAACAAGTTCGGTCGATTGTGACTTAATCTGACCATGTACTTTAATTCCAGTTCAATCGTTTCCCCGCCTCTTGTGAGTGTTATTGTGATACATGATTAGAACAATATATTACATAAAATGTTTAATACATGATTAGAACAATACATGATTAGAACAATACATGATTAGAACAATACATGATTATACATGATTACACATCATTTCTTCGCTAGGGTCCCTTGCTTACGATTGTGGCGTAACCATGGAGAATCTTCATTATTTAACTTGAGGCTTGTGTCAGTGTTCACTCTGAAGGGCGGAATTTCACCAAACTGATTATAATCTTGTGACATGTCTGTCTTGTCCTCCACTCCCACGATGGTTCTTTTTCCTGAAAGAACTATGTGGCGCTTTGGTTCATCACATGATGTATTCGCTTTGGTTCTTTTTCGTGGTTTGCTACTCATGTCCTTCACATAGAAAACCTGAGCCACATCTTTGGCTAGGACGAATGGTTCATCAAGGTACCCTAGATTGTTGAGATCCACCGTTGTCATTCCGTACTGCTCGTCCAACTTTACCCCGCCTCCTGTCATCTTCACCCATTTGCACCGAAACAAAGGAACCTTAAAGTTAGGTCCATAATCAAGCTCCCATATCTCTTCTATGTAACCATAATATGTGTCCGTTCGCCCTTTGCTAGTTACTGCATCAAAGCGGACACCACTGTTTTGGTTGGTGCTTTTTTTATCTTGGGCGACCGTGTAAAATGTATTCGCATTTATCTCGTACCCTTGGAAAGTCAATATAGTCGAAGATGGTAATTTGGCCAGCAAGTACAGCTGCTCTTCAACAACAGTGTCATTCATGAGATGTCTTTGCAACCAAACGCCGAAAGTTGCCATGTGGAGCTGTAAAACAAAGGACTCAGGCTCCCCTGGGTTTGCTTGGCGTACAATATTCTTGTATTCCTCACTGTACGGAGCCACCAAGAGGGAATTTTGTAGAACTGTGTAGTGTGCTTGAGTCAACGAATGACCATCCCTACATATCATTGGTTTCTTTCCGATCGTGCCTTTTCCACTAAGTCTCCCCTCATGACGCGATTGAGGAAGACCAATCGGCTTAAGGTCGGGAACAAAGTCAGCACAAAACTCAATGACCTCCTCTGTTCCATATCCCTTGACGATGCTTCCTTCTGGCCTAGCACGGTTACGAACATATTTCTTTAAGACTCCCATGAACCTCTCAAAGGGGAACATATTGTGTAGAAATACAGGGCCGAGAATGGAAATCTCTTTGACTAGGTGAACCAGGAGGTGCGTCATAATATTGAAGAATGATGGTGGGAACACCAGCTCGAAGCTGACAAGACATTGGGCCACATCATTTTGTAACCGTGGTAGATCTTCTGGATTAATTACCTTCTGAGATATTGCATTGAGGAATGCACATAGCTTCACAATTGCTAGTCGAACATTTTCTGGTAGAAGCCCCCTCAATGCAACTGGAAGCAATTGCGTCATAATCACGTGGCAGTCATGAGACTTTAGGTTCTGGAACTTTTTCTCTGCCATATTTATTATTCCCTTTATATTCGATGAGAATCCAGCCGGGACCTTGATACTGTTCAGGCATTCAAAAAAGGTGATCTTCTCTTCTTTAGTAAGAGCGTAGCTAGCGCGACCTTGAAACAGTTCCGGATGTCGGTCTTCTAGGTCTTTCACACGTTGCAGGTCCTGTCGAGCTTCCTTTGTATCTTTTGTCTTCCCATACACACCCAAGAAGCCAAGCAGGTTCACGCAAAGATTCTTTGTCACATGCATCACGTCGATTGCAGAGCGAACTTCTAGGAATTTCCAATACTCAAGCTCCCAAAATATAGATTTCTTCTTCCACATGGGTGCGTGTCCGTCTGCATCATGCGGAACAGATTGTCCGCCAGGACCCTTTCCAAAGATTACTTCTATATCTTTGACCATATCGAATACATCATCACCAGTATTTTCCTTAGGTGGCTCCCGGTGATCTGCCTTACCGTTGAAATGCTTGCCTTTTTTTCTTACGGCATGAATTTTGCTAAGAAATCGACGGTGCGATATGTACACATTCTTCTTACAATTAGCTAAATATATACTTTCAGTCTCTTGTAAACAGTGTGTGCATGCCTTGTATCCCTTGTTTGTCTATCCTGAAATGTTACTAAGAGCAGGCCAATCATTGATTGTAACGAACAACAACGCTCGTAGGTCAAATTCCTCTTGTTTGTGCTCATCCCACACACGTATGCCTGGTTTGGCCCACAGCTGTAAAAGTTCATCAACTAATGGCCTTAGGTACACATCAATATCGTTACCGGGTTGCTTTGGACCTTGGATAAGCACTGGCATCATAATGAACTTCCGCTTCATGCACAACCAAGGAGGAAGGTTATAGATGCATAGAGTCACGGGCCAGGTGCTATGACTAGAGCTCTGCTCCCCAAAAGGATTGAATCCATCTGTACTTAGACCAAACCGTATGTTCCTTGCGTCACCTGCAAAATCTTTAAACTTATTGTCGATCTTTCTCCATTGAGACCCATCAGCGGGGTGTCTCAACATCCCGTCTGACAAACGGTCCTCTTTGTGCCATCGCAATAACTTGGCATGCTCTTTGCACCGAAACAAACGTTTCAACCGTGGTACTATAGGAGCATACCACATCACCTTGGCAGGAACCCTCTTTCTGGGGGGCTCGCCCTCAACATCACCAGAGTCATCTCCTCTGATCTTATACCGCAATGCAGTGCATATCGGGCATTCAGTCAAATTCTCATAGTCACCACGATAGAGGATGCAGTCATTAGGACATGCATGTATCTTCTGAACCTCTAAACCTAGAGGGCAGACAATCTTCTTGGCTTCGTACGTACTGGTGGGCAATTCGTTATCCTTTGGAAGCATATTTCTCATCATTTTCAGCAACTTTTCAAATCCAGAGTCAGATAGACCTTCCTCTGCCTTCCATTTCAGCAATTCAAGTGTGCTACCCAGCTTTTTCAGACCATTTTGGCAGTTTGGATATAAGGACTTTTTGTGATCCTCTAACATGCGATCCAACTTCTCCCTCTCCTTATTAGTTTCGCATTCTCTTCGTGCATCAGCAATGGTCCGACCGAGATCATCAGTGGCCTCATCATGTGTCTCTCCTTCAGCTTCCCCTTCAGCTCCCCGTTCAGCTCCCCCTTCAGCTTCTCCCATGAAAGTATCACCATATTCAGGGAAACCAGGATAGTTGTCATCATCCTCTTCTTCATTGTCTTCCATTGTAATACCTCTTTCTCCGTGCTTGGTCCAACAATTGTAGCTGGGCATAAAACCGTGCTGAAGCAGATGCACGTGAAGGGTTCTTGATGAAGAGTAATTCTTCACACTAGGTAGGATAGCGCGGCTTGCCGCGCGCTTGCCCGCCTAACGGCGAGCAAGCAAGCATAAAAATCGTAATTTATAAACGATAGGACCAAAAAAAATTAATAATACAATAAATATTGATAATAAGGGTAATGAGGAAGAATGTGAAGAAAGTGCTAACATCATCAGATAGGAAATAATAAAAAGAGTAGTGATTTCTAGGTCACAGGCAGCAAAGAAAACAGCTATATGATACAAATAATAGGAACCGAACATAGTATGGCTAAATGCTCTTATACAGCACTTGATTCATACGAAGAGTAATATATATATTACAATGGCCATCTGGTTTCCAGGATAGATTTTATCTAATTATAGATAGGTAATTGGAAACACGCATAGTTCATTCTAACTTTGCAGATGAGGACTTGTGGATGATTTAGTATCCACCTTTGCCCGATGATTTAGGTAGGGTAGCGCGGCTTGCCGTGCGCTTGCCCGCCTAACGACGAGCAAGCAAGCATAAAAAGCCTATTTAAAAAAAGAAGTAACAAAATATAGGTTCATAATATTATAATTCAGTACTGTCAAAAGTTATAGAAACTAATCCCAAGTACATGGATGCTCATGCCCCTGAAATCCAAAGTAAAATTCGGGACAGCTCTTAGTACAAAAAAGCAAGATAGGCAAATTTTGGATAACCTTGAAAGCGACAGCAACATGGATAATATGACTTTTTTCTACGTGGCATGGCTAATTTGACTTAGAATAGGTAGACAATTTAGTGAAGGAATCCACATGCTATGGGAGGCCACCAGTCTAGTGAATAAACACACTGATATCATGAATTTGGTCCATAGATACAGGCCGCGTGATGTTTTCCCACCCCAATACAAACTAATCACCATATATTTAGAGAGAGCAAAAATTAAACAAAAATTAAAACAGATTAAGTACTATAAGGTGCCATTTAAAAGGACAATATCACGTTGTTAGGAACAAAACCACCTTCATCACCAACATTGTGGCATCTTGCCCACTTCTTCTTGGGAGAAGAGAGCACGAGATAACAACGGGGAATAAACGAACATTTTTAGCAATATGACCCACAGCCTACAACGGCTAACTGGCTAGCTATAGAGAAAGGAAAGGCGACAAATACAAAAATATAGCAGCAAAAATCTCAATGTTTAGCTACAAATGAACCCAATTAAACATCAGAGAATGTATAGGTTCATAGCAAAAGGATGTGCACTGGAATTATCTCTTTTCTCAAATTTCCAAACAGAGCACATATTTTATAGCATACACACTTCTAAGTGTCGCAAAAAATCAAAAGAATGTAAATCTGAAAAAGATAATTCAACTCTTGCATAAAGATTTGACAAATAGCCAGTGACCCTATGCGTAAGTTTCATATATGGAAGTATAAAAAGGACAGTACTGGCAAATAACCATTCAATCTGGACATTTTGTCAACAGGAATAAGCACGTGCAGAAAGAAATTAAGATGGAGCTAGACAAATATTATGAAATAATCCAAAGGACAATACAATTGCATTACACTACACTTCAGACTCAGCATCGTGGAACTAAAATTTGGGAGCACATATGGCCCAAGGATGTAAATGTGGTGCTAAGATCACATGAGTAAAATGGTCAATTGTATTTTCAAAACCCATGTATTGCTCTCACCTTTCTTGTGTCCTCACGCACAGCTTGTTTCTCTGCATAGATCAATTCAATGTCAGCATACATGAGATGATAAGAAAATATAATGATGGAAAAGATAACCACAGTGCCCATAGAATTGCAATGCAATAAAAAATAGGAAAGAAAAGTGTAGCACTAGCTAGCAATGCTTGAGATGCTTCTGTATGATCTACTAACATGTACTAAGAGGCAAAGTTGTATAATCACGAAGCTTTGGTACCAGTGTCTGCAGAACCAGCAAAAAATATGTACTGCCATTAGGATACCCTAGTATACTCAGATAATGATACATTGAATTCATGGCTGATAACATCAATTTAGTTCAGGTTACAAACTTAGAGACAATCAATTATTTGCACATCCCAATCAAAGTTCAGATCGACCCTAATCATGCACTCTAACAAATGGACACCCAAAAACTATCTACTAAATGAGTGCTCAAACCAAATCAGAATCCAAGTTCTTGGCGGGTCTACGCCAACCAAATCCATTCAAAAAACAGTATCATGAATAAGCGGTGACAGGAACATGAGTCCTCACCTGCAAAGCAAGCGGGCCGGTGGGTGCTGACGAGGTCGCCGGCGGCGATGTGGGGGACACATTGGAGGAGGGCTTCCCAAGCTGCGCTAAACTAACATCAAAACTTCCAAAAGTGGCACAACTTTATTTTTGGTAAAGGCAACCCACTTAATATGCTCATCGTCGGTGAAGTACTCGAGCAAATTAAAACCATGACAATCCATGATTACCAGTACCATTCTTCTATATGTTTTAACATTCTCCACAATTAATAAAGTACCAAAGATGACAAAAGTATTCATTCTCTGCAAATAAACTAAAATGCAAAATAGGGTGTTATTCAGAAATTATAAAACATTAAAATTTATAGACCACAATTTGTAGGTATATAAAATTTAAAACCATCCACTATTTCTTTAGACACCAAACTTAGGTATGCTTGCCAA
Source organism: Dactylis glomerata (assembly GCA_007115705.1). Lineage (NCBI taxonomy): Eukaryota > Viridiplantae > Streptophyta > Magnoliopsida > Poales > Poaceae > Dactylis > Dactylis glomerata. The sequence goes on along the minus strand of QXEO01000541.1, from coordinate 14,127,814 downwards.
AATATAACTAATAATCAAAGTTTGCTTGCAAGACACCATAACTTATATCTTTTTAATAGATTTTCAACAACCAAGCTCTATGTTTATATTTCTGTTTAAAGTAAAAATAATCAAATCATTTTCTACATACAACACACTCAAAAAATTAAAGCGGAAGGCGGTACCATACCTTCACGAGCTAAAGCAAGATGTCGCAGCCCCGCAGCAAAGAACCACCAGATCAGTTACAGTCAGGACCAGACACCATCCAATCACCTGTGTCTCAGCACTACAGCAACCCACATACCCATCAGTACCACACAAAAAATTTCAAAATTGGTTTGCTTGATGTAAAACAAAGGAAATAATCATGACTTTCCAAAAGGTCACCAGTGTAACATGAGCAACCCAATTTTATTACATATTTGCATTTTTTTTGCTTGAACCAACTTCTTTCCTTAACCATTAATTATACCGTGTAAAGATCTCTCGTTGCCGTAGCTATTTGTAGGAAAGACTAATGATGGATAATTAATGACGCATGTACATTTGAAGCCTCAGGGTGGTTCGTAAGAAGGTGAAGCCAGTCAGTTATGTGCCTAGCACAATAGCAAATCAAAGGTGGCTTGCTGTGCATGAAAAAAGTTCAAAGCAAGAGCAAAAATCTAATACAATGTTGAATTGTAAGCATCTGACAGATAGTTCCATTTCAATATTCATCTTGTGAAATTCTTCAGTACAAGAAATATAAACCTTTAAAAGTCACAACGCTCAAGTAGTCCTGCCAGCACCATGTCACTGGCAGGTTATGCAAATTGAGTAAATTGGCGTGTAGTTTCCCAAAAATAAAATATCTATAGGAGATAGGGAGGATGGGAGCACACCTGCATTACACGGGAAACAACCACTGAATCCTCGTTCACCAAATTTTGGTTGTTGTCAACACCGGCGTAAGAACCTCCTGTCACGCAAACATCCCGAATCACAGCTCAACATCTGCAAAGCAGCCAAGTAGACGAAAAAATGTCAGCACATATATCTTGAGCAAAACCAAAAAAATTATCATTGAAAATTATCTGTCAAGTCCATGAAAAAATAGATAGTATCAAAGTAACTAAATTCATTTTAGATATACAAGAAATTTGACTCTGAATCAGGCAACATAAATACTCATCAAAATAAGTGGGTTTGCTGCCACAGTTCTTAAGAGTTGTATTTGCATATTGGAATATGCTGGCAATCAAACCATTGAGCTCGCGCAGAAATTAGCATGGCCGATAATTATTTAAATGTTTCACCTAACATGGGATCACTTTACGTGGTCTATGCATTTAGTGCATGAAGGAAAATAATGATAAACTATATGCAAGAGAACCATAATATATAAATATTAAAGATGAAAATTATGTAGTGCAGCTACCAGTAAACTGCCACAATCCCTCTCAAGATTTTTAGATGGCAAATTCAAAGCCATTTTTATATATGAATGCACAACATCATGGGAGATGCTAAGAATAAAGAAAACAAAATGCTTCCATGATTTCATACAACAGACTAACCTTCTCGGGCGTTGAATATATGCTTTATGTTGTCAAGCTACTTTGCCAAGTTGAGAGAAACATTCATCATGCAAGATAACCAGAAAACCAGCTAATTAAGCAATTAACCAATGAGTTTGGTCGAATCTGGTGTAGTTATGGTCACCCTACTTCTCATATTAGAATATAACTCAGCTATGTACAAAAAAAAGTGCATACAAAGTTCTTGCTGAAAGCCTGAAACCACATAAAGGTTCAGGAGGAAATGTGATGTCATTAACCATGCATATGTAAAGCTAGGTTCCACAAATGAAATCTTTAGTGATTATTACTACACACATAGGAGCAAACCTCAACGTGTTCAGAACGAATCAAGAAATAAAACTGACATTTGACAGTTTTTACCGAATGGCATATATAATGCTACTTCTTACCTCATGATAGCTAATCCAGATGGTTTAAGTATTCGCCGCATCTCCTTAAATACATCCATTGGTTTATTCAAGTAGTCTACACTAACCTACAAGCAAGAAAAAGCTAAGTTGTTAGATAAAAGACCCAAATGTACAATTAGTTATCTGTGGTATCACTACAAAAGATGGTCCATCTTTTAGACCGAATACAACATAAGAACAGCATACCACGTTGGTTATAACATCAAAAGTGTTATCCTCAAAAGGACACTTTGGGTTCACATTGAGGTCTTGCACAACATACTCTGTCAAAACCTATTATCACAAGACAACAATCAACAAGTGTAGCAGAAAAAGTTATTGTCGGTGCATCAGCCCAAAAGGAACAACAAGTAGCAAGAGGCATCAATAGTACAAAGAGCCAATTCCAACTGAATTCATACAACATATAGTGTGATGTTTAGAATTCTTTGCCCTAACCCCAATTTAGAGCCTCCAATTAAACTTGACTTGTTACTGAATATTTATGTTTGCAATGCAAAGAAATGTAGATTCAGAGTGGTAGCATTACTTAAGGCAAAATTAGCTTGAAAGAAATGGAGTTGTACATCATATCAAATCACTGTCTAGACTGACTTCCTTTTCTCCTATCGCTAGAAAAGATTTTATTTTCTGAACAATCATTCTTCGATAGCAATGTATATACATACTTTAGTCCTCATTAGCCATATGACTACTACCTCAAATCAGTGAAATCATAATCTAGCATAAAGCAACAAATGAGTCAGTTATTGCTCAATTCACGATGCTGAATTGCTGCTATTAGCTTATAACTGATAAAAGCTAGCAGGCCAAGCGTACAACACTGATTTTAGTAAGAAAGCAGTACCCGATTCTTTTTGAGCTCATCTTCATTCCAATGATCTTCTCTTGCTTGTACCCGGGTGGGGGTAATGGCTCACCTACATAAGATGAAACCAGTATGCAACATCCAGAAAAGACACTAAGAAGAAGAGGTCACTTGTGAATTTCAAAATTCATACCAAGGAATCACATCTTGGTAATAAAGAAGAAAAAGCACAAACTAACATGCCAGATCTAACAATCTAGAAATTCAGTGAAGATAATTGAACGCCAATTGACTACCTAGGAGTGAGGAAGGATTTGACACTCACTTCTGTGTGAGAGGAGCCACAGCTCAAACCACTTTCCCCTCCTAGACGCTCCACGAGGACTTCCCTAGTCGTAGCCGCATCTCCTCTTGTACGCCTCCTCTGCCTCAATTTTTGCTGGGTGCTGAGAGAGAGAGAGAGAGAGAGAGAGAGAGAGAGAGAGAGAGAGAGAGAGAGAGAGTGTGTGGAGACGGGGATGGAGGAGGGCGTACCTGCGGGCTGGCACTGTGGGTCGACCGGCGTCGCGCAACAGTGGTGGTGGCGCGGTCTGCGCCTGTGTTTGTCGGCAGTCGTCGTCGTCCTTCACCTGAAGGTGTGTCGTCGTTGCAGTCGCCGCAGCGCTCGGGGTCGAGGAAATGGAAGCCACCGCGCCCTCCCTCCCAGTAGACAACACGACCGCCAACCTGCGAGCCATGGTCACCGCAGCCGCCGACGACGAGGTACACGCACCTGGGCGCCACGAGCCCCTAGTGGTCGCCGCCACTGCGCTGAGGGTCGGGCTTGCGTAGATAAGAAGGCCATGGTCGCAGCCGCCGCATCGCATCGGCGCCGCCCCTGCGGCCGATCTAGTTGGATCTGGTCGGGGAGAAACTAACAAGGCCGCCTTGTGCTCCGCGTCGCCTGCACACGAGCCTCACAAGCCAGTGGCGGCGGGCCGGCGGCTAGGGTTTTGAGGAGGATATGAGGAGGAAGAGAGAGGAGAGGGCGCAGGAGTGGGCGGTGGGCACGGGAGTGGGTGGCGGCCAGGGCTTTCTCATCTCTCCACTGTGAAGATAGGGGTTCGCCGGCATGACCGGAGTGCCCGTACCCGGCGACGAACGACGGGACGCCACCGCCGTCCTCTCCACAGCCGCCCGAACAGAATGATACATGGAATGACAGTTTTACCCCTGGTGGGCATACGAAACAACAGGGGCAGCCACCGCGCGTTACTGTTCGTTTCTACAACCACGGACCGCCACGTACACTCAGTCACTGACCTTTGGGTCCCGTGGAAAGCAGGCCCACAAATCAGTGACTGGGCGGGTATATCACCAATGGTGATGGAGTGCTAAAGGAACCAACGGCTGGGACCATGTGAGCAGTATCTGAAACCGATCCGATGGCTAAGATTGCTCGATCGGAAAAACGAACGGCTAGGAAGCAGCCACGTCATCTGAACGGATGGTCAGGATCCACAGGCTGTGGATGGACCAGGATTTCCCCTCGTCTGTTTCTTCTAGATTCTTACACACACTACATGGACAGACAACAAAACCATTCCGCTTGTTCGCATCAGCCACATGGAGAAAATCCTGCAAGCCCTTAATGAACTCGCTTGAGACTCGGCTACCGTACATCCATTGCCGGTTCATCTGCATCATTATAAGTATATAATAAACCAAATTAATACAAGAAATAAACTCACATTGCATATAAATCATATATACTCCCACATTACTCTCTAACGTTACAAAAATTATTGCAAATAAATCCTACTAAAAAATTATTATTGTAAATCACATAAGCTCACAATTACTCCCACATTACTTTCTAACATTAATTACTCCACAAATCCCTCTATTTTTTGAGCATAAAAAAAGCTATATATGTGCATGACAAATTTCTATTTCATACTCATTTTGGTCAACATACAAGTACACCACCTCTACACATGTGCAAACTAAGGAATTAATTTAAGCTCAAATGCTATATAAATCAAATAAACTCCTATAATTACTCCCAATTTATAGCCACAAATCTCACCACATCTAGAGCATTATATGAGCTAAATTAGCAATTAAAGATGAGAGAGTAAAGTTGCTAACCTTTTGAACCAATTAGATAGATGAAATAACTAAAAATCTTGGATAATTTTGATAAAAAAATTGGGCATGACCTCTCCACTCAATCCAAGCTTCCGACCACCATTAGTGTACTGGCAGGCTCGGGGGAAGAGAAGTTCGATTTTGTAGGCGAAGGCCTTTAGTCCCGGTCCGTGTTAAAGGCCGGGATTAAAGGTCATCCTTTAGTCCCGGCCGTTAACACGGGCCGGGACTAAAGGCCACCGCCCGTGGGGTTCCCGCCCGCCAACCCTTTTGTCCCGGTCCGTGTTAACGACCGGGACTAAAGGTCTATTACGAACCGGGACTAGGTTCTGGCCGTGCCCCAGCGGCACGAACCGGGACTAATGCCACCTTTGGTCCCGGCCCAAATAGTTAGGGGACTAAAGGTGGCGGATAGAAGCCTCTTTTTCCACTAGTGATATTTTATTTTTCTTCAAATCTATTTCCAGTTGATGTACTTTTGACTATTATAAGTAGCACTCAGTGTAGTGGGCCTTATATAAACGTATTAGTATATTATATACCCCTCAGTTTCAGTGAAAAAGGCATATACTTAAAAAGTTAATCTAAGTAGACAAATTTTTAAAAACAATTATCAACAATGGAAAAGTTATTCGAACCCGGGTATAGGTGGACCTGGTGTTCTAAAAACCAAAAAAATTGCTATTGCGATGATTTATAAAATTCTGAAATAAAAAATTCCATGTGCATTTTACCTTCATACTTACTCGTACAAATTCTGTGCCAAAATATGATTATATGTGGCCTACACAAAAATGAAAAAAATTCCAAATTACACTACAACGATTGGAGATGACATCAAAGAAATGCAAATTTCTATGTTCTCGTTTTTCTGTAGGACATATACAGTCATATTTTGCCTCGATAATTTGCACTAGTAAAGTATCAAGGTAATATGTAAATGCAAAAAATATTCCAATCTTTTATGAAATTTCGAAATAGCATTTTTTTAAATTTTGATAAGATGGGCGTAGGTAGACCCATGTCCACCAAATCCGGGTCGCTATGAACAACGGAAATATTATATAGGTGGCATATAAAAATATATTACAGTACATGATGTATCAAACGGTATTGATTTTGTATTACACATGTTAATAATTTATTATCCTAAGAACTTGGTCAAACTTTAGATTTTTTCACTTTAAAAAAGTTTTATTTATTGGAACGGAGGTAGTATTAGAGAAGGTTTGATTAACTATTGCGCTACAACATATTAATTTATTTCTAAGATCTCAAGTGTTGATATTTATCCAATACAAATTGTGTAGTGGATTTTTATATATGTGCTTGATTTAGTTTAGATACTAGATACATTGTAAAAATCATGTTCTTGGCACTAGATTTTTGTGCATCTGGTAAACCGCGGCTGACACGCGTGATGCTTTTAGTGCATTTAGCTTGTCTGAAATGGCTCCAGCCGCCCTGGCGCCCAAAACGGCTAAAATGGGTGCCTAAAAACTAAAAACTGGAGCTGTAAAATGCTCTGAGTTTATGGATTCACCAGAATTCAAATATCCGTGCGCGTGGGGTGCATAGCGATGATCGATGTCCTTCAATTAGCAGCTTCAGTCAATTGTATTATAAGTAGGAGCGAGAAGATGCGTGCGGATCATCAGAACACAAATGGCACGACTACGTACCGATGACGCCAATGATGGACAGTGCATCATCTGGTAGAGGCGTTTAGCAATGATCGAAGTAGCCAAAGTAACGTCCCATCATCCACCTGGTGAAACACGTCCGACGTTTCCCTGTCGCCGTGTCACGGATGTAATAAAACCATTCGCCAACTTGGCAATCCCGCGTTGTGTACGGGAGGGGTCGTAACCGGTACGTCAGGCCAGGTCGTGCATCGAATTTGTTCACGAAATCAGCTACTCCTTCCGATCCATATTACCTTTTGCATATATGAATGTATTTATATATATTTTAATTCGAGATATATCTGTATTTAAGAAAGGTAATATAGATCGGAGGGAGTACTTATCTAATGTTGATGATGCGTCTCTGTGATCTACACTTCTACAGGAATGTACCTGGACTTCCACGGTTGCACGCACCCCAGTAGAAGTTCCTGATCAGTTTTAGGTCGGGCCCTCACATAGTGACGTAGGCCCGCCGGAAGCTCGACGATACCCATGTCGTTCGTTTGGGCAACTATTTTGATTAGGACTTCCTCGCATGCCTCATTGCGGCCAATGATTATCACTACATTGCTTTAGCCTTTTTGCTGGATTTCGGTTCATTGGACCCTCGGCCGGGTAGGCTCAAAGCAGGTGTGTTGAGTGACATACAAAGGTCTGAAGAGCATAATAATCTGGTGGAAATCTGAATGCGCCCCGCCCAAGTGAAGAGAAAAGCTCGAGCAACTTGTTAGCCATTTCGTCTATTAGTACTAAACAAAATTTCATAGCTCCCATCATGATAGATGGATCCTGCAGCAAGTCTTCGGCCGATATGCGATACTTCTCTAGGCTAGTGTTCAATCTGGTGACGCATGTGATAATTACCGGTGCTAATAATTATCATCCTGTTGAGTCGTTTTGGCGATATGATGATCCACCCAGTTGATGCTTGCTGGTGCGCCGTGCACGCAAGCTACTCCTCATGGTACTGCTTTCACTTGCTTCTCGGCCCCGGATATATACACTCGACGTATCCCTGTCGGCCTGTCCCCGGTGTTAAGTCATTCACCAACCGGGCAATCCCGTGTTGCGTAGTGGATCGTCTTGCGTTGCGTACATGTGCGTTCGCTCTGCACCGAGCATATATAACGCCGACAACATGGCCTGAATCTCACCATACAGGCTAAAAATTAACTGAATAACTGGGATGTTTTGTTTGGTGGTCTGGGTCGCATCCAGTGAATCAAAAGGCCAAGGTTGATTGTGTAATGGCAAAATCATCTGAATTGGATTCAGGGTCATCTGTTTGGTTCATGTTGACACTACCTCATAACACACATCGAGAATATCAGTTCTTGAATTACGCCCATATAAACTGAGCCCTAGCTACATACAAATAGCAGTTATTCAGATAATCACTACTAGTTTAGCATGTCAGCAACATGACATGCATTCAAACCCTAACTACTTACGAATGACAGTTCAACATTGCAGACCAGGGAACAGTTCAACAATGACGGCCTAGGGGAGATGCAAACCCTATGATTCTTGCTTCAAATGTCAACCTTCAATGTCCGTAGAAGATATCATTTTTTATGCAACCACATTGACTGAGCCCAGTCGTTCCTCTTGTTCTCCCAAGCCTAGGTGTCGCCCTACTCGACACCATGTCCAGTTTCTATATCATCAGGAGTAATTTTAGCCTCGTCTGGAACATAGTCATCCTCGCCCCAGCCCAGAATCCAGTTATGCAGGATGCAACAAGCAAGAACGAGCTTTACTTGAGTGGGGAAAGTGTGGAATAATTTCTGATCAAGGATTTTGAACCTATTTTTAATGCAGCAAAAGCCCTCTCGATGTTCACCCTCGGGCTAGAGTGTCTAAGGTTGAAAAGCTTCTCTGCATTTTGTGGTTTGTTCCTTGGAGAAAACTCGTTCAGATGATATCTGGTTTTCTTGAAGGGGGAGGATTCCTGACCGACAAGCGTAACCTTGGATCGTATTCGCCACAGTCCGGTGCCCTTGGGCCACCGCGCTATGGCCTTGGCGACTTGGCGTCCTACGTCACCCAGATGGGTGGGCGACTGGGCATCCTCCTCTCTCAGCTCTCCCGGCCACTGGGTCGGCCATGCCGTCGCGCACCCCTGCTCTTGTCATGCGGCCTACGTCCATATATCAAGATCCTGTGTTTTCTGCACCACCATCGGCTCCAGTGTCATCTTCAGCCCCACCGTCTTCTCTGGTGCACTTTTCGCACCTGCTGCCGGTCAAATTGACACTAGACAACTATCTCTACTGGCGCACACAAGTTGTTCCCCTTCTTCGCAGTCACTTCTTGGAGGGTTTTGTTGATGGAACTCTGCCGTGCCCTCCCCTGGCTCATCCTGCGTATCGTCACTGGCTTTCTCAGTGTCAAGCGATCCTCTCTGCTCTTCAGTCCTCTCTCACAAAGGGCGTTGCTGGACTGGTTCTCTTTGCCGTCACTTCCGACGATGTCTGGGCCACCTTGGAATCGAGCTTTTTATCACCGTCTGTTTCACGTTCCATGGCTATCCGTGCTCAGCTATCTGAGCTTAAAAAGCGTGATAATACTATGACCAATTTCTTCAACAAAGTTAAGAGCCTGGCAGACACACTTGCCTCCATTGGTCAGCCCCTTCGCAACTCGGAATTCACCTCGTACATTCTCAATGGTCTCAACAAAGACTATGACTCCTGTTTTGAAGCTGTCAATCATCGCGATAATCCTATGACACCGTGTGATCTCTATTTTCGCCTCCTTAACACGGAGCAATATATTGCTGCAGGCTCGCGCGATTGTGTCTCTCCGTGGCGATGGCACACCTCAGGACGGCGGCGCCCTCCAGGTCGTTAAAGCACCTGCCCTGCCCACCACGTCTTCCTTGGCGCCGAGGACATCGCGTCGGCGCTGTGGTGCTGCACGCCCACGCCACAAAACTTGGCCTCGACCGGCGCATCCGCGACGCCCTCGTCGCGCTCTACGCATGTGGTCGGCGCGCCTCGCACGCGCCCGGTTCGCCGGTGATCCAGCGCCTGTCATGGTATCCTAGACCACGCGGGTATGGGTCCGTTCAGCGAGGCCGCGGCGTTCTTCATGGCTACGGAGGACAACCGCCGCCACCGCCTGACAATCATGGTATCCTAGACCACGCGGGTATGGCGCCGGCGAGCTCCGGGAGCTTGAGCAGAAGCAGGGCGCGCGTCCGGACGATGCGAGGCTCGTCGCGGTCCTGGGGCCCTGGGCGCGTGCGTCAGCAAGGCGCGCTCGAAGCCGGCATGTGGGTGCACACGCTCACTACGTGATGCCGCCGCCGATGGCGTCATCGGCTACGCGTTGCTAGACATGTACGCCAGTCGCAAGTGTGGCGCGGGGGAGCAGGCTGCGGATGTGTTCGACCGACGCCATGGAGCGCAGAGACGCGTACACCTGCACGTCCATGATCTTGGGGCTTGCGGAGCACAGCTAGCTGGTGCGAGGACATGTGCGAACTAGCGTGAAATCAAACAAAGTGGTCCTTCCTATGCATGCTCTCCTCGTGCAGCCACGCCGGGTTCGTCGACGACGGCCTCCGGCACTTCGACGCCATGTCAAAACTGCACGGCGTGGCGATCGGCGTCGAGCAGTACGGCTGCATCGAGCACACCGCAGCAAAACCGCTCACGGAGAGCTAGGGGGTTAATCGCTCGGTATTACATAGTTGAGGGGGTTAAGTATGCTATTTAAGGCTTTGTTTACTTCTTCGACATTTTCATCTCTAAAAGATATAAGGATATGTGAGAATTTGGTGTTCACCTAATATTCTCAAATCTCCTCAAATACTCTCCAAATAATACTCTACTATGATAGAGAATTTTTAATCTAGCGAGAGGATTTGTGGGAATATCTCAGAATTATCCCCTCCAAACTCGGATTAGCACTACAGAAATTTTACAATACGCCAACGGCCAACAGCCCTTGGCGTAGGCTTAATTACCGTCGGCGTAGTCTACGTCGAGGGCTGCCCTCGGCGTAAATGCCCCTCGACGTAGCTCTATTTAGCCATCGGCGTAGCTTCTGCCCTCGGCATAGTCTATGCTGACGGCTTTGCCCTCGGCGTAGCCCGTCGGCATAGTTTATAATTTTTTCAAAAAAAGTTTGAATTTTGTTTGAATTATTTTTAAATCTTTTAATTGCTTGACTCGCTAATCTCTCAATTAGAATATTTTTAACACTAATTACACTTAAACTTTCATCAAATTTAAGTCTTAGTCAAACTTCCCGATCGATCACCCATCCTCATACTACTCCACCTCCAGCACGCTTAACTTCTCAGTTCCATCCGAATGAGTGTTCATGAAGCAAATTATACCTTATTGATAATACTACCATATCAATCCTATTAACCCTTATACCACTATGTCACACGTCATTGGTTTTAAATTTCCAAACTATATATTAAGTAAACAACAATAAATAAGTAATAAATATATTGAATTCCAAACTATATAATAAGTAAATAAAAATGAATATTAAATCTGTAAATTGGAATTCAACAAATTATATGTCTAAATCGATAAGAAAAATGAGAGGAATCCAAATATGACATCCATATGAAATGTTTTTATGTTTTATTTAATTTTTGAATTTCTTATGCTCGTTTTTGAATTTAATGTATCATCAGTGATATCTCGAACTAATGAGATTTACATTGAAAAAAATCATAAACAATTCAAAAAACTCAAAAAAGGAAAAAACCTTCACACATAGTCTTATTATGTCAAATACTAACGAGTCCACTTGATAAACAAGTTCTACATAGTTTTCTTATGTCATACCCCCGCTTTACCCCGTTAACTCTCGCTTTACCCTGTTGATAAACGGCGGACATGAACCTTCTTAGCTAGCGGTCGAATTTTGCAAAAATCTTTGTGTATCTCTAATAAAATAACATGTTGTGCATCTAAAAGTGATTTTTTCAAAAAAATCATGAGGAGGCCATGATGGAGTTGTAGTTCAAATTTACCCCGCTTCCTGCTGAATTGGCAAGAGTTTGTCTTTTTTAGTGGAAGGATAATGCAAAGCTTCACACACACAAACAATTGATGATATGTACATAAAATGTGTCCTAATATTGTTTAAAATTATGCTGGTCTAGTTTTGTAATGTATTTTCAGTACTTCCTTCACAAAAAACCCAATTTTGACACTTAGAAAATGGAAATTGATTTTTTATGCATAGAAAATGAAAACTCCCAATATGAACTTTGTTTTTCATCCCAATATGCACACATGTGCACAATATGGGGTCATTTGAACAAACTATTCTATAATTCGGGTCATGACCTAACTCACGTGGCTTAAAAGCCATGAAACTTCGTACATGATAGGTCATTTTTGAGAAGGGGTTTCTACAAAATTTTGCAATAGTCCAAGTTTATTACTTTTCCTCACAACTAGGTAACATAAAATGACACAATGCGAAGGCTTTACATTTTTTTGATTTTTTTTTGAACTTCTTATGCTCGATTCAAAATGCGGTCGAAACGACGGGCATTAACCTTCTTAGCTAGGGGTTGAATTTTGCAGAACTATTTATGGATCTATGATAAATCATCAACTTGTGAAACTGAAAATGATTTTTTTGAAAAAGTCATGGGTAAACTATGATACAGTTGTAGTTCAAATTTACCTCGCTTCCTGCTGAATCGGCAAGAGTTTGTCTTTTTTGTGAAAGGTTAATGCAAAGCTTCATACACACACAAAATGGTGATATATACATAAAATTTGTCCTACTATTGTTTAAAATTAGGGTGGTATAATTTTGTAATATATTTTCAGTACTTCCTTCACAAAAAAACCCAATCTTGACACTTAGAAAATGAAAATTGATTTTTTTATACATAGAAAATGAAAACTCCCAATATGAACTTTGTTTGCCATCCTAATATGCACACATGTGTACAATATGGGGTCATTTAAACAAACTATTATATGATTTGGGTCATGACCTAGCTCATCTGGCTTGAAAGCCATGCAACTTCTACATGATAGGTCATATATGAGAAGGGTCAAGGGGTTTCTAAAATATTTGCAATAGTCCAAGTTTATTGTTTTTCCTCATAACTAGGTCACATAATATGACATAATTCGAAGGTTTAATATTTTTTTGATTTTTTTTGAATCTGTTAGGCCCGATTTAAAATGTGGTCAAAACGGCGGGCATAAACCTTCTTAGCTAGGGGTTGAATTTTACAGAACTATTTATGAATCTCTGATAAAACTTCTACTTGTGAACCTAAAAATGTTTTTTTAGAAAAATTATGGACAAACTATGATGCGGCTCTAGTTCAAATTTTCCCGACTTCCAGCTGAATCAAAACCCTAAATCCCTAAACTGAAAATCCTAACAAATTAAATTAATTAATTCTAAATTTTGGAAGGTTTAGATGAATAGATCTTATGTTTCTACAAATTTTGATATATTATTTGTATTTTTGTAAATTAAAATGATTTAGTTATGATTTTTCAAAGATTAATATGATAAAATAGAAAATAGCTATGCCGAGGGCATTGCCGTCGGCGTATAGAAGGCCGTCGGCGTAGCTATCTTACGCCGACGGCAGCTCTATGCCCACGGCCAATTTCGTGGGCTGCCTGGCCCATGGCCTACGCCGACGGCATCGACGTTTGGCCGTCGGCGTATTACGCCATTCCCGTAGTGTAGAGAAATTCTAAGATACAGAATAATCCCTTCCAATCCCCTTAAATACCCTGAATGTAAACAAGGCCTTAAATTTAAGGGGTGCTGCATTCCTAACCTGAAAGTTGTGGGGGTTATATAGACTTCTTCGAAAGAAAAAAAATACATAGTCTGATTTGTAGAGATAGAGACGGAAGAGTCAGAAGGGGGTCAAGAGAGCGAGCACCGTCTTGTAGGGTTTTCTCTCGCAGCGATTGCGATGCCAGCAGCGGCCAGGGCGGCGTTCAAGACACTCGCCAGCGCGGCAACAAGGTTAGTGCAGCGGGGCCTCGGCTCAGTTGTCCGCCGCAGGGAGGAGACGGCCGCCGACGACATGATCAATGTATATCCCCCTCGCCTCTGGTGCGACCTATGTCTGCAAGATGATGATTCCTGCAATAGGCATGGATGCGACACGTAGATCCGTTTATGATATGTTCTTCCGTTGTTAATCTAGGCTTGTACACCACTTTTTTTGTACTCCCGTGGTTCTGTGTGTTTGTGCGCACGCTGCATGATCAAATGTTACCTTTACTTTCAATATGGTGTAACACAAGTACAGAACTAGCAAGCAGTCACGCAATGGCGAAAAAATTCTGGATGCTAGTAGCGGTTAGCTTTAGCGTTCTGATAGGTTTGATGATCTTGTTTGATTGGTTCATGGAGAGCAGTAGAAAATTTCTTATGGACTGATTCTGATTTTCTACACCTGGTTGCTATTTAGTTTAAGCATACTCTGCTAGGGCCAATTAGATGTATATATCAATTTCCCCGCAAGAAAAAGGTATATTTGTCAATTGGAATAACTTTCTACTTTTTAGAATGAATTAATGTGCTTAGAATTGCGTGTGGTAATATTATTTGTCATTGTTGAGCATGTGTGCCACTGTATAATTACACTGAGTACCATACTCTTGTAGTCTTGTAGGGTAACTGTGTGTTTTGTTCTTGTCCTGCTCTGTGGTAATTAATCTATAAAAACAGTTATGTCCATACAAACGACATGTCACAGTAGCTACAATAGGCTTTGAATTATGTCCATATGATATAATATGGTTTACTTTATCAGCGTGTTGTCTTGATTAACACATCTGTAGATTGAAAACAATATAAGTATTGTGTTTGTTTGCTTCCTGGATTTGGTAGTTATATCCAGGGCTGGTCCTGAGATTGTTGGGGCCCAGGGCAAAGCTAATGAGGGACCTTGATATAAACATAAAAATATTAATTAAATGTTGCCTTGTCTGGTTTCTTCAATTGGATATATTACGTAATGACTTAACTTGATGTCATGGTAATATGGTCACTTAGTTCACTCTATAAGTATAAACTGCATATTGGGCTTTGAATTATGTCCAAATGATATAATATGATTGTGTTTGGTCGTGCATTTTTGTTTGCATCAATGATTTAATTTATCAGTGTGTTGTCTTGATTAACACATCTGTAGATTGAAAAATATCAATATTGTTTTTGTTTGCTTCCTCAATTTGGTACTCCCTTTGACCCATATTACCTTTCGCAAATGTGGATGTATCTAGACATATTTTAGTGCTAGATATATCCGTATTTGCGAAAGGTAATATGGATCGGAGGGAGTAGTTATATCCAAGGCTGATCCTGAGATTGTTGAGGCTCACAGGGCGAAGCTAGTGAGGGACCTTGATATAAACATCAAAATATTAAATGTTGCCTTGTCTGGTTTTCTTCAAGTGTCTGTTTTACTTAATGACTTAACCTAATGTCATGGTAATATGGTCACTTAGTTCAGTCTGTAAGTGTAAACTACATATTTTCATTTACTACCAAAGATAACACTACTCCCTCCGGCCCAAAGAAATGTCAGAGATTTGTCTAAATTTGAATGTATCTAGACATTAAATGAAGTCTAGATACATTAATTTTTTTGACAAATACTTCCTCCTTCCCAATTTAGATGCATATTAGGTTTGGTCAAAGTCAAACTTTATAAAGTTTGATCAACTATATATGTAAACATAATAATTTTTATGATATCAAATGTATATAATATGAAAATGTATTTTATGATGGTTCTAATAACATTAAGTTAATGTTGTAGATATTGATATTATTTGCTACACATTTGCCAAAAGTTTATAAGATTTAACTTTGACCAAAACTAATATGCATCCTAATTTGGGAAGGAGGGAGTATAAGACATCCTTTTAAGGCCGGAGGGAATATGTTTTTTACACATCTGATGGTTAAAATGGTACCTTAAGTATTACATGTTCTGTGCTTTCAGACTATGATGTTGCATACACTTTGCCAAACTTAACTTGATCGATGACGTACTGTTGAAATCTAAAAACTAGAGTTTCCCTTCTTCCAAAATTTGTCCAGGAATTGTGATTCCGTTGATAAAAGGAAATTATTTTGACAGTCACCAAAAAATTTCCTTTGTACCTTTTCTGTTATAAATTATTGCTGGTGGAACCATCCAAACAGTTCAGTATTTCTCTGCAATCTTTTATCTTATTGCAAATCAAGATTGTATTCAGTTTACTTGTTAGTTTATGTGTACACTAGTATGGCCTATTACATAGAATTATTAGTCATAATAGTTTCAGGATGACATGTGCTCATATTAGTTGTTGCTGGGTGTGTATGCATATATCTGATTGTCATGTTCTCCATCGTTCCTGCCCAAAGGAGGAAATGACAAAAAAAACTACCATATTTGCACACAATATCTCACATAAGCGCAAGATCGGACTGTTTTGACACATGACTACCACTATTCGGGTCTATTCATGACAGATAGCACTGATGTCTTGATTTAGCCGTGTTAACTAGTTTTTTGACCGGTCGGTCCCACCTGTCAGTCCTACGTGGCAAGTGAACCCTAACAACAGTTCATAATTTTGTAAAAAAACCCCAAATCTTATCTTCTTCCTACACAAAGTCCTCCTATGTTCCCACATAATAGAAAGAAATAAAATAGAAAAAGGAAAAATGTCCCTCTGGCCCGAGCTGGGGGGACGACCTCATCACCGGCTATGTCCACGCCGGAGGTCGCCCTCCTCCTTCTGTCCAGACCTTGTCGGTGTCGCCCCCTGCTAGACTTGGCGCGCACTGGCCCACGCCAGACCTCACCGGTGCCACCCCCTGCCGGACCTGGTGCGCGTCGTCCCCTGCCAGACCTCGCCGGCGCCGCCCCTAGAAGAGCTCGCCCGAGCTGCCCCCTGCCAGACCTCGCCCGCACCACCCTGCCACACCTCGCGCGTGTTGCCTCCTACCAGACCTCGTCGGCGCCGCCCCCTACCAGACTTCATCGGCGCCGCCCCTAGCAGAGCTTGCCCGAGCTGCCCCTGCTGGACCTCGCCCGCACCATCCCCCTGTCAGACCTCGCCTGCACCGGCCCTTGGCGGAGCTCACCACGCTGGCCCCTGGCAGATCTCATCCGAGCCGGCCCCTGCCGGAGGTCACGCGCGCCGGTGCTGCTTGGAGCTCGCCACGATCGGAGGCGGAGGAGATGAAAAGGACCTTTATATAGAAGGAGAATAAAACTCGAGGGGGTTTTTACAAAATGATGTTGTGCTGCTAGGGTTTGACATGCCACATATACCCGACATGTGGGCCCGCTGGTCAGAAATTGTGTTAAGCTACTAAATCAGAGAATCAATGATGTCTGTCACGAGATAGCCCAAATAGTGGTAGTTAAGTGTCAAAATGGTCCAATTTTGCACGTATGTGAGATATTGTGCGCAAATATGATAGTTTTCTGTCATAAAACCAAAGGGAGCATTCCATGTGGGTTTTGAATAGATAGTCTCTAGTCCTGGTTGTGATCTTCATGCGTATGTAAACAAGTTGTATATACGTGTACATATGCTCGTTAGATAAGATATATTATATATGCATCGATGTGTACACTATATAGTAGTGTACAAATATGTATACGGAAACTTGTACACTGATACGTCCATTTTGCATCACTATTTTGTATTATAATTTGCTGTTATTCATTGATATATTTCATATTTAGAGATGATACTTATGTTGTTTCCTCTGTTTTTACATGTTTGATGATCATTGGAGGATTTGTTGTCGGAGTCAGGATTCTGCTGGAAAAGGACCGTCAAGACACCATATTTTGGAAGATCAGGAAAATTCTAGAAAAAATACCACAAAATTATATTTTACCAAAAGACTACGGAAGCCAGAAGGGAAAGGAGAGAGGAGCCAGGGGGCAACCTCACGCACACGGGGCACGACCTGGCCCCTGGCCGTGCCGGCCCTGTGTGAGGGCGCCCTGGCCCACTTCTGGTCTCACCCCTTTGGGTACTTCATCGTCCCCAAAAACCTAAGTCAAGGGGGGGGGCTCAGAGAGAGACACAGCCGCCTCTGCGGGGCAGAAAACACCAGAGAGAGAAAAGCTCTCCGGCAGGCAGAAATCTGCCGGGGAAATTCCTTCCCAGAGAGGGGAGATCGTCGCCATCGTCATCACCATCGCACCGGACTTCATCGGGATCATCATCATCATCATCTCCATCACCAGAACCTTCATCTCCACCATCACCACACCATCCCGCTGTAACATCTTGAGTTGGATCTTTTTATATTCTTAGGGAAAACTTTCTCGGTGTTGATTACTCTTGTAGTTGATGCTATTGAGTGGAACCGTTGAATTAAGGTTTATGTTCAGATTGTTACTTACCATTATTTCACCTCTAATCATGATCCATATGATATCTTGTGAGTAGTTCGTTTAGTTCTTGAGGACATGGGAGAAGTCAAGATGTTAGTAGTGAATTATTGTTGAGAAATATTTAATGGTTTGATATTGTTGTGGTGCTATTTCACTAGTGGTGTCATGTGAACGTCGACTACATGATATTTCACCATTTATGGGCCTAGTGAGATGCATTGTGTATTTGGCTACCAATTGTGGGGTTGCTGGAGTGACAGAAACCTAAACCTCCATTGGGAAACCATTGCACCAGGAAGCGTAGGATCTTAGAGTTTAAGGCTGTGGTTAGATTTATCTTAATTACTTTCTTGTATTTGCGGAGGCTTGCAAGGGGTATAATCACAAGTGTGTATTTATCCTAGTAAGGGTAGTGCGCTAGCACAGGTTCACCCCCATAACATCTATCAAACCAATAAAGACTACTTAGCGGTATGAAGCGAAAGCTCTTGACAGAAACTCCCGTGTGTCCTTGAGAACGTTTGGTTATTATAAGTACACAACCGGCTTGTCCTTTGCTGAAGAAAGGATTGGGCCACTTGCTGCAATTGTTACTACTATCTTTATTTACTCGCACTTTATTTATTTGCACTATCAAATACTCCTGAAAACCCGTTTGCTAGTATTTACAATGAAGCCTTGATCAAAACCACTAGTCAACACCTTCTGCTCCTCGTTGGGTTCGACACTCTTATTTATCGAAAGTACTATGATACACCCCCTATACTTGTGGGTCATCAAGAATATTTTCTGGCGCCGTTGCCGGGGAGTGTAGCGCTATTGAAGAGTGGAATTGATAAAGGTAACCATCGCTGTGAGTATTGTTTTTATTTTGTCTTTTATTTTTACTCTGCTATGGAGAATTCTCCATTTGGTTTCCTATTTGGGAACACTTCTACCACTGCTGCACATGTGGATGAACCACCACCGCCACCACCTGCTGAAGTTGATCCTTTTAAAATACCTATAAAAATTGTTGGGCGTATTATGGATAACAGCTATTCAAGAGATGGAACTGTCCATCCAGGTGATCACTATTATTTATACATGAATTATGCGAGTTATTCAGGTGTGCAGGTATTTCACCAAGCTAGGTCAAGAAGAAGCTATTCTCTTTATCATTGAAAGGCAGAGCTGAGGAGTGGTATCGACTGCACCAAGATGGTCCATCTATGGCATGGGAGGACATTGTACCTCTCTTTTATTCCAAGTTTTATCCTCCAAGTGAAATTCATAAAGACCGTAATCGGATATATAATTTTTGGCCTCATGATGGAGAAAGTATTGCCCAAGCGTGGGGGAGATTGAAGTTACTAATCCTCAAATGCTCCATTCATGAGCTCCCCAATAATATTGTTATTGATAACTTTTATGCGCGGCTTACTCTTCCTGATAAGGATTATTTGGATGCTTCTTGCTTTAGATCATTTACTCATATGAAAGAAGATGCTAAGTGGAAACTTCTTGACCGTATACAAGAGAATGCTGAAGAATGGGAAAACGACAAAGGTAGGAAGTCAGGTATAAACTATGATTATGAATGCATTAAAGCTTTTATGGGAACCGATGACTTTCATAGTGTTAGCACTGCCTATGGTCTTGATTCTCAAATACTTGCTAATTGTCTTAAGGCCTTTGCCTCTTATCTTGATGTTTCAAAGAAAGATTGGAACAAATATCATGCGCCTTATAAAGATTCTATTAGTCATATACCTGCTGCAGCTACTGAAGTTTGTACTGTTGATAGCATTGTGCCTGAACCTTATTTTGAGAAGACACCTTTCCCTGCTAAGGTAAAAAAGTATTCTACTTTGGTAAGTGTGTCTAATAAAAGTACTAAGAAAGTTGCAAAACCTGATGAGCAAATTACTGTTAAGTCTCCTATAGCTATATTGAAGGATCTTGTTACTAAAGATGTAGGGGATGAATATATTCTTTTTTGTGAAGATGCTTCTAACATTCTCTCACATCCTAAAAAGTATAGGAAAATAAGTGTTCCTGTTATTTCTGTCAGGATTGGAGATCATTGCTATTATGGTTTATGTGATATTGGTGCTAGTGTAAGTGCTATTCCTTTAGAGCTTTACAAAGAAATTATGCATGAGATTGGCGCTTGCGAACTTGAAGATATTGATGTGGTTGTTCAGCTTGCTAACAGAGAGACTGTTTGGCCTCTTGGTATTGTTCGAGATGTGGAAGTTCTTTGCGGTAAGACTAAATACCCTACTGATTTTCTATTACTTGGTAAGGAGGCTAGTAAAACTTGTCCCATTATTTTTGGTAGACCCTTTTTGAACACCTGTGGCGCCGTGATAGACTGTAAGAAGGAGAAAATTTTCACTAAGTTTAATGGAGAGTCTTATGAGTTTAATTTTTCTAAGTTTGCTAAGACTTCTTATGAAAATGACACGCCTAATGAAAATTTTCGAGTTGAACAGCTTGCTTCTATTGCTCTTGCTCCTAATAATGCTTTGTAGCAATTCATAGAAGATCACGAAAGTGATGTTTTTATTAAGGAAAGAGAAGAGATTGACGATATTTTCCTTCGTCAACAACTATTAATCAAGCACAATCTACCTGTGGAGGATTTTTGTACCACTTTGCCGCCTAAGGAAGATCCTATTTTTGAATTAAAACCTTTGCCTGATAATCTTAAATATGCTTATATAGATGATAAGAAAATATATCCTATTATTATTAGTTCTAAACTTTCAGGAAAGGAAGATGAAAGATTATTGGAGATATTGAGGAAACACCGAGGAGCTATGGGATATACTCTTGATGACTTAAAAGGGATTTGCCCCACTTTATGTCAGCATGCCATTAATATGGAGAAAGATGCGAAGCCAGTTGTGGAGCATCAACGCCGCTTAATCCCAAAGATGAAGGATGTGGTAAGAAATGAGGTATTAAAGCTCCTTAATGCTGGTATTATTTATCCTATTGCTGATAGTAGATGGGTTAGTCCTGTTCATTGTGTTCCTAAGAAAGGAGGTATGACTGTTGTGCCTAATGAGAATAACGAGCTTATTCCTCAAAAGGTAGTAGTGGGTTATAGGATGTGCATTGATTATAGGAAGGTAAATAAAGTTACTAAGAAAGATCATTATCCTTTACCGTTTATAGATCAAATGTTAGAAAGGTTATCTAAGAAGACTCATTTTTGTTTTCTTGATGGGTATTGATACGTCTCAAACGTATCTATAATTTTTGATGCTCCATGCTTGTTTTTGCACCATTTTCCTATTGTTTCGTTACACTTCGTGGCATTTTTATGCATTTTCCGGAACTAACCTATTAACAAGTACCACAGTGCCAGTTCCATGTTTTCTGCTATTTTTGTGTTTCAGAAGTGATACACAGGAAATATTCTCGGAATTGGACGAAACAAGTTCCTGAAGTCTTATTTTTCCTGGAAGCTTCCAGAGATCCGAAGGAGAGAAGGAGAGGGGCCACCAGGGGCCCACACATAGGGGTGGCGCGGCCAGCCCCTGGCCCGCGCCACCAATGTGTGAGGAGGCCTGGTCCCTCCTCTGACGACGCCCCTTCGCCTATATAAAGCCTCGGGACGGAAAACCCTAAGGGAGTCGGCAATTTTCCAGAAAGAGTTCCATAGTTCCGCCGCCGCCACCGATGAATTTCGGGGGACAGAAGTCTCTATTCCAGCACCCTGCCGGGACGGGGAAGTGCCCCCGGAGCCATCTCCATTGGTCTCCATCGCCGTCTCCGCCGTCTCCATCGACCTCACCGCCATCTCCATCAACCTTGTTGTCTCCTATGATGAGAAGGGAGTAGTTCATCCCCGGGGCTGAGGGCTCTACCGGTAGCTATGTGGTTCACCTCTCTCTCCCATGATGTGATCTTTATGTGATCGTGAGCTTTGTATCATGTTGAACAAGTTGATGTTATTATTCAGATGTTATGTGTACTCTAGTGGTGATTGTTAAAGTAATCTATTCCTCCTGCCTTGGTGTAACGGCGACAGTGCGTGCATCATGGTGGTACTTGGTTTAGGCTATGATTGTGATCTCTTGTGGATTATGAGAATAATTATTGCTATGATAGTTTGAGTGATCTATTTCTCCTTTCATGGTGTAATGGTGACAGTGTGTGCACCGTGTTAGTACTTGGTCTAAGTTGCAATGATATCTATCTTGAGTTGTGATCTGATTTGGGTATCTCTATGAGTGGTGTTTGTCAAGTACTTGATGAACTTTAAGGGGTGCTTCTGTAGCCACTACACAATGATTAGTGTTATTCAATAGGAGAGTAATTCAGAGTACTATAGCGGAGAGAAGTTGTTTATTTGTTCAATCATGTTAAATTGTTGGGAGTGTGTCCACCAGTGAAAGTATGATCCCTAGGCCTTGTTTCCAAGCATTGCACACCGTTTACTTGCTGTTTTGTTACATGTTTGCTCGCAGCGATTTTTATTCCAGGTTGTATTTACTACTTATAATCATCTATACCACTTGTATTTCACTATCTCTTCGCCGAACTAGTGCACCTATACATTTGACAAGTGTATTGGGTGTGTTGGGGACACAAGAGACTTTCTATATCGTAATTGCAGGGTTGCTTGAGAGGGATAGCTTTGACCTCTTCGTCCCAGAGTTCGATAAACCTTGGGTGATCCACTTAAGGGAAACTTGCTGCTGTTCTAGAAACCTCTACACTTGGAGGCCCAACAAGTGTCTACAAGAATAGAAGTGCGTAGACATCAGGTATTCTGGTTTTCTCAAATTGCTGTTAAAAAAGAAGATCAAGAGAAAACCACTTTTACTTGTCCTTATGGAACTTATGCTTATAGGCGTATGCCGTTTGGTTTGTGCAATGCTCCTGCTACTTTTCAAAGATGAATGTCTGCTATTTTTCATGGCTTTTGTGAAGAAATTGTGGAGGTTTTCATGTACGACTTCTCCATCTATGGAATTTCTTTTGATAACTGTTTGCACAACCTAGATAAAGTTTTGCAGAGGTGCGAAGAAAATAACCTTGTTCTTAATTGGGAGAAATGCCACTTTATGGTAAATGAAGGAATTGTCCTTGGACATAAAATTTCTGAAAGAGGTATTGAAGTTGACAGAGCAAAAGTGGAAGCAATTGAGAAGATGCCCTGTCCCAGAGATGTTAAAGGTATTCGTAGTGTTCTTGGTCATGCTGGTTTCTATAGGAGGTTTATTAAAGATTTCTCTAAGATTTCAAAGCCTCTTACTAATCTTCTTCAGAAAGATGTACCATTTGTCTTTGATGATGATTGTAAGAAAGCTTTTGAAACTCTTAAGAAGGCTTTAACTACTGCTCCTATTGTTCAACCACCTGATTGGAATTTACCTTTTGAAATTATGTGTGATGCTAGTGATTTTGCTGTTGGTGCTGTTCTTGGACAGCAAGTAGATAATAAGTTGAATGTTATTCATTATGCTAGTAAGACTCTTGATGCTGCTCAAAAGAATTATGCTACTACTGAAAAAGAGTTTCTTGGTATTGTTTTTGCATGTGATAAGTTTAGATCTTACATTGTTGATTCCAAAGTTACTATTCATACTGATCACGCTGCTATTAGATATCTTATGACTAAGAAGGATGCTAAGCCTAGGCTTATTAGATGGTTGTTGCTTTTACAAGAATTTGATTTGCATATCGTAGATAGGAAAGGTGCTGAAAATCCTGTGGCTGACAACTTGTCTAGATTGGAAAACATTTCTTTTGATCCTATTCCTGTTAATGATAGTTTTCCAAATGAACAATTAGCTGCTGTAAATGTAACTTCGCGAGACCTTCCTTGGTATGCTGATTATGCTAACTTTATTGTTTCCAAGTATTTGCCTCCAACTTTTACAGCTCAGCAAAGAAGAAAATTCTTCTATGATTTGAGGCATTACTTTTGGGATGACCCACACTTATATAAAGAAGGAGTTGATGGTATTATGCGAAGATGCGTACCAGAATATGAGCAACAAGAGATATTAACAAAATGCCATGGCAGTGCTTATGGAAGGCATCATGCTGGAGATAGAACCACACAGAAGGTTCTACAATCAGGTTTTTATTGGCCAACCCTCTTTAAAGATGCTAGAAGGTATGTTTTATCTTGTGATGAATGTCAAAGAGTTGGTAATATTTCTAGACGCAATGAAATGCCTATGAATTACACTCTTGTTATTGAACCATTTGATTGTTGGGGATTTGACTTTATGGGTCCTTTTCCTCCTTCAAAAGGCTATACCCATATACTTGTTGCTGTTGATTATTTTACTAAATGGGTAGAAGCCATACCTACAAAGAGTGCCGATGGTGAGACCTCGTTAAAAATGCTTAAAGATATTATTTTTCCAAGGTTTGGTGTGCCAAGATATCTTATGACTGATGGAGGTTCTCATTTTATTCATGGCAGTTTTAGAAAAACTCTTGCTAAATATGATGTTAATCATATAATTGCTTCTGCTTATCATCCCCAAACTAGTGGGCAGGTAGAGCTTTCAAATAGAGAGATCAAGTCTATTTTGCAGAAGACTGTCAATAGATCTAGGAAAAACTGGGCTAGTAAGTTAAACGACGCTTTATGGGCTTATAGAACTGCTTATAAGAACCCCATGGGTATGTCTCCTTATAAGATGGTTTACGGAAAAGCGTGTCACTTGCCTTTAGAATTAGAACACAAAGCTTTTTGGGTAGTGAAAGAGCTTAATAGAGATTTTAAACTAGCCGGTAAGAAAAGGTTGTTAGATTTGAGTTCTCTAGATGAGTAGAGAAACGAAGCGTATGAGAATGCCAGACTTTTCAAAGAGAACATCAAGCAATGGCATGATAAGAGAATTCTCAAGAGAGAGTTTCATGTTGGTGCGAAAGTTCTATTGTATAGGTCTCGTCTCAGATTTTTTGCAGGGAAATTACTCTCTAAATGGGAAGGACCTTATGTTATTGTGGAAGTATACCGCTCAGGTGCTATTAAGATTGCTTCATTGAAAGATGACTCTACACAAGTGGTGAATGGGCAAAGACTCAAACATTATATTATTGGAGATTCTTCTAATGAAGATGTTGATGTAATTGAAATAGTTTCTCCAGAAGAATTCATCCAAGACAAATTGCAGGAACCTGCAGAGTTCGTTTTCGAATAGGTAACAGTTCTAGTCAGAGAAGTTTCGCGAATAACTCTTCCTTTATTATTTTTGCTATTTTTACTAAATATGAAAAATCACGAGACAAAAACGGGCAGGAAAAGGAGTCCATGTGCTCCTCACACACAGGGGGCATGGGCCCCTACCTGGCCGCGCCGCCCTGGTGTGAGAGCACACCGGAACTCATTTCCGTCCCGGTTTCCTCCTGTGATTTCGTTTCGATGTATAATTTTCGCTTATATAACCCCCCCTCGGAGTCCCCGAGGTCTGTATATCGTTTTCTCGTCATGTTTTATTTCGAGCTATTTCTGTCAGGAGTTGATCTTAAGCTTGGGGGAACATTATGGCCTCTGCAAGCAACGACAAGGGCAAAAGGCCCTGGGAAGTTGATCACCAAGGCCAAAAGTGGAAGGAGGAGCAGGGTGCTGGTAGAGCAAGGCCAAGAAACCCTGCTTTTGAAGGACCAAAGAAAGCTAAACATATCTTTTCTCATGATATGCTGGGGCCAACACTACACATTCTAGATCTAAACTCCATGCCTGTTATAAAAGAGGGTATGCTGGTTACTGATGAGTTTTGCGCTCAATATCAAGTTTTGAAGAGGGAGGTAGAGATGCTTCAAGAAGAGAATCTCAGGCTTCGCCGGATGCTGGAATACTTTGTTAATCCAAGGCTTCTTCCACTACCACCACAAGAGTAACTCGTCATCGGTATAGGCATCCCCTTGGCTTTTTCCAAGCTTGGGGGAGTGCTGCGGTATCACATCATTACCTTTTACTCATTTACTTTTTAAGTAGAGTCATATCATGAATAGAGAAATTATCTTATAGAATAGTTTGCAGTTTGGAAGTATCCTCCTTAGTTAGTTACCTTTGTATCCCTTGGTGTGAGTTGCGATAATAAAATATTAATGAGAAGTTTTATCGTTTACTCTCCGCACACTTTATTTTAGCTTGCAATGTTTCTTATATGACTAGTCTTGTTGATTAGTATTGGTATCACCTTGGGAGCATGAGTAAATTTAGTTGGTTTTAGCAAACTTAGCTTGGTCAGTAGCAGCATTACCTTGAGGTTTGAGTAGAAAAGAATAAAGAAGTGCTTGTAGCTACATCACTTCAGTTTACCCTTCATGTTTGGCTTATAAGCATTGTTATTCTCAAAGTTAAAATCGTTGTACCTTCAAGGGAGTTTGCATGATTGTTCTTATTATATGTATGTTTGTTTGTTTCATGCAATTCCTATGCTTGCTACCCAGCCTTGCTAGCCAAAAACCTGTACTGAGAGGGAATACTTCTCGTGCATCCAAATCCCATAAGCCAAGTCACTTCCAAAGAGTCCACTATAAATTCCTATGCATGGTATTTCAAGCCATTCCAAGTAAATTTTCATGTGCTACCTTTCAAAAACCTTCAAATACTTCTCATTTTTTGCCACTATTTTTAGCTCATGAGGACGTAGTGGATGTGTTTGTTATCTTCCATGCTAAATTAAGTACCCCTCGACTAGGTAGCTTCATCTGCTCGTCATTAATTTTGCAAGGGAGCTGGTCAGACCATTATAATCTCAAAAAGAAAAGAAAAAGAGCACTCCTCCATGGTATGTGAAAGCTGGTCGGCACCCGATGGAATCGGTTAGCCATGGTTTGAGAAAGGAAGAAGGTGGGGAGGAGTGCCAAGCTATAAAAGAGCACCAATGTGCCAATTAATCAAACATCTCGGAACCGCTCTCACTTGTTTAGTATGGAAGATATCAAGGACTCCGTTGCTAGTCGTTGACAAAAGCAACCACCTCTAAAAATAACTTTTTACCTCTGTTTTGCAAATGAAAAGCTCTAGCACATGTTTAATCCCTGCTTCCCTCTGCGAAGGGCCTATCTTTTACTTTTATGTTGAGTCAACCTATTCCCCTCTATCTCAAGCAAGCATTTGAGTTGTTATATTTCACTCATCCATATGTTGATCCGTTTAATCATGTTTACTATCTTCTTTGTTTTGTACAATGCTTTTGTCTGAAGGAATATATCTTTGAAAGCTTTCTATGAATGCAAAAAGTTCGTTTCATTGAGCATATGGTTTTTGCTATATTATCTCTGTTTTAAAAAAGGCTCCATTCAAAGGCTAGTATAGTTGTTTATTGTTCTCTGACCAAGAACTAAGGTTTGCCATCACCAATTATAGTTTACTTTGTGCATCTTTATATGTGATTCCCTTTACTTATTGCAAGTCTATATTTTATAAAGGGAAGTTGCTGTCTATTATAACTTGTGCCTTTGGTGAATGTGATGCTTCTTGTCCGTATTTTGATTATCGACACTTCACTCCATAAACCTGTGGTCATGTTTACCGAGTTTAGTTTTCGCTTGGGGACAAGCGAGGTCTAAGCTTGGGGGGGTTGATACGTCCATTTTGTATCACTATTTTGTATTATAATTTGCTGTTATTCATTGATATATTTCATATTTAGAGATGATACTTATGTTGTTTCCTCTGTTTTTACATGTTTGATGATCATTGGAGGATTTGCTGCCGGAGTCAGAATTCTGCTGGAAAAGGACCGTCAAGACACCATATTTTGGAAGATCAGGAAAATTCCAGAAAAATACCACAAAATTATATTTTACCAAAAGACTCCGGAAGCCAGAAGGGGAAGGAGAGAGGAGCCAGGGGGCAGCCTCACGCACAGGGGGCGCGGCCTGGACCCTGGCTACGCCGGCCCTGTGTGAGGGCGCCCTGGCCCACTTCTGGTCTCGCCCCTTCGGGTACTTCATCGTCCCCAAAAACCTAAGTCAAGGGGGGGGCTCAGAGAGAGACACAGCCGCCTCTGCGGGGCGGAAAACACCAGAGAGAGAAAAGCTCTCTGGCAGGCAGAAATCTACCAGGAAAATTCCTTCCCGGAGAGGAGAGATCGTCGCCATCGTCATCACCATCACACCGGACTTCATCGGGATCATCATCATCATCATCATCTCCATCACCAGCACCTTCATCTCAACCATCACCACGCCATCCCGCTGTAACATCTTGAGTTGGATCTTATTATATTCTTAGGGAAAACTTTCCCGGTGTTGATTACTCTTGTAGTTGATGCTATTGAGTGGAACCGTTGAATTAAGGTTTATGTTCAGATTGTTACTTACCATTATTTCACCTCTGATCATGATCCATATGATGTCTTGTGAGTAGTTCGTTTAGTTCTTGAGGACATGGGAGAAGTCAAGATGTTAGTAGTGAATTATTGTTGAGAAATATTTAATGGTTTGATATTGTTGTGGTGCTATTTCACTAGTGGTGTCATGTGAACGTCGACTACATGATATTTCACCATTTATGGGCCTAGTGAGATGCATTGTGTATTTGGCTACCAATTGTGGGGTTGCTAGAGTGACAGAAACCTAAACCTCCATTGGGAAACCATTGCACCAGGGAGCATAGGATCTTAGAGTTTAAGGCTGTGGTTAGATTTATCTTAATTACTTTCTTGTATTTGTGGATGCTTGCAAGGGGTATAATCACAAGTGTGTATTTATCCTAGTAAGGGTAGTGCGCTAGCATAGGTTCACCCCCATAACATCTATCAAACCAATAAAGACTACTTAGCGGTATAAAGCGAAAGCTCTTGACAGAAACTCCCGTGTGTCCTCGAGAACGTTTGGTTATTATAAGTACACAACCGGCTTGTCCTTTGCTGAAGAAAGAATTGGGCCACTTGTTGCAATTGTTACTACTGTCTTTATTTACTCGCACTTTATTTATTTGCACTATCAAATACTCCTGAAAACCCGTTTGCTAGTATTTACAGTGAAGCCTTGATCAAAACCACTAGTCAACACCTTCTGCTCCTCGTTGGGTTCGACACTCTTATTTATCGAAAGTACTATGATACACCCCCTATACTTGTGGGTCATCATACACAGAGTCGCACACCTGATTCGTAACACGGCCGGAACTAAAGGGGAGGGGGAGGAGAGGCTCTAGTCCCAGTTGTTCAGTCTCAGTTGCGCAACCGGGACTAAAGGCCCGCACGAACCGGGACTGAAACCTCGTTTTCCACTACTGCATAGACTTTGTCCAATGGCACATCACGTGCATCATGATGGAAAACCTCTTTGATTTGAATACACTTATGATTTTTTTAAATGAGCCAAAAGCTTTGCCTATCCATTAATTAAGAAGAAGAGAGTTGCCCAGTTAATCAATGGAAACTGGGCTAAAACCGATACAACGGGGATCGAGCCCCACCTAAACACCCGAACAACAAGGGCCAAGCCCAAACACACCACACGGAAGGCAAGACGACCTCGCACCCAAGTCGAAGAGAGAAATGCCATGACTGCTATGAGAGGAACAGACGTGGGACGCTGCGATGTTGATGAAGAAGCCGACTACCCAATAGCTCAACGAGAACCTCAGCCAAGGGCTGTCACCCTGCACAACCCATCATCACCACCTTCCAGGGCCGCCACCCCAACATCCACCGCTCAAACGCGAGCCGCAACGCTGCACAACCTAGACTATCGCAATCCAAGTTGCAAAGAATCATCTGCCTGTAGACCACGGCCGTCACGCCAAGTAAGGGGCCGCCACCCCGACATGCATGCAAAAGCATCCCAAAGCTGCAATTGCCCGATCTGATAGACCTTGCCACCCTCGTAGTACCAAATTGCCACCCACACTCTAGCAAGCCGCCACCCCACATCATAGGGTCACAACCGCACAACAATCCGGAGCCGCCGTCCTGACATGCGAGAACAACCTCGAGGTCGCCGCCTCGATATCCATCGCACCCACGCCGATGGGCACACTAGCTTGGCAACACATAGGCCGGCAAAAGTACTAAGACTCCAAGGCAATGCCTCCCAAGGAGGGAACGATGAAACCGCCGTCGTCGCCCGCTTTGTCAAAGACAAAGCATGGTTTTCACCCGGAGAAACTGGGGAATTGGAGTAATAGATGGACGGTTGGTGCTCCACGACGAACCCTCCAAGGAGGGGAACGATGTACTAGGACGCCGTCGTCACCGGCACCAACCGAGGTCAGTGCAAGGCTTTCACCCGGAACAAACCAACCACCACTATCACCACCGGTTCCAGCAAGCCGGCAACCACCAGCAGCCGGCCAACCACCACATCAAAGCCGAACCACAGCATGTTGAGCAGCATGCCTAGCCTTGCACACCATCACGGACAGCAGCTGGATGTCACCACGACATCGTGCCACCACCAACAAGATGCACCGGTGGCGGATCTGCACATCACGCCCGCCAAAGTCGACGTCGCCTCAACATCACCCTCTCTGTCGCAACCTCCACCTCGGAGTTGCAGGCACCGATCGGATCTGCCGCGCCCCGGCCAGCCTGCAATGCGCGGTGGTCCCCGCAGGAGCCGCCGATCCCGGCAAATTGGGGCGCGGCCTCGATCTGCATCCTCTGCGCGTCCGACGCGCCGAGGAGCCGGCGATCCTCATCCCCCACCTCCACCGCGTCTCCGAGGCCACCGCCCCGGCTTGCCTGCGCCGGTGAGCCGCCTTCTTCGTCCCCAGTCAAAGCTGACGAGCACCGACGCCACAACGAGAGAAAGGACCTCCTCTGGCACCATTTGGCAGGGAGGGCGCCACCACCGCAGCGCAGGAGCTGGCAGCAGCGGCGACAGGGGAGCGCCGGAGGGAGGGCTTGGAGTGGTGGCAGCGGCATGCGCCCTCGATGTCGCTGGGGAGCGACGCTGGGGTAGGTTGTGACACTTACGACTGTGGTAGTATAAAGAGAAGAGAAAATTTAGCCGAATAACGAGAAAGAATACCCAGTGTCTCGTTGCAGGTTTGATGCCCCACCTTTCCCATTCATCTGCCAGGTCACACGTCTCAGTTCAGGATGCAGGTGGGTGCGGGCTATCCGCAACGCCCACTACCCAAGCCCCATATAATATGTTAAGCGGATACCCGTGGGCAAGTTTCAAAATTAAAAGAGATAAGTGGGCTATCCCACTTCCCACATTATCCCACATATCTTGGTCTAGGTCACGATTAGGCGTAAACATAAATAGCGGTGAAGCGTCGCCGGCTATGTCCGTCATGCCATTTGTTAAAATTATAATAATGTATTTACGGGCATATATAGGTATATGTGGGATAGTGGTTACCCACATAAATTTAACGAACTACCATAAAATACTCATTTAATATATACGGGATTGTGCCGGACATAAGCGGGCCTTCGGCGAGCAGTCCCACCTGCATCCTTGGTCTCAGTCTCCGCACACAGTCCGCATGGCCCACCCATTGGCCGTCGCCGCTTCCTCCCTCTAACAACCCGGTCCCACCTGCCAGGCAAGCTCTTGCCCTCTCGGCCACCCCACCACCCTGGCCCCACGCATTACAAAGCCGTCCCCACCACTCCGCTCCATCATCCCATCTCTCCATTTGTTCCAGAACCCTCTAGAAGCAACCCCGCCACTCTCTCTTCACCCCTCTCCGCGTCATCTTTCTCGGCGGGCGGAGGCGATGGCGCAGGAGGCGGCGGCGGCGGCGGCGGCGCAGTTGCAGCTGAGGTTCGCTAACGGGACCGAGCGCTCCGTCGACGCCCGGGACGCGGCGGCCGTGCTGCGCGGGTACGCCGTCCCGGCCCCCGCCTTCCGCTCCAGACACGTCTTCGACATGGCCGCGGAGTACGCCGAGAAGCACCGCGCCCACCGCCGCCGCGAAGCCCTGGACCCGGACATCGACGGCTGGGACCGCCGCTTCATCGCCCGGGTCGACGACACCGACCTCCTCCACGACCTCTTCCTGGTTCGATTTTCCGAATCCCCGCCCGTTCCTTCCTTCCGCTACTGCTTCGTTCCTAAGTCCGTACTGTTCGGCTTGAGCGTTGCTTCAGATCGATCGATCGATCGGATGGTTTCGTGCTGAAAGGAAGAAGAAATTACGATTTAGGGACGTATTTCGTTGGTGTCCACGCGCGCGATGGTTGAGACTTGAGGCCGATCGCTAGGTGTTGCCAGAGAGGAGTTGCTCTGTTCCTCGATTTTGCTTTTGGTTTCACAGATAAATTGTGGTTCGTTAGTTCGTTCGGTCAGTGTGATCTTCTGTTTTTGAATTGGAAGGAATCGAAGCGCGTTGTAGATGGACGCTTTAATATTACGGTCTCTGCTACACCTTGTTGAACTGCGCATATACAGCTCGTGCTCATCGATCAGCTCTCACATCACTGTCTATGTACACTAGATTATTTGTTAATCTGTGTCATTCATTCACATTGCGAACCAAAGGTTGAAGTGCTCGAGAAGTAGCAGTAGCATCAGAAGCAGCAGTGTACTAGCACATGTGTCTCCATCTGATTTCAGTTCAGTCTAACGATGTATATCTCTGGAAATCGAGTAACCTGACATCTAGTAATGAAGAATAGAACAACCGGCCTAATTATGTTCCAGGGAACTGTAAGTCTGTAACTCGACTGCACATATATACAGTGAGTGGTTGTTGCATAGTTTCGATTCGGTCGTTCAAGAGTCATGTTACCATCTGGGTGTGCGACGCAGGGACTTGTGCGCTTATTTTGCTTGCTGATTTGTCGATTGTATTCGGCGGCAAAATCGTTAGTACTAATGTTTTGTTGATCATGAACTGCTGCTTGATAGCTAACTGAGAACTGAACTGTCTGCTGCTCGTGCAGGCCTCGACGGAGCTGCAGGAGTACGAGCTGATGAACCTGTGCGCGCAGACGACGGCGGACATGGTCAGGGGCGGCACCGTGGAGGAGATCAAGACCCTGCTCGGCATCATCGGGCTCACGCCGGAGCAGGACGAGCTGGCGCGGCGCGACCATGACCACCTCCTCCGCATCATCCGCTAGCTCAGCCCCACCAACCTGGCCTATCGAACTGTACGAGAAACTTTTGCATTGGTGCTTCAGTCGTCTCTAGCGGTCTAAATCCTCGTTCATCGTCAGTACTGGTTCTCAGTTCTTACTTGATCGTCAGTAGTACTGGTTCTCAGTTCTTACAAAGACTTCTTGGTTGTTTCGACTTTCGAGGCAGATTGACTCTGCTGTACTCCAGAATTTGTGTGGCATGCCGTGACACGGACTGACGGTCACAGGAGCACTAAACTGAAACACAATCATGATTGCCTGATTTTGAGCATATTTTTGGAGAATGAGAACATGTTGGTAACACGTGCTTTTCTGGAAATTTAGTTGTTCCAAGCCCAAATATCTGGAATTTCCTTTCAACGCTTCAGCCAGACCGGAACAAGCTTGCTGCAATGGTGTAGAATTTTGGGCAGACAACCTAGAGCAGAAATGGTTTACCAGAATTCGAGCATTACTGGAAATTTGAAACAAGGCAAACATAAACTCATGTGTTTCTTCTGTAGATCAAAGGGCATCACTTTTGAAAATGAGGCATTCCACCAATCTCTATATCGAGTGATGAACGCAACCATTGTATCGCGAAGTTTATAGTCGAATTCCAAAAATATAATGTGTACACCCACCATTAGGGTTTTCTCGAACCTGTCCTCAACCCCCTTTCACTCCCTACTCCCTCCATCAGTGAATAAGTGTACTTCTTGCTTTTTATCTAGTCAAACTTTAAAAAAACTGACCAAATTTATAGAAAAGATTAGTAATATATTCAAGGTGGATCCATTGATACTAATATAGTATCATAAATGCTGCTACATTTTCCTATAAAGCTCGTCAAAGTTTTTATAGTACAAAACCTAGAAGTACACTTATTTGTGGACGAAGAAAGTATTTCAAAGCTTCTAGTGATGAATAGGGATTTCGAAGTACATGCACGAAAGGAAATGAAATTGCTCAACAACCAAAAAGTACTGGTCCTCGGCTACTTTGGCTTGATAAAGCTAAATATTTTGCGCTTCTGAAAATTGATTTCTAGGCTGATAAGTTGCTGAAAAATACAAAGGATGTGCTTCACTATTTGTTCCATGCCATGTCATCTGTATTCTCTTTTTTGAACACTTGTCATGATCTGTATGCTGGAGTATGATATCCCACCATCATTCATCAACATGTGATCAAGAGATCGAACATTTTAAGTTTGTTCGGTCCATGCCATACGTTCGAAGAAACCCAATAAACTCAAAGATTCTGATACCAAACTCTTCTCCCGGTTCTAGAACCAACAAAAGCATTGCAGAGCCAGGGTTCAGCATAACATAAGGTTAGGGCATCTCCAGCTGCCCGACGCATTTTAGACCAAGATCCTATTAGAACAGTTTGCGCCGGGCTACCGACGGAAAATGAGACATATTTTTGCCTCTGTTTGTTTGGGTTAGGAGTAGCCCAGCGGCCCGAAGCAAAAAAAAAAGTTAACATCGCTTGATTTAAAAATATAATACGTAATGCAACAAAAAATAAAAATATTAAAACAAGACCCTAAACTAGGGCTTTCTTTGCCGTGGTGGCCACCTAAGCGTCGTCGTTGGTCACATCAATGGCCAGCGGCGGGTCCCAGGGGAACGACCAGGTGATCGTCGGCACCCTCGGACGGCTACCAGAGTCTACGGCTGTTGCGGCAGTGGCTCGTAGCTCCATCCAGCGTGTGGCATCGGAGGAGCATGCGACGGGGACTCCTAGACCGCGTGCCCCCATCCTGCTGGAGGTGCGGGCGCTAGCGGTGGCAGTAGCGGCACGACCGCGTCATCGTGGCAGCACGACCGCGTCATTGATGGCCAGTTGGACGGCCTCCACCTCGGACAGGCCTGATGGCATGTTGATACGTCTAAAACGTATCTATAATTTTTGATGCTCCATGCTTGTTTTACACCAATTGCTTTGTATTTTGTTTACACTTTGTGGCATTTTTATGCATTTTCTGGAACTAACCTATTAACAAGATGCCACAGTGCCAGTTTCTGTTTTCTGCTATTTTTGTGTTTCAGAAAAGTCACAAAGGAAATATTCTTGGAATTGGACGGAACGAAGCCCGAAGTTCCTATTTTTCCCGATACGAGACGGAGTCCAAAGCAGAGACGGAGGAGGGCCAAGAGGTGGCCACACCACCTGGTGGCGCGGGTGCCCCCTGGCCGCGCCACCACCTACTGTGAGCCCCTGGGCCACCTCCTGACATCGCTCTTCCGCCTATATAATCCCTCCGGCGGAGAATACCGTAAATCAATTGGCGTTTTCCCAGATAAAGCTCCACAGCGCCGCCGCCGTTGCAGATGAAGTTCGGGGGACAGAAGTCTCTGTTCTGGCACCCTGCCGGGACGGGGGAATTGCCCCCAAAGCCATCTCCATCGACTCCACCGCCATCTCCATCGAATCCACCGTCATCTTTATCGCCGTTGCTGTCTCCCATGATGAGGAGGGAGTAGTTCTCCCCCGGGGCTGAGGGCTCTACCGGTAGCTATGTGGTTCACTTCTCTCTCCCATGATGTGATCTATATGTGATCATAAGCTTTGTATCTAGTTGAATTAGTAGATGTTGTTCTTCATATATTATGCTACTCAAGTGCTTAGTTATTGTAATCTCCGAAGACACCTTGTACCATGATGTGAAGGTGACAGTGTGCGCATTATGCGTGTCTCTTTGGCTAGTGTCTCTATGAATTATTGGTGTTTGTTGGAACCATCTAGTGCGCTCAAGGTGATAGTGTGGGGCAATCTAGTTTAGGGAATGCAAACTTTGAGGAGTGCTCTATAGCCCTACACATGATTAGTGTTCATTATCCATTGGAGAATAGTTGAGAATAGCATAGTGAAGATAGATATTTATGTGTTCAATTATGTTATCTTTGTTGAGAGTGTCCACTAGTGAAAGTATGATCCCTAGGCCTTGTTTCTAAGCATTGAAATACCGTTTACTTTTAGTTCTGTTACATGTTTGCTCGCAATGATATTTATTTCAGATTGCATTTACTACTTGTAATCATCCATATTACTTGTATTTCACTATCTCTTCACCGAACTAGTGCACCTATACATCTGACAAGTGTATTGGGTGTGTTGGGGACACAAGGGACTTCTTGTATCTTAATTGTAGGGTTGCTTGAGAGGGATACCTTTGACCTCTTCCTCCCCGAGTTTGATAAACCTTGGGTAATCCACTTAAGGGAAACTTGCTGCTGTTCTACAAACCTCTGCACTTGGAGACCCAACACTGTCTACAAGAATAGAAGTGTTCGTAGACATCAAGCTCTTTTCTGGCGCTGTTGCTGGGGAGGTAAGGTAAAAGGTACTCACATCCTCTGGCTACTAAGCTATCTTCTAGTACTGTTGATGGTGTGTGAGTGCTCGAAGTTATTTCCTTTAGATTCTGCAATTATAATTTTTTGTTTCTTGTTCTATTTTTTCACTAGTTAGGCTTAATGGAAAACAACAACAAAATTAGAAAGCTTTATAGTAGTTATCTTGAGTTAGGACATGAAGTGTTTCAAGAGAAAATTAAAAAACCTATAGAACTTTATTTGCGTGCTAATAGCAATGTTATTAGTATGAATTCTTTGAACACCATTATTGCTAATGCTATGAAAATGTCTAAGCTTGGGGAAGCTAGTTTTTATGATCTTTTTAGTTCCCCAGCTTTAGAGGAGAATTTGCTCTGATGATAGTTTATCTCCCATATGTGATAATTCTAATGATGCTTGTGATCCACATACTAAAAGTATCCCTTTTAAAATATACCTATGAAAAATATTGAACGTGTTATGAATAACTACTATTTTGGAGATGGAACTGTCCATCCTGGTGATCATTTACTCTTTATACATGAATTATGCGAGTTGTTCAAGTGTGCAGGTATTTCAAAAGGATCAAGTTAAGAGAAAGCTATTCTCTTTATCACTAAAGGGCAGAGCTGCAGAATGGTATAAGACACTGAAAAATGGCCAATCTATTGGCTGGGAGGAAATTTTACCTCTCTTTTATTCTAAATTCTATCCTTCTAGTGAGATTCATAAAGATAGGAATTATATTTATAATTTTCATTCTCATGATGGAGAAAGTATTGCCCAAGCATGGAGAAGATTGAAATCACTAATGCTCAATGTCCCATTCATGAGCTCCCCAGTAATATTGTTATTAATAATTTTTATGCAAGGCTTTCAGGACATTACAAGGACTATCTAGATGCTTGTTTAGAGGGGTCTTTCACAAGCCAGGAGGTTGAAGCCAAGTGGGATCTGCTTGAAACAATTCAAAGATATATCGAAGATTGGGATTGTGACAAAGGTAAAGAATCAGGTATACATTATGAGTATGATTGTATTAAATCTTTCGCTAAAACTATTGATTTTCAAGAGATTAGTGCTAAATATGGTCTTAATCCTCAAACTATGGTTGATTGCTATAGAGCCTTTACTTCTCAAATTAATGTTCCTAAAGAAAATGGGGACGTGTATCATGAACCTCTTAAAGAAACTTGCATAGAAAATGAAATTGTTATTGATGATTGCAATAAACATGCTCAAACTTCTGAAAGTACTATTTCTTATAATCATGTTAATTTTTGTGGAGCACTTAGACCTTGTGAAAAGAATCAAATCAAAGAAGATTATTGTATCTACCACAGGAATGAAAAAACTAGAATATGGAACAGGGCTCTAAATGAGCTTAGTGAAAAGGTTTGTGCCCTCTATCCTTTTATTTGTGAACTTTGCTATAAAGTGGGTCATTTCAATTTTTAATGCTTAGGCTATGATAATAGCCTTTCTAATCCAATGAGTACTGCAAGTTTGTATTGTCATGACTGAAGGGTTTCGCAGCATAGAAAACAAAAAATTTCCTACGAAGACGAACAAGAACAGCCAAGATCTGATCTATGAGATGCAAAATAATGAGTGAGAGAGATTAGATCTACATACCCTTGCAAATCGCACAGCA
The DNA here is from genome assembly GCA_007115705.1 of Dactylis glomerata. Classification (NCBI taxonomy): domain Eukaryota; kingdom Viridiplantae; phylum Streptophyta; class Magnoliopsida; order Poales; family Poaceae; genus Dactylis; species Dactylis glomerata. The sequence goes on along the minus strand of QXEO01000541.1, from coordinate 14,089,827 downwards.
GAAACGTTCAGAAGAACATGGTCGGCGTAGTCGTACTAGCATCTCCTCCTCGCGATCCGATCCGATCCAAGCGCCACAACGGGCGGCGCCTCCGAGCGATGCACATGTACGGCGCATAGACGTCTCCTCCCTCCTTGGTCCAGCAAGTATGATGGAGAGATAGATTGGATCAGCAACATGACGGCGTGGTGCTTATGGTGGAGAATTTCTGCGGCAGGGCTTCGTCTACGCGCAGTCGTGAGAGAGAGAAGTGGAGGGCAGTAGTTGGGCCGGCGGCTAGGGTTGGAGGGAGCACGCCCTAGCCCTCCCCTCCCCTTTAAATAGGTCAAGGGGGTCGGCCAAGGGGGCAGCCTTAGCCTCCAAGGCAAGCCGGTGGTCCTAGGGAGAAAACTTGCCCCCTAAGTTTCCTTTGCCTTGGCCCATAAGAAAAACCCTAGGGTTTTGCCCTTGGCCTCATAGGACAAGTGGGAATGGATGACCAGGCCCATGTAGGCAGCACCCTTTGGTCCATGTGGACCCTTTGGGGCATGTGGGCCCCACCATGGAGCCCTCTGGAACTTTCTAGAACATTCCGGTACTCTACCAAAAAAGTCCAAAACTTTTCCAAAACCCAAAAACTGCTTTCCATTATATGAATCTTATTCTCCGAACCATTCCGAAACCACTCGTGATGTCCGGGATCTCATCAGAGACTCCGAACAAAAAACTCAATAACCAATTATCCAATCTATCCTAGCGTTGATGCACGTTAAGTGTGTGACCCTACGAGTTCGAGAATATGCAGACATGATCTTTTATCAATAATCAATAGCGGGATCTGGAAACCCATATTGACTCCCACATATTCATCGATGATCATATCGGATGAACCGCGATGCCAGGATTCAATTAATCCCGTATATGTATTCCCTTCGTCTCGCGATATTTTACTTGCCCGAGATTTGATCGTCCGTATCGGTGATACGTCTCAAATGTATCTATAATTTTTGATGCTCCATGCTTATTTTTACACCATTTGCCGTGTGTTTTGTTACACTTCATAGCGTTTTTATGCGATTTCCTGAACTAACCTATTGACAAGATGCCACAGTGTTAGTTCCCTGTTTTCTGCTATTTTTATGTTTCAGAAAAGCTACACAGGAAATATTCTTGGAATTGGACGAAACAAATTCAAAAACTCCTATTTTGCCCGGATGAAGGACGAGGACCAAACGGGAGCCCGAGAGGGGCAAGAGGCTGGCCACACAATGAGGGGGCGCGGCCCAGGCCCTGGCCGCACCCACCTGTTGTGAGGAGCCCCTGGTCCACTCCTGATGATGCCCCTTCGCCTATAAGAAGCCTCGGGACGGAAAACCCTAAGACAATCGACGAAATTTCCAGAAGAGTTCCGTAGCTCTGCCGCTGCCGCTGATGAATTTCGGGGGACAGAAGTCTCTGTTCCGGCACCCTGCCGGGACGAGGAAGTGCCCGCGGAGCCATCTCCATCGGTCTCCATCATCGTCTCCACCGTCTCCATCGACCTCACCACCATCTCCATCAACCTTACTGTCTCCTATGATGAGGTGGGAGTAGTTCTCCCCCGGGGCTGAGGACTCTACCGGTAGCTATGTGGTTCACCTCTCTCTCCCATGATGTGATCTTTATGTGATCGTGAGCTTTGTATCTAGTTGAATTGGTAGATGTTATTATTCAGATATTATGCTACTCCTATGCTTTATTATTGTAAACTCCGGAGATACCTTGTATCATGGTGTGAAGGTGACTAGTGTGCGCATCATGTGTATCTTTTTGGTTAATGTCTCTATGAATTGTTGGTGTTTGTTGGAACCATCTAGTGCGTTCATGGTGATAGTGTGGGACAATCTAGTTTGGGGAAATACGGACTTTGAGGAGTGCTTCGTAGCCCTACGCATGATTATTGTTCGTTTTCCATTGGAGAATTGTTTTGAGTTGCATATGGATGATAGTATCTATTGGTTCAATTATGTTATATTTGTTGGAAGTGTGTCCACTCGTGAAAGTATGATCCCTAGGCCTTGTTTCCAAGCTTTGCACACCATTAACATTCAGTTTTGTTACATATTTGCTCGCAGCGATATTTATTTCAGATTACATTTACTACTTATAATCATCACTACTACTTGTATTTCACTATATCTTCGCTGAACTAGTGCACCTATACATCTGACAAGTGTATTGGGTGTGTTGGGGACACAAGAGACTTTCTGTATTGTAATTGCAGGGTTGTTTGAGAGGAATAGCTTTGACCTCCTCCTCCCCGAGTTCGATAAACCTCGGGTGATCCACTTAAGGGAAACTTGCTGCTGCTCTACAAACCTCTGCACTTGGAGGCCCAACACTGTCTACAAGAACAGACACGTGCGTAGACATCAAGCTATTTTTTGGCGCTGTTGTCGGGGAGGTAAGGTAAAAGGTACTCGCATCCTCCTGTGTGAGTGCTCGAAATTATTTCCTTTAGATTTTGCAATTATATCATTTTATTTCTTGTTTTTATTTTCACTAGTTAGGCTTAATGGAAAACAAAGAGTTCTATAGTATTTTTCCTGAGTTTGGATATGGAGTGTTTGAAGAGAAAATTGAAAAACCTTTGGAGCTTATATTGCATGCTAATAGTGTTGTTAGTATGAATGCTTTGAACACCGTTATTGCTAATGCTATAGAAAAGTCTAAGCTTGGGGAAGCTGGTTTTGTTAAGCATGATATTTTTAGTTCCCCAGCTTTAGTGGAGAAAGTTTGCTCTGATGATATTTTATCTCCCATATGTGATGTTTCTAATGATGCTTGTGCTCCTCATCCTTTTAAAATACCTATGAAAATTGTTGAACGTGCTATGAATAACTGCTATTTAGGAGAAGGAACTGTCCATCCTGGTGATTATTTGCTTTTTATACATGAATTATGTGAGTCATTCAAGTGTGCAGGTATTTCGATGAACCGAGTTAAGAAGAAGCTATTCTCTTAATCACTGAAGGGCAGAGCTGCGGAATGGTATAAAACACTGAAGGATGGCCGACCTATTGATTGGGAGGAAATTGTACCTCTCTTTTATTCTAAATTCTATCCTTCTAGAGAGGTTTATAAAGATAGAAATTATATTTATAATTTTCATCCGCATGAGGGAGAAAGGATTGCACAAGCGTGGGGAAGATTGAACTCACTAATGCTTAAATATCCCATTCATGATCTTCCCCGTAATATTGTTATTAATAATTTTTATGCAAGGCTTTCATGATATTACAAGGACTATCTAGATGCATGGTTTGATGGGTCTTTCACAAGCAAGGATGTTAACACCAAGTGGGATCTGCTTGAAACAATTCAAAGCAATATCGAAGATTGGGATAACAACAAAGGTAAAGGATCGGGTATAAATTACGAGTATGATTGCATTAAGTCTTTCACTGAAACTGCTAATTTTCTAGAGCTTAGTGCTAAATATGGGCTTGATCCTCAAATTATGGTTGCTTTAAAGCCTTTGCTTCTCATATTAATGTTCTCAAGGGAAATGGGGACGTGTATCATGAACCTTTTAAGGACACTTGCATAGGAAGTGATATTGTTATTGATGATTGCAATAAACATGCCCAAATTTCTGAAAGTACAACTTCCTATAAGCATGTTAATTTTTGTGGAGTACATAGACTATGTGAACAGAGTCACAACAAGGAAGATTATTGTATCCACCACGGGAATGAAGAAACCCGAATGTGGCTCAGGGCTCTAGATGAGCTTAGTGAAAAGGTTTGTGAGCTTTATCCTTTTCTTTGTGAACTTTGCGATGACACGGGTCATTTTAATTTTCAATGCTCAGGCCTTAATAGTCACCTTTCTAATCGAATGAGTAACGCAAGTTTGTATTGTGATGACAAAATTATTCTCAATCAGCATGATGAGCTTACTTTGATTTTGGGGTGTGAAGAGATATCTAGAAAGACTTCTTTGGTAGATATGAGTGTTTTTGATATTAATAGCACCCTTCGTGGTTGTCGTCTCTATTGTGTTAAAGATTGCCTCGCAAATACTTACATACAAAATATTATAAAACATGATGTTTTGCCAAGCTATGATAGGACTAGTAGATGTTTCTTTCTTATTAATAGAGAAGAGGAATCCTCCAAAGTTTCTTCTGTTGTTTCTGTCAGTAAACCAGATTATGTGGAGAAGATGCCTTTCAAGTCTCTCCCTCCTGAAGGAGAGAGTAAGAGGAGTAAGAAGAAGAAGAGTAAAATGCGAGAGGAAATGGTATCTTCCCCTAAGCATGTTGCTCCTATTATAGATTATGATAATTCTGATCTTGATGATGTTCCCATGCCCGTTACCTATGTTAGTGATCATGATTGGTAAAAGCACTCTACTTTTGATATTGAAAATCTTTTTGGTACCAATTCTAAGGTTAATAATTTTTTTACCATTAGTACTATCCATGTTCCTTCTTATGATGATATGTTTGATGAATATGCTTGGCAAAATAGCTGTTCTCTCGCTGATGATGATACTAAACCTCTAGTTTATGATAGTTATGATGATGAGTATAATATTTTCAGTTCACCTACTTTTGAGGAGAAAATTAGTTATGATTACAATATGCCTCCTGTTTTTGATGATTATGGTGATGAGAATAATTATTCTGTTGAATCTGCTCCTACTACGATTGTTTATGTGGGGAGTATTAATTCTTTTATGCATGTGGCTCATGATAGGGAAGCTTTATGTGATAGTTATATTGTTAATTCTATTCATGATGCTATTGAAAGTTATTATGCGAGAGGGAAACATGGTTTGATGGATCTCAACAATATTGAGTTTCCCCTCTTTATGTTGCAATTCTTGAAGTTGTACTTGTTTTGCCTTCCTATGCTTTTTGCTTTGCGCTTTCATGACTTGTCTCTTTACAAGACTATTTTTTATAGGAAGTGATTTAGATTTAAATGTGTTTAATATTTCTTTTTGATGCTCTGTTTTGCTTTAAGTTCCTATATAATGCCTTTGCCTTAAGCTCTTTTATGGCGCCTACATGAGCATCTTTGCAAACTACTTTGCCTAGCTCAAAGGCGTTAAAGAAAAGCACTTTTGGGAGATAACCCATTGTTTTATTTTCAGTACTTTTTCTTTTATTTGAGTCTTGGAAGTTATGACCTCTCCTTATCATTTTTATTTCATTTTTGTGCTAAGAGAAGCCTCTAATTTGAGTGAGGTAAGATTTGGGGATGTTGCTGTCCTGAAACAGATTTCGGTGCAGCACCGTAAAAATTTGTGAAAATTATCAGTATATCTTTTTGACCTGCGATTTCTTGTGCATATGCCCCAGGTTATATCCAAACTTTCATTAGTTTAATACTTTTTGATTTGAGCAACAGAAAACCCTCTAAAAATTCGATCTTTGTCAGCTGTTCTGTTTTGACAGATTTCTGCCACTATTTGCATTTGCCTCTCGATCGCTTTCTTTTTTAGCTCTTTTGATCACGAAACTTTTGGGGAAGTTGCTACAGTAGTATATGCTTTATATGTGTTGGTTTTGAGTTGAAATCTGAACTTAAAAAGGGTTGATACATTGTTATGCTTACACTAATGTTGCTAATAGAATTGTATTGAGTTTTGTATGAAGGAAGTTTTCAAGTGTAGGGATTGGAGAATGATGATATGAGGTGAAGAATGGAAAAAAGCTCAAGCTTGGGGATGCCCATGCAACCCCCAAGAAATATCCAAGAGGTACAAGCGTCAAAGCTTGGGGATTCCCCCGAGGCACCCCTTCTTCATCGGTAAAAATCAGGTCACCTTTCAAGACACTATATTTTTATTGCTTCATACACTATGCATTTTTCTTGGAGCGTCAGTTGCTTTTGTTTTCAATTTTCTTTTGCTTTGTTTGCTGCAATAAATGGTTAGATCACATCAAGTTTCTTTTGGAGGAGATGAACTCGCTTTTCATTTACCAAGAACACTATAGTTTTCACTCTTGTTGTTCCACGAGTGTTCTCTTTTTCTGCACTGCGTTTAGCTTTCGTTTTTTGCCTTAATATTTGTTCAGATCTTGTTATATCTTTGCATCAAGGTGTATTTGTACCTCTGGTCTATGTTTGCTTTCATCAAAAGAGTTGTTTCAAAAAGGTTCGAATGGTGTTGGAAAAGAGAAAAAGTTTCATGCAAAAATAGTGGTACAAAAAGGTGCTTGTGTAGACTGTGGCTTAGGCTTTTGCATGTCGTGCTTGATATCATTTTGATAGTATGCTTAGTGGTTTTGCTGTAGCATGACTTGTCTCAAATTACTGAGATTGCTTAATGAGCCTTTGAAGAAAATCATGCGTTGTTTTTATTATTTGGAAGCATTAATTTGGTTTTCTCCTTGATGCTTTATTTGGGTTGACTTGGCACATGCTCACACGTGTTTGACTCATACAAAGTCACCATAAGCCTCTATGATCATTTAGTTTTTGACTTTTGATGCCATCGTATGCTTCTTTTAATGTTGTTTTGTCGCTTTGCATGATTATGGTCGTTATTGCTCTCTTAGTTGGTCGCTCCCAGTCTTTTGCTAGCCCTCATTTTGTACTGAGTATGAGCTCTACTCGTGCATCCAACTCCTAAAAACCAAGTTGTTCTGATGTGTCCACCATACATACGTATTAACAATTTGCTATTCCAAAGTAAATTTGACTTGCTTTTATCTATCCTTCAAATTAAACTCATTTTGGTGTTATGCAAAAATTGGTCAGTAAAGCTCTCACGAACCTGATGGCACACTTTACTTTTCTTGCTTTTAAAAATTTGACATTGTGGATCTCTTATGTTGAGTTGTTATGCTTGCAAGTTGTAAGTTGGAAATTAGCCCAGCCATGCCATCATGGGGCAAGCTTTCAACATTGCACTTCTCTTATTTGAGTTGATATCGTGATATTTTGTTTATGGATACTCGCGATGTGAAATAAATTGGAATCTTGTGGAGTTCATGGAGTTTGTATATGTGTTAGAGAAACGCCTGGGCCGCTAATCTAAGCCATGCATCATTCATGGTGAAAATTTATAGCATACCCATAGTGGACATTCGACAACGCATCTCAAAATGAAAAGCTATACAATGGTAAATAAAAGAGATGCCGAGGTGTTCATTGTCTGTTTGTCTTGTCATTTTGATGTGGGCTTGTTCCATGTCATCGGGCAAGAGGTACCCCGTTGGCAGTTCTCGATGATATGTGTATACTTACAATGACAAGAACTTGCTTGGGACCTAAGCAAAGTAGCATGAGGTTTGGGTATTCGTACTTCACGGGACACGAGGTTTTCAACTTATGATTTGTCAAGCATATGCTTCATAATTGTACTCGCATTAACCTTAACCATTCAAGATGCCTATGATGGGGGAATGAGAGCTCAAAGCTAGTAAGTACCATAATTTTTGAAGGTTTATAAAACTTGCAATCACTGCTTCCCTCTGTGAAGGGCCTTTCTTTTACTTTTATGTTGAGTCTCCACCTTCTACCTTTATGCACCGTCAAAGAGAGCATAGTTGTCATTCTGAGTTTAATGTGCATTGTCCCAAAGTTATCATTGATTGATTCATTATTTTGGTTTCACTTGTTCTTAAATTATTTGTATCTAGTCGCCCTCTTAAACTTGAAGGTGTCCTATGCATTTATGTTTTGCTATTCCATGAGGGACAAGCTGAAAACCATTTGCTATGTTTTCCATATGATTTGAACACATGTTTGGCTTTCATCGTTTCATTACTCATGATCTTTCGTTTGTGTTCTTCTTCATGTTATAACATGGTTGCTAAGTTTCTTCTATTGAGATTATGTCTTTCATGCCCATGTTTTAAGTACTTTGATTTCGGCACTCAATGCTTTACCTCGTTGATCAAGATTGTGATGGTGCATGGCACGTCAAAAATTATACTTTTGTTATCACTTACCTACTTGAGGACAAGCAGGAGTTAAGCTTGGGGATGCTTGATAAGTCTCAAACGTATCTATAATTTTTGATGCTCCATCCTTGTTTTTACACCATTTGCCTTGTGTTTCGTTACACTTCGTGGCATTTTTATGCGATTTCTGGAACTAATCTATTGACAAGATGCCACAGTGCCAGTTCCCTATTTTCTGCTATTTTTGTGTTTCAGAAAAGCTACACAGGAAATATTCTCAGAATTGGACGAAACAAGTTTGGAAACTCCTATTTTGCCCGGATGAAGGACGAGGACCAAACGGGAGCCAGAGAGGGGCCAGAGGCTGGCCACACAATGAGGGGGCGCGGCCCAGGCCCTGGGCGTGCCCACCTATTGTGAGGAGCCCCTGGTCCACTCCTGACGACGCCCCTTCGCCTATAAGAAGCCTCAGGACGGAAAACCCTAAGACAATCGGCAAAATTTCCAGAAGAGTTCCGTAGCTCCGCCACCACCGCTGATGAATTTTGGGGGATAGAAGTCTCTGTTTCGGCACCCTGTCGGGATGGGGAAGTGCCCCCGGAGCCATCTCCATCGGTCTCCATCGCCGTCTCCGTCGTCTCCATCAACCTCACCGCCATCTCCATCAACCTTGCTGTCTCCTATGATGAGGAGGGAGTAGTTCTCCCCCGGGGCTGAGGGCTCTACCGGTAGCTATGTGGTTCACCTCTCTCTCCCATGATGTGATCTTTATGTGATCGTGAGCTTTGTATCTAGTTGAATTGGTAGATGTTATTATTCAGATATTATACTACTCCTATGCTTTATTATTGTAATCTCTGGAGATACCTTGTATCATGGTGTGAAGGTGACTAGTGTGCGCATCATGTGTATCTTTTTGGTTAATGTCTTTATGAATTGTTGGTGTTTGTTGGAACCATCTAGTGTGTTCATGGTGATAGTGTGGGACAATCTAGTTTGGGGAAATACGGACTTTGAGGAGTGCTTCGTAGCCCTACGCATGATTAGTGTTCATTTTCCATTGGAGAATTGTTTTGAGTTGCATATGGATGATAGTATCTATTGGTTTAGTTATGTTATATTTGCTGGGAGTGTGTCCACTAGTGAAAGTATGATCCCTAGGCCTTGTTTCCAAGCTTTGCACACCATTTACATTCAGTTTTGTTACATGTTTGCTTGCAGCGATATTTATTTCAGATTATATTTACTACTTATAATCATCACTACTACTTGTATTTCACTATATCTTCGCCGAACTAGTGCACCTATACATCTGACAAGTGTATTGGGTGTGTTGGGGACACAAGAGAATTTCTGTATCGTAATTGCAGGGTTGCTTGAGAGGAATAGCTTTGACCTCCTCCTCCCTGAGTTCGATAAACCTTGGGTGATCCACTTAAAGGAAACTTGCTGCTGCTCTACAAACCTCTGCACTTGGAGGCCCAACACTGTCTACAAGAACAGACGCGTGCGTAGACATCAATCGGCATACCTAGTTCAATCTCGTTCATAGCAAGTACTTTACTCATTCCGTAATCCAATATCACTTTGTGATTAACTGCTTAACCATATGCTTGCTAGCGGTGTTGATATCGATTACCGAGTGGGCTCGAAGTATATCTCTCCGACTCGGGAGGGATAAATTCCATCTCGATAGATGCAACCCAACAAGTACTTTTCTATTACCCGAGAGACAGCTTTATGATCACCCTTTCATAGGATAACGTTTGATGACCTCAAAGCTCTCTTCCGGTACTAGGGAGTTGCATTATCTCATGGTCTAAGGAATACAATACTTGACATAGGAAAAAGCTTCGCAAAGATGAACACAATGACACGATCTAATTGTTGTGCTTTATTTGGGTCCGTCCATCACATCATTCTCATAATGATATGACCTCATTATTAATAGACAACTCATATCTATGGTTAGGAAACCTTAACCATCATTAATCAATGAGCTAGTCTAGTAGAGGCATACTAGGGACATGGGGTTGTTCATAAACCACACAAGTATTAATGTTTCCGCTTAATACAATTATAGCATGGAGTATAAACATTATCATGAACAAGAAATATGATAATAACAATATTATTATTGCCACTAGGGCATATTTCCTTCAATGACATGATCACTCCTAATCAGCATGATGAGCTTACTTTATTTTTGGGGTGTGAAGAGTTATCAAGAAAAACTTCTTTGGTAGATATGAGTGCTTTTGACATGAATAGCGTCCTGCATGGTTGTCATCTTTATTGTGTTGATAATTTCCATGCAAATACTTACATACAAAATGTTATAAAAGATGAGACTTTACCAAAATATGATAGGACTAATATGTATTTTGTTCTTATTAATGAGAAGGAGGAATCCTCCAAAGTTTCTTCTATCGTTTCTGTCAATAAACCAGGGTATGTGGAGAAGCTTCCTTTCAAGCCTCTCCCTCTTAAAGAGGGAAAGAAGAAGAAGAGGAGTAGTAAAAGGAGAGAGGAAACGGTATCTTCCCCTAAGCATGTTGCTCATATTATAGTTTTTGATGAGTCTGAACTCGATGTTGTGCCTATGCTTGTTACCTATAGTAGTGATCATGATTGGGAAAAGCACACTACTTTTGATATTGAAAATCTCTTGGGTACCAACTCTGAAAATGATGATGTTAATAATTGTTGTACTATCAGTACTATCCATGTTCCTTCCAATGATGGTATGTTTACAAATCAACACACTTTGGAAGATAGCTATTCTATTGATTATGATGATTACAATAATGAGTATGATATTTGATGACCCACAAGTATAGGGGGTGTATCGTAGTACTTTCGATAAATAAGAGTGTCGAACCCAACGAGGAGCAGAAGGTGTTGATGAGCGGTTTTGATCAAGGAATCACTGTAAATACTAGCAAACAAGTTTTCAGGGGTATTTGGTAATACGAGTAAATAAAGTGCGAGTAAATAAAAGACAGTAGTAACAATTGCAGCAAGTGGCCCAATCCTTTCTTCAGCAAAGGACAAGTCGGTTGTGTACTTATAATAACCAAACGTTCTCGAGGACACACGGGGAGTTTCTGTCAAGAGCTTTCGCTTCATAAAGCTAATAGTCTTTATTGGTTTGATAGGTGTTATGGGGGTGAACTTGTGCTAGCGCACTACCCTTACTAGGATAAATACACACTTGTGATTATACCCCTTGCAAGCATCCGCAAATACAAGAAAGTAATTAAGATAAATCTAACCACAGCCTTAAACTCTAAGATCCTACGCTCCCTGGTGCAATGGTTTTCCAACGGAGGTTTAGGTTTCTGTCACTCTAGCAACCCCACAATCGGTAGCCAAATACACAATGCATCTCACTAGGCCCATAAATGGTGAAGTATCATGTAGTCGACGTTCACATGACACCACTAGTGAAATAGCACCACAACAATATCAAACCATTAAATATTTCTCAATAATAATTCACTACTAACATCTTGACTTCTCCCATGTCCTCAAGAACTAAACGAACTACTCACAAGACATCATATGGATCATGATCAGAGGTGAAATAATGGTAAATAATGATCTGAACATAAACCTTAATTCAATGGTTCCACTCAATAGCATCAACTACAACAGTAATCAACACCGGGAAAGTTTCCCCTATGAATATAACAAGATCCAACTCAAGATGTTATAGCGGGATGGCGTGGTGATGGTGAAGATGAAGGTGCTGGTGATGGAGATGATGATGATGATGATCCCGATGAAGTCCGGTGCGATGGTGATGACGATGGCGACGATCTCCCCTCTCCGGGAAGGAATTTCCTCGGTAGATTTCTGCCTGCCGGAGAGCTTTTCTCTCTCTGGTGTTTTCCGCCCCGCAGAGGCGGCGGTGTCTAACTCTGAGCCCCCGCCCCTTGACTTAGGTTTTCGGGGATGATGAACTACGCGCAGGGGTGAGACCAGAGGTGGGCCAGGGCGGCCTCACACAGGGCTGGCGCGGCCAGGGGCCAGGCCGCGCCACCCTGGCGTGTGGGCCCCTCCTGGCTCCTCTCGACTCCTCCTTCTGGCTTCCCGAGTCTTCTGGGAAAATATAATTTCCTGGTATTTTTCTGGAATTTTCCTGATCTTCAAAATATGGTCTCTTGATGGTCCTTTTTCCAGCAGAATCCTGACTCCGGCAGCAACTCCTCCAAAGATCATCAAACATGTGAAAACAAAGGAAATAACATAAGTATCAACTCTAAATATGAAATATATCAATGAATAATAGTAAATTATGATTCAAAATAGTGATGCAAAATGGACGTATCAACCCCCCAAGCTTAGACCTTGCTTGTCCCCAAGCAAAAACTAAACTCGGTAAACATGACCACATGTTTAGGGTGTGAAGTGTCGATAATCAAAATACGGACAAGAAGCATCACATTCACCAAGGCACAAATTATAATAGACGACAACTTCCCTTTATAAGATATAGACTTGCAATGGGTAAAAGGGAATCACATGTAAAGATGCACAAGGTAAACTATAATTGGCAATGGCAAACCTTAGTTCTTGGTCAAAGAACGATGAACAAGCTATTCTTTCTTTTAAACGGAGCCTTTTAAAACAGAGCTAACATAGCAAAAGCCATATGCTAAACAAGGTAAACTTTTGCATTCATAGAAAGCTTTCAAAGATATATTCCTTCAGACAAAAGCATTATACAAAACAAGGAAGATAGTAAACATGATTAAACTGATCAACATATGGATGAGTGAAACATAACAACTCAAATGCTTGCTTTAGATAGAGGGAAATAGGTTGACTCAACATAAAAGTAAAAGATAGGCCCTTCGCAGAGGGAAGCAGGGATTAAACATGTGCTAGAGCTTTTCATTTGTAAAACAGAGGTAAAAATTTATTTTGAGAGGTGGTTGCTTTTGTCAACAACTAGCAACAGAGTTCTTGATATCTTCCATACTAAACAAGTGAGAGCGGTTCCGAGATGTTTGATTAATTGGCACTTTGGTGCTCTTTTATAGCTTTGCACTCCTCCCCACCTTTTTCCTTTCTCAAACCATGGCTAACCGATTCCATCGGGTGCCAACCAACTTTCACATGCCATGGAGGAGTGCTCTTTTTCTTTCTTTTCTTTTTGAGATTATAATGGTCTGACCAGCTCCCTTGCAAAATTAATGACGAGCAGATGAAGCTGCCTAGTCGAGGGGTACTCAATTTAGTATGGAAGATAACAAACCCATCCACTACGTCCTGATGACCCACAAGTATAGGGGGTGTATCGTAGTACTTTCGATAAATAAGAGTGTCGAACCCAATGAGGAGCAGAAGGTGTTGATGAGCGGTTTTGATCAAGGAATCACTATAAATACTAGCAAACAGGTTTTCAGGAGTATTTGGTGATACGAATAAATAAAGTGCGAGTAAATAAAAGACAGTAGTAACAATTGCAGCAAGTGGCCCAATCCTTTATTCAGCAAAGGTAAAGCCGGTTGTATACTTATAATAACCAAACGTTCTCGAGGACACACGGGAGTTTCTGTCAAGAGCTTTCGCTTCATAAAGCCAATAGTATTTATTGATTTGATAGGTGTTATAGGGGTGAACCTATGCTAGCGCACTACCCTTACTAGGATAAATACACACTTGTGATTATACCCCTTGCAAGCATCCGCAAATACAAGAAAGTAATTAAGATAAATCTAACCATAGCCTTAAACTCTAGGATCCTACGCTCCCTGGTGCAATGGTTTCCCAACGGAGGTTTAGGTTTCTGTCACTCCAGCAACCCCACAATTAGTAGCCAAATACACAATGCATCTCACTAGGCCCATAAATGGTGAAGTATCATGTAGTCGACGTTCACATGACACCACTAGTGAAATAGCACCACAACAATATCAAACCATTAAATATTTCTCAACAATAGTTCACTACTAACATCTTGACTTCTCCCAGGTCCTCAAGAACTAAACGAACTACTCACAAGACATCATATGGATCATGATCAGAGATGGAATAATGGTAAATAACAATCTGAACATAAACCTTAATTCAACGGTTCCACTCAATAGCATCAACTACAAGAGTAATCAACACCGGGAAAGTTTCCCCTATGAATATAACAAGATCCAACTCAAGATGTTACAGCGGGATGGCGTGGTGATGGTGGAGGTGAAGGTGCTGGTGATGGAGATGATGATGATGATGATCCCGATGAAGTCCGGTGCGATGGTGACGATCTCCCCTCTCCGGGAAGGAATTTCCTCGGCAGATTTCTTCCTGCCGGAGAGCCTTTTCTCTCTGGTGTTCTCCGCCCCGCAGAGGCTGTTGTGTCTAACTCTGAACCCCTCCCTTTGACTTAGGTTTTCGGGGACGATGATATACGCGAAGGGACGAGACCAGAGGTGGGCCAGGGCTCCCTCACACAGGGCTGGCACGGCCAGGGGGCTGGCCGCGCCACCCTGGCGTGTGGGGCCCCCCTAGCCCCTCTCGACTCCTCCTTCTGGCTTCGTGGGTCTTCTGGGAAAATATAATTTCTGGGTATTTTTCTGGAATTTTCCTGATCTTCAAAATATGGTCTCTTGATGGTCCCTTTTCCAGCAGAATCCGGACTCCGGCAGCAACTCCTCCGATGATCATCAAACATGTGAAAACAAAGGAAATAACATAAGTATCATATCTAAATATGAAATATATCAATGAATAACAGTAAATTATGATACAAAATAGTGATGCAAATTGGACGTATCAACCCCCCCAAGCTTAGACCTCGCTTGTCCCCAAGCGAAAACTAAACTCGGTAAACATGACCACAGGTTTATGGAGTGAAGTGTTGATAATCAAAATACGGACAAGAAGCATCACATTCACTAAGGTACAAGTTATAATAGACAGCAACTTCCCTTTATAAGATATAGACTTGCAATAAGTAAAAGGGAATCACATGTAAAGATGCACAAGGTAAATATAGTTGGCAATGGCAAACCTTAGTTCTTGGTCAAAGAATGGAGAACAAACTATTCTCTCTTTTATACGGAGCCTTTTAAAACAGAGCTAATATAGCAAAGACTATATGCTCAACAAAGTAAACTTTTGCATTCATAGAAAACTATCAAAGATATATTCCTTCAGATAAAAGCATTATACAAAACAAGGAAGATAATTAACATGATTAAACGGATCAACATATAGATGAGTGAAACATAACAACTCAAATGCTTGCTTGAGACAGAGGGAAATAGGTTGACTCAACATAAAAGTAAAAGATAGGCCCTTCGCAGAGGGAAGCAGGGATTAAACATGTGCTAGAGCTTTTCATTTGTAAAACAGAGGTAAAATGTTATTTTGAGAGGTGGTTGCTTTTGTCAACGACTAGCAACGGAGTTCTTGATATCTTCCATACTAAACAAGTGAGAGCGGTTCCGAGATATTTTGATTAATTGGCACTTTGGTGCTCTTTTATAGCTTTGCACTCCTCCCCACCTTTTTCCTTTCTCAAACCATGGCTAATCGATTCCATCGGGTGCCGACCAACTTTCACATTCCATTGGAGGAGTGCCTTTTTCTTTCTTTTTCTTTTTAAGATTATAATGGTCCGACCAGCTCCTTTGCAAAATTAACGACGAGCAGATGAAGCTGCCTAGTCGAGGGGTACTTAATTTAGTATGGAAGATAACAAACCCATCCACTACGTCCTCGTGAGCTAAAAACAGTGGCACAAAATGAGAGATGTTTGAAGGTTTTTGAAAGGTAGCACATGAAAATTTACTTGGAATGGCTTGAAATACCATGCATAGGAATTTGTAGTGGACTCTTTGGAAGTGACTTGGCTATTGGGGATTGGATGCACGAGAAGTATTTCCTCTCAGTACAGGTTTTTTGGCTAGCAAGGTTGGGTAGCAAGCATAAGAGTTGCATGAAACAAACAAACATACATATAATAAGAACAATCATGCATACTCCCTTGAAGGTACAACGATTTTAACTTTAAGAATAACAATGCTAAGGGAAAACTGAAGTGATGAATCTGCAAGCACTTCTTTATTCTTTTCTAACCAAACCTCAAGGTAAAGTTGCTACTAACCAGCTAGGTTTGCCAAAACTAACTAAATCTACTCATGCTCCCAATGTGCTACCAATAGCAATCAACAAGACTAGTCACATAAGAGAGATTGCAGACTAACATAAAGTGTGCGAAAAGTAAACGATAAAACTTCTCATTAATATTTCATTACTGCAACTCACACCAAGGGATACATAGATAACTGACTAAGGAGGATACTTCCAACTGCAACCTATTCTATATGATAACTTCTCTATTCATGATAAGACTCTACTTGAAAAGTAAATGAGCAAAAGGTAATGATGTGATACCGCGGCACTCCCCCAAGCTTGGAACAAGCCAAGGGGATGCCTATACCGATGACGAATTACTCCTTTGGTGGTGGCGGTGGATAATCTTTAATAAGCTTCTCAATCAAATCCTTTAGCTCATCAATCTTGTACTCAAGGTTGCGAATCATCTCAGAATTGTGCTCAACACGATTCATGAACCTGTCGGCAAGAGAATCCCAGCTCTTGGAATTATTTCCCCATCCTTCTTCACTCTTGGCACTTTTTTCTCCTGCACTGTTAGAATGATCTATATCCCAACCCGAGGATAGACGCGACCTAGGCACCCTTTGAAACTGATGTTCATGTATTAGAGTATGGAAAGGATTGTTGCCTGACGGAGATGTTTGTGGAGCTAAAGTGTGATGCGGCACACCCCCTCCAGTCCTTATGCGAGCACTCTTCTTGAACTTGTCCTGATCTGTCACCACCCCTATGCTGGCAATCACGGTGTTCGGCCTTAGCCTTTGATCTTCCTCCTCCTCGCCTTCGCTTTCAACCTCTTCTATCAACTGGAAATCTTTGGTGTCATCTTCCGGAGGTGTTTCCTCCTTGTCTCCGCTTGAAGAGGCCATGACTCCCCCAAGCTTAAGATCAACTCCTGACAGAAACAGCTCGAAACAAACACGACGAGAAAACAATATACAGACCTCGGGGACTCCGGGGGGTTAAATAGGCGAAAATTATACATCGAAACGAAATCACAGGAGGAAACCGGGACGGAAACGAGTTCCGGGGTGTTCTCACACAGGGGTGGCGTGGCCATGGGTGGGCCCGCGCCACCCGTGTGTGAGACACACACAGACTCTTTTTCCTGCCCTTTTTCGTCTCATGATTTTTCATATTTAGTAAAAACAGCAAATATATTAAAAGAAAAACTTTTCGCGAAACTTTTCTGACTAGAACGGTTACCTATTCGAAAGCGAACTCTGCAGGTTCCTGCAGTTTGTCTTGGATAAATTCTTCTGGAGAAACTGTTTCAATAACATCAACATCTTCATTATAAGAATCTCCAGAAATATAATGTTTGAGTCTTTGCCCATTCACCACTTGTGTAGAATCATCTTTTAATGAAGCAATCTTAACAGCACCTGAGCGATACACTTCCACAATAACATATGGTCCTTCCCATTTAGAAAGTAATTTTTCTGCAAAAAATCTGAGATGAGACCTATACAAAAGAACTTTCTCACCAACATGGAACTCTCTCTTAAGAATTCTCTTATCATGCCATTGCTTGACCTTCTCTTTAAAAAGTCTGGCATTCTCATAAGCTTCATTTCTCCACTCATCTAGAGAACTCAAATCTAATAACCTTTTCTTACTGGCTAATTTAAAATCTCTGTTAAGCTCTCTCACTGCCCAAAAAGCTTTGTGTTCTAATTCTATGGGCAAGTGACATGCTTTTCCGTAAACCATCTTGTAAGGAGACATACCCATGGGATTCTTATAAGCAGTTCTATAAGCCCATAAAGCGTCGTTTAACTTACTAGCCCAGTTTTTCCTGGATTTATTAACAGTCTTTTGCAAAATAGACTTGATCTCCCTATTTGAAAGCTCTACCTGCCCACTAGTTTGGGGGTGATAAGCAGAAGCGATTCTATGATTGACATCATACTTAGCAAGAGTTTTTCTAAAACTACCGTGAATAAAATGAGAACCTCCGTCAGTCATAAGATATCTAGGCACTCCGAACCTAGGAAACATAACATCCTTAAGCATTTTTAACGAAGTCTCACCATCGGCACTCTTTGTAGGTATGGCTTCTACCCATTTAGTAACATAATCAACAGCAACAAGTATATGGGTATAGCCTTTTGAAGGAGGAAAAGGACCCATAAAGTCAAATCCCCAACAATCAAACGGTTCAATAACAAGAGTGTAACTCATAGGCATCTCATTGCGTCTAGAAATATTTCCAACTCTTTGACATTCATCACAAGATAAAACGTACCTTCTGGCATCCTTAAAGAGGGTTGGCCAATAAAAACCTGATTGTAGAACCTTCTGCGCGGTTCTATCTCCAGCATGATGCCCTCCATAAGCACTGCTATGGCATTTTCTTAATATCTCTTGTTGCTCATATTCCGGTACGCATCTTCTCATAATAGCATCAACTCCTTCTTTATATAAATGTGGGTCATCCCAAAAATAATGCCTCAAATCATAAAAGAATTTTCTTCTTTGCTGAGCTGTAAAAGTTGGAGGCATATACTTGGAAAAAATAAAGTTAGCATAATCAGCATACCATGGAAGGTCTCGTGAAGTTACATTAATTGCAGCCAACTGTTCATTTGGAAAACTATCGTTAACAGGAATGGGATCAAAAGAAATATTTTCCAATCTAGACAAGTTGTCAGCTACAGGATTTTCAGCACCTTTCCTATCTACGATATGCAAATCAAACTCTTGTAAAAGCAACACCCATCTAATAAGTCTAGGCTTAGCATCTTTCTTAGTCATGAGATATCTAATAGCAGCGTGATCAGTATGAATAGTAACTTTAGAATCAACAATGTAAGATCTAAACTTATCACAAGCAAAAACAACAGCAAGAAACTCTTTCTCAGTAGTAGCATAATTTTTCTGAGCAGCATCAAGAGTCTTACTAGCATAATGAATAACATTCAACTTATTATCTATGCACTGTCCAAGGACAGCACCAACAGCAAAATCACTAGCATCGCACATAATTTCAAACGGTAAATTCCAATCAGGTGGTTGAACAATAGGAGCAGTAGTTAAAGCCTTCTTAAGAGTTTCAAAAGCTTCCTTACAATCATCATCAAAGACAAATGGTACATCCTTTTGAAGAAGATTAGTAAGAGGCTTTGAAATCTTAGAGAAATCTTTAATAAACCTCCTATAAAAACCAGCATGACCAAGAATACTACGAATACCTTTAACATCTCTTGGACAAGGCATTTTCTCAATCGCCTCCACTTTTGCTCTGTCAACTTCAATACCTCTTTCAGAAATTTTATGTCCAAGGACAATTCCTTCATTTACCATAAAGTGGCATTTCTCCCAATTAAGAACAAGGTTAGTTTCTTCACACCTCTGCAAAACTTTATCAAGGTTGTGCAAACAATTATCAAAAGAAGTTCCATAGACGGAGAAATCGTCCATGAAGACCTCCACAATTTCTTCACAAAAACCATGAAAAATAGCAGACATGCATCTTTGAAAAGTAGCAGGAGCATTGCATAAACCAAACGGCATACGTCTATAAGCATAAGTTCCATAAGGACAAGTAAAAGTGGTTTTCTCTTGATCATCCTTCTTAACAGCAATTTGAGAAAAACCAGAATAACCATCAAGGAAACAAAAATGAGTCTTCTTAGACAACCTTTCTAGCATTTGATCTATAAATGGTAAAGGGTAATGATCTTTCTTAGTAACTTTGTTTACCTTCCTATAATCAATGCATATTCTATAACCAACTACTACCCTTTGAGGAATAAGTTCGTTATTCTCATTAGGCACAACAGTCATACCTCCTTTCTTAGGAACGCAATGAACAGGACTAACCCATCTACTATCAGCAATAGGATAAATGATACCAGCATCAAGGAGTTTTAATACCTCATTTCTTACCACATCCTTCATCTTCGGAATTAGGCAGCGCTGATGCTCCACAACTGGCTTCGCATCTTTCTCCATATTAATGGCATGCTGACATAAAGTGGGAGAAATCCCTTTTAAATCATCAAGAGTGTATCCCATAGCTCCTCGGTGTTTCCTCAATATCTCCAATAATCTTTCTTCTTCCTTTCCTGAAAGTTTAGAACTAATAATAACAGGATATATTTTCTTTTCATCAATATAAGCATATTTGAGGTCATCAGGCAAAGGCTTTAATTCAAACACAGGATCTTCTTTGGGCAGCAAAGTGGTACCAAGATCCTCCACAGGTAGATTATGCTTGAGTAATGGTGGTTGACGAAGGAAAATATCGTCAATCTCTTCTCTTTCCTTGCTAAAAACATCACTTTCGTGATCTTCCATGAATTGCTGCAAGGCATTATTAGGAGCAAGAGCAATAGAAGCAAGCTGCTCAACTCGACAATTTTCATTAGGCGTATCATTTTCATAAGAAGTCTTTGCAAACTTGGAAAAATTAAACTCATAAGACTCTCCATTAAACTTAGTGAAAATTTTCTCCTTCTTACAGTCTATCACAGCACCACAAGTATTCAAAAAGGGTCTACCAAAAATAATAGGACAAGTTTTACTAGCCTCCTTACCAAGTACTAGAAAATCAGTAGGGTATTTAGTCTTACCGCAAAGAACTTCCACATCTCGGACAATACCAAGAGGCCAAACTGTCTCTCTGTTAGCAAGCTGAACAACCACATCAATATCTTCAAGTTCACAAGCGCCAATCTCATGCATGATTTCTTTGTAAAGCTCTAAGGGAATAGCACTTGCACTAGCACCAATATCACATAAACCATAATAGCAATGATCTCCAATCTTGACAGAAATAACGGGAACACTTGCTTTCCTATGCTTTTTTGGATGTGAAAGAATGTTAGAAGCATCTTCACAAAAGAGAATATATTCATCTCCTACATCTTTAGTAACAAGATCCTTCAATATAGCAGCAGGAGACTTAATAGTAATTTGCTCATCAGGCTCTGCAGCTTTCTTAGTACTTTTATTAGACACACTTACCAAAGTAGAATACTTCTTTACCTTAACAGGGAAAGGTGTCTTCTCAAAATAAGGTTCAGGCACAATGCTATCAACAGTACAAACTTCGGTAGCTGCAGCAGGAATATGACTAATAGAATCTTTGTAAGGCGCATGATATTTGTTCCAATCTTTCTTTGGAACATCAATATAAGAGGCAAAAGCCTTAAGACAATTAGCAAGTATTTGTGAAACAAGACCATAAGCAACGCTAACACTATGAAAGTCATCGGTTCCCATAAAAGATTTAATGCATTCATAGTCATAGTTTATACCTGACTTCCTACCTTTGTCATTTTCCCATCCTTCAGCATTCTCTTGTATACGGTCAAGAAGTTTCCACTTAGCATCTTATTTCATATGAGTAAATGATCCAAAGCAAGAAGCATCCAAATAATCCTTATCAGGAAGAGTAAGCCGCGCATAAAAATTATTAATAACAATATTATTGGGGAGCTCATGAATGGGGCATTTGAGCATTAGTAACTTCAATCTCCCCCACGCTTGGGCAATACTCTCTCCATCATGAGGCCAAAAATTATACATCCGGTTACGGTCTTTATGAATTTTACTTGGAGGATAAAACTTGGAATAAAAGAGAGGCACAATATCCTCCTATGCCATAGATAGACCATCTTGGAGTAGTCGATACCACTCTTCAGCTTTGCCTTTCAATGATATAGAGAATAATTTCTTCTTAACCTGGCTTGGTGAAATATCTGCACACCTGAACAACTCGCATAATTCATGTATAAATAATAAGTGATCACCCGGATGGACAGTTCCATCTCCTGAATAGCAGTTATCCATAATTCGCCCGACAATTTTCATAGGTATTTTAAAAGGATCAATTTCAGCAGGCGGTGGCGGTGGTGGTTCCTCCGCATGTGCAGCAGTAGTAGTAGTAGATGTGTTTCCAAATAGGAAACCAAACGGAGAGTTCTCCATAGCAGAGTAAAACAAAAGAAAAAATAAAAACAATACTCACAGCGACAATTACCTTTACCAATTCCACTCTTCAATAGCGCTACACTCCCCGGCAACGGCGCCAGAAAATAGTCTTGATGACCCACAAGTATAGGGGGTGTATCGTAGTACTTTCGATAAATAAGAGTGTCAAACCCAACGAGGAGCAGAAGGTGTTGATGAGCGGTTTTGATCAAGGAATCACTCTAAATACTAGCAAACAGGTTTTCAGGAGTATTTGGTGATACGAATAAATAAAGTGCGAGTAAATAAAAGACAGTAGTAACAATTGCAGTAAGTGGCCCAATCCTTTATTCAGCAAAGGACAAGCCGGTTGTATACTTATAATAACCAAACGTTCTCGAGGACACATGGGAGTTTCTGTCAAGAGCTTTCGCTTCATAAAGCCAATAGTATTTATTGATTTGATAGGTGTTATGGGGGTGAACCTGTGCTAGCGCACTACCCTTACTAGGATAAATACACACTTGTGATTATACCCCTTGCAAGCATCCGCAAATACAAGAAAGTAATTAAGATAAATCTAACCACAGCCTTAAACTCTAGGATCCTACGCTCCCTGGTGCAATGGTTTCCCAACGGAGGTTTAGGTTTCTGTCACTCCAGCAACCCCACAATCGGTAGCCAAATACACAATGCATCTCACTAGGCCCATAAATGGTGAAGTATCATGTAGTCGACGTTCACATGACACCACTAGTGAAATAGCACCACAACAATATCAAACCATTAAATATTTCTCAACAATAATTCACTACTAACATCTTGACTTCTCCCATGTCCTCAAGAACTAAACGAACTACTCACAAGACATCATATGGATCATGATCAGAGATGGAATAATGGTAAATAACAATCTGAACATAAACCTCAATTCAACGGTTCCACTCAATAGCATCAACTACAAGAGTAATCAACACCGAGAAAGTTTCCCCTATGAATATAACAAGATCCAACTCAAGATGTTACAGCGGGATGGAGTGGTGATGGTGGAGGTGAAGGTGCTGGTGATGGAGATGATGATGATGATCCTGATGAAGTCCGGTGCGATGGTGATGATCTCCCCTCTCCGGGAAGGAATTTCCCCGGCAGATTTCTTCCTGCCGGAGAGCCTTTTCTCTCTGGTGTTCTCCGCCCCGCAGAGGCGGCTGTGTCTAACTCTGAACCCCCCCTTTGACTTAGGTTTTCGGGGACGATGATATACGCGAAGGGACGAGACCAGAGGTGGGCCAGGGCTCCCTCACACAGGGCTGGCGCGGCCAGGGGGCTGGCCGCGCCACCCTGGCGTGTGGGGCCCCCCTGGCCCCTCTCGACTCCTCCTTCTGGCTTCGTGGGTCTTCTGGGAAAATATAATTTCTGGGTATTTTTCTGGAATTTTCCTGATCTTCAAAATATGGTCTCTTGATGGTCCCTTTTCTAGCAGAATCCTGACTCCGGCAGCAACTCCTCCGATGATCATCAAACATGTGAAAACAAAGGAAATAACATAAGTATCATATCTAAATATGAAATATATCAATGAATAACAGTAAATTATGATACAAAATAGTGATGCAAATTTGACGTATCACGTCCTCATGAGCTAAAAATAGTGGCACAAAATGAGAAGTGTTTGAAGGTTTTTGAAAGGTAGCACATGAAAATTTACTTGGAATGGCTTGAAATACCATGCATAGGAATTTATAGTGGACTCTTTGGAAGTGACTTGGCTTTTGGGAGTTGGATGCACGAGAAGTATTTCCTCTCAGTACAGGTTTTTGGCTAGCAAGGCTGGGTAGCAAGCACAAGAGTTGCATGTAACAAACAAACATACATATAATAAGAACAATCATGCAAACTCCCTTGAAGGTACAATGATTTTGACTTCAGGAATAACAATGCTTATAAGCCAAACATAAGGAAAACTGAAGTGATGTAACCACAAACACTTCTTTATTCTTTTCTACTCAAACCTCAAGGTAAAGTTGCTACTGACCAAGCTAGGTTTGCCAAAACCAACTAAGTTTACTCATGCTCCCAAAGTGATACCAATACCAATCAACAAGACTAGTCATACAAGAGAGATTGTAGACTAACATAAAGTGCACGGAAAGTAAATGATAAAACTTCTCATTAATATTTTATTACCGAACTCACACCAAGGGATACATAGATAACCAACTAAGGAGGATACTTCCAAACTGCAAACTATTTTATAAGATAACTTCTCTATTCATGATATGACTCTGCTTGAAAAGTAAATGAGCAAAAGGTAATGATGTGATACCGCGGCACTCCCCCAAGCTTGGAACAAGCCAAGGGGATGCCTATACCGATGACGAATTACTCCGTGGGTGGTATTGGTAGCGGCCTTGGATTAATGAAGTATTCCAGCATCTGGCGGAGCCTAAGATTTTCTTCTTGCAGCATCGCTACCTCCCTTTTCAAAGCTTGATATTGAGCACAAAACCCATAAGTGACCAGCATACCCTCTTCTATCACGGGCATGGAGTTAAGATCCAAAACATGATATGTTGGTCCCTGCAAATCATGAGAAAAGATACGTCTACCTTTCGTTGGTCCTTCAAAAGCAGGGTTCTTGGGCCTTGCTCTCCCTGAACCTTGCTCTTCCTTCCACTTTTGGCGCGGGTGATCATCTACCCAGGGTCCTTTGCCCTTGTTGTCACCGGAAGAGGCCATGGTTCCTCCAACCTTAAGATCAACTCCTGACAGAAACAACTCGAAACAAAACATGACGAGAAAATGATATACAGACCTCGGGGACTCCGGGGGGTTAAATAGGCGAAAATTATACGTCGAAACGAAATCACAGGAGGAAACCGGGACGGAAATGAGTTCCGGGGTGCTCTCACACCTAGGTGGCGCGGCCAGGAGTGGGCCCGCGCCACCTGTGTGTGAGAGACACACAGACTCTTTTTCCTGCCCGTTTTCGTCTCGTGATTTTTAATATTTAGTAAAAACAGCAAAAATATTAAAGGAAGAGCTTTTCGCAAAACTTCTCTGACTAGAACTGTTACCTATTCGAAAACAAACTCTACAGGTACCTGCAATTTGTCTTGGATGAATTCTTCCAGAGAAACTGTTTCAATGACATCAACATCTTCATTATAAGAATCTCCAGAAATATAATGTTTGAGTCTTTGCCCATTCACCACTTGTATAGAGTCATCTTTCAATGAAGCGATCTTAATAGCACCTGAGCGGTACACTTCCACAATAATATATGTTCCTTCCCATTTAGAGAGTAATTTTCCTGCAAAAAATCTGAGACGAGACCTATACAAAAGAACTTTCTCACCAACATGAAACTCTCTCTTAAGAATTCTCTTATCATGCCATTGCTTGACTTTCTCTTTAAAAAGCCTGGCATTCTCATACGCTTCATTTCTTCACTCATCTAGAGAACTCAAATCTAATAACCTTTTCTTACCAGCTAGTTTAAAATCTCTATTAAGCTCTTTCACTGCCCAAAAAGCTTTGTGTTCTAATTCTAAGGGCAAGTGACACGCTTTTCCATAAACCATCTTATAAGGAGACATACCCATGGGGTTCTTATAAGCAGTTCTATAAGCCCATAAAGCGTCGTTTAACTTACTAGCCCAGTTTTTCCTAGATCTATTGACAGTCTTCTGCAAGATAGACTTGATCTCCCTATTCGAAAGCTCTATCTGCCCACTAGTTTGGGGATGATAAGTAGAAGCAATTCTATGATTAACATCATATTTAGCAAGAGTTTTTCTAAAACCACCGTGAATAAAATGAGAACCTCTGTCAGTCATAAGATATCTAGGCACACCAAACCTAGGAAAAATAACATCCTTAAGCATTTTTAATGAGGTCTCACCATCGGCACTCTTTGTTGGTATAGCTTCTACCCGTTTAGTAACATAATCTACAGCAACAAGTATATGGATATAGACTTTTGAAGGAGGAAAAGGACCCATAAAGTCAAATTCCTAGCAATCAAATGGTTCAATAACAAGAGTGTAACTCATAGGCATTTCATTGCGTCTAGAAATATTACCAACTCTCTGACATTCATCACAAGATAAAGCATACCTTCTGGCATCCTTAAAGAGGGTTGGCCAATAAAAACCTGATTGTAGAACCTTCTGCGCGGTTCTATCTCCAGCATGATGCCCTCCATAGGCGCTGCTATGGCATTTTCTTAATATCTCTTGTTGCTTATATTCCGGTACGCATCTTCTCATAATGCCATCAACTCCTTCTTTATATAAATGTGGGTCATCCCAAAAGTAATGCCTCAAATCATAAAAGAATTTTCTTCTTTGCTGAGCTGTAAAGGTCGGAGGCAAATACTTGGAAACAATAAAGTTAGCATAATCAGCATACCAAGGAAGGTCTCGCGAAGTTACATTTATTGCAGCCAACTGTTCATTTGGAAAACTATCATTAACAGGAATAGGATCAAAGGAAATGTTTTCCAATCTAGACAAGTTGTCAGCCACATGATTTTCAGCACCTTTCCTATCTACGATATGCAAATCAAACTCTTGTAAAAGCAACACCCATCTAATAAGCCTAGGCTTAGCATCCTTCTTAGTCATAAGATATCTAATAGCTGCGTGATCAGTATGAATAGTAACTTTAGAATCAATAATGTAAGATCTAAACTTATCACATGCAAAAACAACAGCAAAAAACTCTTTCTCAGTAGTAGCATAATTCTTCCGAGCAGCATCAAGAGTCTTACTAGCATAATGAATAACATTCAACTTATTATCAACGCGCTGTCCAAGAACAGCACCAACAGCAAAATCACTAGCATCACACATAATTTCAAAAGGTAAATTCCAATCAGGTGGTTGAACAATAGGAGCAGTAGTTAAAGCCTTCTTAAGAGTTTCAAAAGCTTCCTTACAATCATCATCAAAGACAAATGGTACATCTTTTTGAAGAAGATTAGTAAGGGGCTTTGAAATCTTAGAGAAATCTTTAATAAACCTCCTATAGAAACCAGCATGACCAAGAATACTACGAATACCTTTAACATCTCTGGGATAGGGCATTTTCTCAATTGCCTCCACTTTCGCTCTGTCAACTTCAATACCTCTTTCAAAAAATTTATGTCCAAGGACAATTCCTTCATTTACCATAAAGTGGCATTTCTCCCAATTAAGAACGAGGTTAGTTTCTTCACACCTCTGCAAAACTTTATCAAGGTTGTGCAAACAATTATCAAAAGAAGTTCCATAGACGGAGAAATCGTCCATGAAGACCTCCACAATTTCTTCACAAAAGCCATGAAAAATAGCAGACATGCATCTTTGAAAAGTAGCAGGAGCATTGCATAAACCAAACAACATACGTCTATAAGCATAAGTTCCATAAGGACAAGTAAAAGTGGTTTTCTCTTGATCATCCTTCTTAATAGCAATTTGAGAAAAACCAGAATAACCATCAAGGAAACAAAAATGAGTCTTCTTAGACAACCTTTCTAGCATCTGATCTATAAATGGTAAAGGGTATTGATCTTTCTTAGTAACTTTGTTTACCTTCCTATAATCAATGCACATTCTATAACCAACTATTACCCTTTGAGAAATAAGCTCGTTATTCTCATTAGGCACAACAGTCATACCTCCTTTCTTAGGAACACAATGAACAGGACTAACCCATCTACTATCAGCAATAGGATAAATAATACCAGCATCAAGGAGTTTTAATACCTCATTTCTTACCACATCCTTCATCTTGGGAATTAGGCGGCGTTGATGCTCCACGACTGGCTTCGCGTCTTTCTCCATATTAATGGCATGCTGACATAAAGTGGGAGAAATCCCTTTTAAATCATCAAGAGTATATCCCATAGCTCCTCGGTGTTTCCTCAATATCTCCAATAATCTTTCTTCTTCCTTTCCTGAAAGTTTAGAGCTAATAATAATAGGATATATTTTCTTATCATCTATATAAGCATATTTAAGATTATCAGGCAAAGGTTTCAATTCAAACACAGGATCTTCCTTAGGTGGCAAAGTGGTGCCAAGATCCTCCATAGGTAGATTATGCTTGATTAATGGTGGTTGATGAAGAAGAATATCGTCAATCTCTTCTCTTTCCTTACTGAAAACATCACTTTCATGATCTTCCATGAATTGCTGCAAGGCATTATTAGGAGCAAGAGCAATAGAAGCAAGCTATTCAACTCGAAAATTTTCATTAGGCGTGTCATTTTCATAAGAAGTCTTAGCAAACTTGGAAAAATTAAACTCATAAGACTCTCTATTGAACTTAGTAAAAAATTTCTCCTTCTTACAATCTATCACGGCGCCACAGGTGTTCAAAAATGGTCTACCAAAAATAATAGGACAAGTTTTACTAGCCTCCTTACCAAGTACTAGAAAATCAGTAGGGTATTTA
This sequence comes from Dactylis glomerata, assembly GCA_007115705.1. NCBI lineage: Eukaryota > Viridiplantae > Streptophyta > Magnoliopsida > Poales > Poaceae > Dactylis > Dactylis glomerata. Next base: position 14,061,464 of record QXEO01000541.1, on the reverse strand, counting down.
GTCTTACCGCAAAGAACTTCCACATCTCAAACAATACCAAGAGGCCAAACAGTCTCTCTGTTAGCAAGCTGAACAACCACATCAATATCTTCAAGTTCACAAGCGCCAATCTCGTGCATGATTTCTTTGTAAAGCTCTAAGGGAATAGCACTTGCACTAGCACCAATATCACATAAACCATAATAGCAATGATCTCCAATCCTGACAGAAATAACGGGAACACTTGTTTTCCTATGCTTTTTAGGATGTGAGAGAATGTTAGAAGCATCTTCACAAAAAAGAATATATTCATCCCCTACATCTTTAGTAACAAGATCCTTCAATATAGCTACATGAGACTTAATAGTAACTTGCTCATCAGGTTTTGTAGCTTTCTTAGTACTTTTATTAGACACATTTACCAAAGTAGAATACTTTTTTTTACCTTAGCAGGGAAAGGTGTCTTCTCAAAATAAGGCTCAGGCACAATGCTATCAACAGTACAAACTTCAGTAGCTGCAGCAGGTATATTACTAATAGAGTCTTTATAAGGCGCATGATATTTGTTCCAATCTTTCTTTGGAACATCAATATAAGAGGAAAAGGCCTTAAGACAATTAGCAAGTATTTGTGAATCAAGACCATAAGTAGTACTAACACTATGAAAGTCATCGGTCCCCATAAAAGATTTAATGCATTCATAATCATAGTTTATACCTGACTTCCTACCTTTGTCGTTTTCCCATCCTTCAGCATTCTCTTGTATACGGTCAAGAAGTTTCCACTTAGCATCTTCTTTCATATGAGTAAATGATCCAAAGCAAGAAGCATCCAAATAATCCTTATCAGGAAGAGTAAGCCGCGCATAAAAATTATCAATAACAATATTATTGGGGAGCTCATGAATGGGGCATTTGAGCATTAGTAACTTCAATCTCCCCCACGCTTGGGCAATACTCTCTCCATCATGAGGCCAAAAATTATATATCCGGTTACGATCTTTATGAATTTCACTTGGAGGATAAAACTTGGAATAAAAGAGAGGTACAATATCCTCCCATGCCATAGATGGACCATCTTGGAGTAGTCGATACCACTCTTCAGCTTTGCCTTTCAATGATAATGAGAATAGTTTCTTCTTGACCTGGCTTGGTGAAATACCTGCACATCTGAACAACTCACATAATTCATGTATAAATAATAAGTGATCACCCGGATGGACAGTTCCATCACCTGAATAGCAGTTATCCATAATACGCCCAACAATTTTCATAGGTATCTTAAAAGGATCAATTTCAGCAGGCGGTGGTGGTGGTGGTTCATCCACATGTGCAGCAGTAGTAGTAGATGTGTTTCCAAATAGGAAACCAAATGGAGAGTTCTCTGTAGCAGAGTAAAATAAAAATAAAAGACAAAATAAAAACAATACTCACAGCGACAGTTACCTTTACCAATTCCACTCTTCAATAGCGCTACACTCCCCGGCAACGGCGCCAGAAAATAGTCTTGATAACCCACAAGTATAGGGGGTGTATCATAGTACTTTTGATAAATAAGAGTGTCAAACCCAACGAGGAGCAGAAGGTGTTGATGAGCGGTTTTGATCAAGGAATCACTATAAATACTAGCAAACAGGTTTTCAGGGGTATTTGGTAATACGAGTAAATAAAATGCGAGTAAATAAAAGACAGAAGTAACAATTGCAGCAAGTGGCCCAATCCTTTCTTCAGCAAAGGACAAGCCGGTTGTGTACTTATAATAACCAAACGTTCTCGAGGACACACGGGGAGTTTCTGTCAAGAGCTTTCGCTTCATAAAGCCAATAGTCTTTATTGGTTTGATAGGTGTTATGGGGGTGAACCTGTGCTAGCGCACTACCCTTACTAGGATAAATACACACTTGTGATTATACCCCTTGCAAGCATCCGCAAATACAAGAAAGTAATTAAGATAAATCTAACCACAGCCTTAAACTCTAAGATCCTACGCTCCCTGGTGCAATGGTTTTCCAACGGAGGTTTAGGTTTTTGTCACTCCAGCAACCCCACAATTGGTAGCCAAATACACAATGCATCTCACTAGGCCCGTAAATGGTGAAGTATCATGTAGTCGACGTTCACATGACACCACTAGTGAAATAGCACCACAACAATATCAAACCATTAAATATTTCTCAACAATAATTCACTACTAACATCTTGACTTCTCCCATGTCCTCAAGAACTAAACGAACTACTCACAAGACATCATATGGATCATGATCAGAGGTGAAATAATGGTAAATAACAATCTAAACATAAACCTTAATTCAATGGTTCCACTCAATAGCATCAACTACAAGAGTAATCAACACCGGGAAAGTTTCTCCTATGAATATAACAAGATCCAACTCAAGATGTTACAGCGGGATGGTGTGGTGATGGTGAAGATGAAGGTGCTGGTGATGGAGATGATGATGATGATGATCCCAATGAAGTCTGGTGTGATGGTGATGACGATGGCGACGATCTCCCCTCTCCGGGAAGGAATTTCCCCGGCAGATTTCTGCCTGCCGGAGAGCTTTTCTCTCTCTGGTGTTTTCCACCCCACAGAGGCGGCGGTGTCTAACTCTGAGCCCCCCTTGACTTAGGTTTTCGAGGATTATGAAGTACGCGTAGGGGCGAGACCAGAGGTGGGCCAGGGCGGCCTCACACAGGGCTGGCGCAGCCAGGGGCCAGGCCAGGCCACCCTGGTGTGTGGGCCCCTCCTGGCTCCTCTCGACTCCTCCTTCTGGCTTCCTGAGTCTTCTGGGAAAATATAATTTCCTGGTATTTTTCTAGAATTTTCCTGATCTTCAAAATATGGTCCCTTGATGGTCCTTTTTCTAGCAGAATCCTGACTCCGGCAGCAACTCCTCCAAAGATCATCAAACATGTGAAAACAAAGGAAATAACATAAGTATCAACTCTAAATATGAAATATATCAATGAATAACAGTAAATTATGATACAAAATAGTGATGCAAAATGGACGTATCAATATTTTCAGTCCACCTACTATTAAGGAGAAAATTAGTTATTATTACAATATGCCTCCTATTTTTGATAATTATGGTGATGCGAATAATAATGGTAGCTATTTTGTTGAATTTGCTCCCACTATGATTAGGGATAATGACTATGTTTATGTGGAGAGTATTAATTCTTTTATGCATGTGGCTCATGATAAGAATGTTTTATGTGATAGTTATATTATTAATTTTATCCATGATGCTACTGAAGGTTATTATGAGAAAGGGAAACATGGTTTTATGCATCTCAATAATATTAAGTTTCCCCTCTTTATGTTGAGAATCCTGAAGTTGCACTTGTTCGGCTTTCCTGTGCTTGTTGCTTTGTGCTTTCATGACTTGTTTATTTACAAGATTCTTTTTCATAGGAAGTGGTTTAGACTTAAAATTGTTTTGTATTTGCTTTTTGATGCACTTTTGTTGCAAGCTCTTTTCTGGCGCTTATGTGAGCATCTTCTCAAATTTCTGCGCCTAGCTGAAAGGCGTTAAAGAAAAGCACTCTTGGGAGATAACCCAATGTTTTTTAGCACTTTTTCTTTTTATTAAGTTTTGGAAGTTGATACTACTGTAATGACCTCTCCTTATCATTTTTATTTTGTTTTTATGCCAAGAGTAACCTCTAATTGGAAGAAGGTAAGATTTGGGGAAGTTGCTGTCCCAAAACAGATTTCTGCGCTTCACCGTAAAAATTCACAAAAATTCCCAGAATGTATTTTTGATCTGCGATTTCTTATGCACATGCCCCAGGTTATTATCTAACATTAATTAGTTTTGCACTTTTCGATTTGAGCAACAGAAGATTTTCGAAAAAATTGATCTTTACCAGTTGTTCTGTTTTGACAGATTTCTGCCACTATTTACATTTGCCTCTTGATCTCTTTCTTTTTTAGTTATTTTGATCACAGAACTTTAGAAGAAGTTGATACAGTAGCTAATGTGTTAATAAGTGTTGTACTTGAGTTGAAACTGAACCAAAGGTGGATTTACTATCTTGCATAAACTAATGTTGCTAAGGAGAATTGTGTGAAGTTTTGTATGAAGGAAGTTTTCAAGTGTAGGGAAAGGAGAATGATGAGATGAGATGAAGGATGGACAAAAGCTCAAGCTTAGGGATGCCCATGTCACCCCAAGAAATATCCAAGAAGTATAAGCGTCAAAGCTTGGGGTTGCCCCATGGCACCCCTTCTTCATCAACAAAAATATCAGGTCATCTTTCAAGACACTATATTTTTATTGCTTCATATGCTATGTGTTTTTCTTGGAGCATCAGTTTTTTTTCAGTTTTCTTTTGTTTGTTTGCTGTAATAAATGGTTGGATCACATCATATTTGTTTTGGAGAGAGGCACGCTCCGTTTTCATTGCCTAGAACACTCTAGTTTTCATTCTTATCGTTTAACGTGTGTTCTCTTTTTCTAGTACCGCGTTTAGCTTTTGTTTTTCACTTTTGTTTTTGTTTAGAACTTGTTAGTTCTTTGTAGCTAGGTGTGTTTAGAACTCTGATATTTTTTGCTTTTCATCTTTGGGAGTTGTTTCAAAAAGTTTGATTGGTGTTGGAAAAGAGTAAATTGTTTCATGCTTATAGTGATGCAAAAAGGGAGCTTGTTTAGACTATTGCTTAGACTTTATTATGTCATGCTTGATATTATTTTGATTATATGCTTAGTAGTTATTTTTGTAGCATGACTTGTCTCAAATGACCGAGAGTGCTTAATGTGCCTTTGAAAGCATCATGCATTGTTTTTATCTTATGAAGCATAATATTGTGGTATTCTCCTTTGATGCTTTATTTGGGTTGACTTGGCGCATGCTTACACCATGTTTGACTTTAAACCAGTCGCCTCAAGCCTATGATCAATTGGTTTTTGACTTGTGATACTACTTTATGCATGATTATGGCCGTTATTGCTCTCTTGGTTGGTCGCTCCCAGTCTTTTGCTAGCCTTCACCTGTACTAAGAGGGAATACTTCTCATGCATCCAACTCCCAAAACCCAAAGTTTTCCAATGTGTCCACCATATCTAACTATTAGCAATTTGCTATTCCAAGTATATTCACCATGCTTTTATCTATCTTCCAAATTAAATTTTTCGTTATGATAAAATTAGTTAGTAAAGCTCTCACGAACCTGATGGCACATTTACTTTCTTGCACTTAATTAACTTGACCATTGTGGCTCTCTTATGTTGACTATATGCTTGCAAGCTGTTAGTTGGGAGTTAGCTCTGCCATGCTGTCATGGGGCATGCTTTCAACATTGCATTTATTCTTATTTAGTTGATATCATGATCTTTTGTTTATGGATGCTTATCTGTGTGAAAGGAGTTGGAAACTTGTGAAGTTCATGGAGTTTGTATATATATTATAGAAACGCCTGGGCAGCTAATCTAAACCATGCATCATTCATGGTGGAAATTTACAACATAACCATAGTGGACATTCGACGATGCATCTCAAAATAAAAAGCTATACCCAATGGTAAATAAAAGAGATGTCGAAGTGTTCATTGTCTGTTTCTCTTGTCATTTTGATGTGGGCTAGTTTCCATGTCATCGGGCAAGAGGTACCCCATTGGCGTTCTCAATGATACATGTATGCTTACAATGACAAGAACTTGCTTGGGACCTAAGTTGATTAGTATGGTTTAAGTACTCGTATTCACGGGACATGAGATTTTCAACTCATGATTTGTCAAGCATATATCTCATATTCATACTCGCATTAACCTTAACCACTGAAGATGCCTATGATGGGGGCAATGAGAGCTCAAAGCTAATAAGTACCATAATTTTTGGAAGGTTTATAAAACTTGCAATCACTACTTCCCTCTACGAAGGGCCTTTCTTTTACTTTTATGTTGAGTCTTCATCTTCTACCTTTATGCACCGATTAAGAGAGCATAGTTGTCATTCTGAGTATAATGTGCATGGTCCCAAATTTTATTATTGATTGATTCATGATTATGGTATTGCTTGTTCTCAAATTATTTGTATCTAGTCACCCTCTTGAACTTTGAAGGTGTCCTATGCATTTATGTTTTGCTACTTGATACGTCTCAAACGTATCTATAATTTTTGATGCTCCATGTTTTGTTTTACACCATTTGCCTATTGTTTCGTTACACTTAGTGGCATTTTTATACGCTTTCCGGAACTAACCTATTAACGAAGTGCCACAGTGCCAGTTTCCTGTTTTCTGCTGTTTTTGTGTTTCAGAAGTGATACATAGGAAATATTCTCGGAATTGGACGAAACAAGTTCCAGAAGTCATATTTCATCGGGGAGCTTCCAAACATCCAAAGGAGAGTAGGAGACGGAGGACCAGGGGCCCACACACAGGGGTGGCGCGGCCTACCCCTGGCCCGCGCCACCTATGTGTGAGGCCACCTGGGGCCTCCTCTGACATCGCCCCTTCGCCTATATATACCCCCTGACGAGAAAAACCTAAGGGCCCGATCAGTTTTCTAGAATACATCGCGATCCGCCGCCGCCGTCGACCCGAAGATCGGGAGGGTGCAGAAAACTCTTCCCGGCACCCTGCCGGAGAGGGGAATCGCCACCGGAGGTCTCCTTCATCGCCATGATTGCCTCCGGAGCGATGAGTGAGTAGTCTACCTTGGACTATGGGTCCATAGCAGTAGCTAGATGGTTGTCTTCTCCACCATGTGCTTCATGTTTAGATCTCATGAGCTGCCCTACATGATTGAGATCACCGTTATGTAATTCTATGATGTTGGTTTGTTGGGATCCGATGAATATTGGTGTTTATGATTTAGTTGTTGTACTGAATTTTATCTTATGTTATCTCTATGATGTTTATGATCTTGCATGCTCTCCGTTGTTAGTAGCTATCTTGGCCGAGTAGTTGCTAGTGACTCCAAGAGGGGGTATTTATGCTCGATAGTGGGTTCATGCCTCTATTTCACCTGGGGGAGTGACAGAAACCTCTAAGGTGGTAGATGTGCTATTGCTACTAGGGAGAAAACAACATTCATATGCTCGAGGGCATATGCTTTGTTTACATTACACACTTTGCTTAATGCAATTATCTGTTGTTCGCAACTTAATACTTCTAGGGTGTTCGGATGATATCCCCGGGGGTGGATTATTAGTCATAGATGCAGTTGGATGGCGGTCTATGTATTTTGTTGTAATGCCCAGAGTGAATCTCATAGTGATCTTCTTGACATATCACGTTATCTTTATTCTATCAATTGCCCAACTGTAATTTGTTTACCCAGCATGTTATTTTATCTATGGAGAGACACCACTAGTGAACTGTGGACCCCGGTCCTATTTTAATCATATTGCAATCAACTGTTTACTTTTCCCGTACTATTTACTTTACTAGCATACTCTACTGTTTTCCACTCGATACACTCATAACCTTTGTTTCAAGCAAACCGGTGAGATTGACAACCTCATCGCAAGTTGGGAACAAAGTATTTGTTTGTGTGTGTGCAGGTTCCGCGTTGCTGCTGGCTGAAGACGAGTCAACAAGTATCGTTAACGGCGCCCTTGTTGGAGTGTTACTAAGCCAGTGCGCATCACCTTCAGTCGTCACCGTCTCCCTTCTCCTGAACGATAAACCTTGGTTTCTTAACTGAGGGAAAACTAGCCGCTACACTCATCATACCTTCCTCTTGGGGTTCCCAACGGGCTGGTCAAGCATCACGCATAAGGACTTACTGCTCTACGCCAGCAGCCTCTTTTCTGGCGCCATCACCAAGTAGCAGCTTCTTTTCTGGCGCCGTTGCCGGGGAAGGAAGAGAAGACTTCTGCGAGGGGAGTTCTTCGCACACACATTCTTTGCTTTGTTATTTGTTTGCTTTACTTTATTTTATTTATCTGCATTGCTTTTATACCAAAAACCCAAAAAAATTAGAATCCTTGGTAGTTGTTATTTCTTTACTTTATTTTACTATGTCTATCCCTAAGTTCGTTCTGGAGGACCTCTCTGTAGGGTGTGGTTCGATTATTGGCAAAAGTAATATTGAGGAGTTCTTTAATCACATTAGTATGCATGAGGAAGATGAGGAAAAGTCTTTGATTGAGCTTGCTCCTAGTATTGAAGTTGCTTCTTTTCTATTAATTGATATGTTGGAAACTAGGTTTGCTAGTCTTAATCCTTTTATGCAATACATGTTCCTTAAGCTTCATGAAATTGAGGATCCCGAAAAGAAAGCTTTTATCTTGGAAACTTTGTGCATAGAATTTAAGGATGTCGTTGTTGAAGCTAGGAAAGTTCTTAAACGTTTTAATAAACTCGGTTCACCTATAAAGGTTATTGATACTAATGATGAGGGGACCGAGATACCTATACCTTGCAAGCTTTTGGGATTGAATGATGCTTTCGAAAATAATTTTGCCTGGATTTGTCCTAAAAATCTTTTTGATGAGAATAGTGTACCAAAGCATGATCACAGAGGGTCTTCAAAAACTTATGTGGATGAAATACAATGCCTTATTGACAAGACCTCTGCTGTTGATCTTAATGCTTCATCTCTTGATATTACTTGATTCGCACTTTTCTGCGCCTAGCTCAAAGGCGTTAAAGAAAAGCACTCTTGGGAGATAACCCAATGTTTTCTTACAGTACTTTTTCTTTTATTTGAGTCTCAGAAGTCATTACTACTGTAATGACCGCTCTTTATCTTGTTTATTTCGTTTTTGTGCCAAGAGAAGCCTCTAATTTGAGTGAGGTAAAGATTTGGGGAAACTGCTGTCCTGAAACTGTTTTCGGTGCTGCACCGTAAAAATTCGTGAAAAATCACTGTATATCTTTTGGACCTGAAATTTCTTGTGCATATGCCCCAGGTTATATCCAAACTTTCGTTAGTTGAACACTTTTTGATTTGAGCAACGGAAAATCCCTCAAAAATTCGTCCTTTATGAGCTGTCCAGTTTTGACAGATTTCTGCCATTATTTGTTTTTGCCACTTTATCGCTTTCTTTTGAGTTCTTTTTGATCATGGAACTCTTGTGGAAGTTGCTACAGTAGTATATACTTTATATGTGGTGGTTTTGAGTTGAAACCTGAAGCTAAAAGAGGGTTGAATATATTTTATGCTTACACTAATGTTGCTAATAGAATTGTGTTTAGTTTTGTATGAAGGAAGTTTTCAAGTGTAGGGATTGGAGAATGATGAGATGAGTTGAAGAATGGACAAAAGCTCAAGCTTGGGGATGCCCAGCACCCCAAGAAATATCCAAGAAGTACAAGCGTCAAAGCTTGGGGATGCCCCCGAGGCACCCCTTCTTCATCGGCAAAAATCAGGTCACCTTTCAAAACACTATATTTTTATTGCTTCATGCACTATGTGTTTTTCTTGGAGCGTCAGTTGTTTTAGTTTTCTTAGTTGGTTTGTTTAGTTTGTTTGCTGCAATAAATGGTTGGACCCCAACAAATTTCCTTTGAAGGAGATGTACTTGTTTTCATTTGCAAAGAACGCTCTAGTTTTCACTCTTATTTAAAATCGAGCGTTCTACTTTTTCTGCTACTGCTTTTGGTTTTCGTTTTCGCCTTGATATGCGTTCAGATCTTTTCATATCTTTTCATCAAGGTGTATTTTTGCCTCTGGACTTTATTGGTTTTCATCAAAAGAGGTGTCTTTAAAAATTTCAAATGGTGTTGGAAAAGAGAAAAAGCTTTGTGCAAAATAGTGGTACAAGAAGGAGCTTGTGTAGACTGTGGCTTAGGCTTTCTCATGTCATGCTTGATGTCTTTTTGATAGTATGCTTAGTGGTTTTGCTGTAGCATGACTTGTCTCAGATAACTGAGATTGCTTAATGAGCCTTTGAAAAAATCATGCGTTGTTTTTATTATATGGAAGCATTATTTTGGTTTTCTCCTTGATGCTTTATTTGGGTTGACTTGGCGCATGCTCACACATGTTAGACTCTTCCAAAGTCGCCATTAGCCTTCATGATCATTTAGTTTTTGACTTTTGATGCCATCGTATGCTTCTTTTAATGTCGCTTTGTCGCTTTGCATGATTATGGCCATTATTGCTCTCTTAGTCGGTCGCTCCCAGTCTTTTGCTAGCCCTCACCTTGTACTGAGTATGAGCTCTACTCGTGCATCCAACTCCTAAAAGCCAAGTTTTTCAAAGTGTCCACTATAAACTCCTATGCATGGTATTTTTAAGCCATTCCAAAGTAAAATTTTCATGTGCTACCTTTCAAAAACCTTCAAAATACTTCTCGTTTTGTGACACTGTTTTCAGCTCATGGGGACGTAGTGGTCGGATTTGCTATCTTCCATATTGCTTATTCCAAAAAAGAAAAAAAAGGTGAAAAATAGAAAAAAGGCACTCCTCCAAGAATGTGAATGTTGGTGGGCACCCGATGGAATCGGTTAGCCATGGTATGTGAAAGGAAAAGGTGGGGAGGAGTGCCAAGTTTTATAAAAAGAGCACCAAAGTGCCAATCTCTCTCTCAAAAACTTGCTTCATTTTTGTATGGAAGATAGTAAGAACCCCATTGCCAGTCGTTGACAAAGACAACCACCTCTCAAAATCAAGTTTTTATCTCTGTTTTACAAAATGAAAAGCTCTAGCACATGCTAAATCACTGCTTCCCTCTGCGAAGGGCCTATCTTTTACTTTTATGTTGAGTCACCACCTTCTTTCTTTATGCACCATTAAGAGAGCATAGTTGTCATTCTTAGTGTGATATGCATTGTCCCAAGGTTCATTGATTGACTCATATTGTTGGTTTCACTTGTTCTTAAATTATTTGTATCTAGTCGCCCTCTTAAACTTTGAGGTGTCCTATGCATTTATGTTTTGCTCTCCATGAAGGACAAGCTGAAAACCACTTGTATGTTTTTCCTTATGATTTGAACACACGTTTGACTTTCATTGTTTCATTATCATGATCTTTTGTTTGTGTTCATTTGCATGTTTACAACATGGTTGCTAAGTTCTTATTGTCATGATTATATCTTCATGCCCATGTTTTAAGTTCTATTGATCCCAGCTCACCAATGCTTACATATTTGATCAAGATTGTGTAGGTGCATGTCACCTCAAAAATTATTCTTTTGTTATCACTTACCTACTCGAGGACGAGCAGGAGTTAAGCTTGGGGATGCTTGATACGTCTCAAACGTATCTATAATTTTTGATGCTCCATGTTTTGTTTTACACCATTTGCCTATTGTTTCGTTACACTTAGTGGCATTTTTATACGCTTTCCGGAACTAACCTATTAACGAAGTGCCACAGTGCCAGTTTCCTGTTTTCTGCTGTTTTTGTGTTTCAGAAGTGATACACAGGAAATATTCTCGGAATTGGACGAAACAAGTTCCAGAAGTCATATTTCATCGGGGAGCTTCCAAACATCCGAAGGAGAGTAGGAGACGGAGGACCAGGGGCCCACACACAGGGGTGGCGCGGCCTACCCCTGGCCTGCGCCACCTATGTGTGAGGCCACCTGGGGCCTCCTCTGACATCGCCCCTTCGCCTATATATACCCCCTGACGAGAAAAACCTAAGGGCCCGATCAGTTTTCCAGAATACATCGCGATCCGCCGCCGCCGTCGACCCGAAGATCGGGAGGGTCCAGAAGCTCTTCCCGGCACCCTGCCGGAGAGGGGAATCGCCACCGGAGGTCTCCTTCATCGCCATGATTGCCTCCGGAGCGATGAGTGAGTAGTCTACCTTGGACTATGGGTCCATAGCAGTAGCTAGATGGTTGTCTTCTCCACCATGTGCTTCATGTTTAGATCTCATGAGCTGCCCTACATGATTGAGATCACCGTTATGTAATTCTATGATGTTGGTTTGTTGGGATCCGATGAATATTGGTGTTTATGATTAAGTTGCTGTACTGAATTTTATCTTATGTTATCTCTATGATGTTTATGATCTTGCATGCTCTCCGTTGTTAGTAGCTATCTTGGCCGAGTAGTTGCTAGTGACTCCAAGAGGGGGTATTTATGCTCGATAGTGGGTTCATGCCTCTATTTCACCTGGGGGAGTGACAGAAACCTCTAAGGTGGTAGATGTGCTGTTGCTACTAGGGAGAAAACAACATTCATATGCTCGAGGGCATATGCTTTGTTTACATTACACACTTTGCTTAATGCAATTATCTGTTGTTCGCAACTTAATACTTCTAGGGTGTTCGGATGATATCCCCGGGGGTGGATTATTAGTCATAGATGCAGTTGGATGGCGGTCTATGTATTTTGTTGTAATGCCCAGAGTGAATCTCATAGTGATATTCTTGACATATCACGTTATCTTTATTCTATCAATTGCCCAACTGTAATTTGTTTACCCAGCATGTTATTTTATCTATGGAGAGACACCACTAGTGAACTGTGGACCCCGGTCCTATTTTAATCATATTGCAATCAACTGTTTACTTTTCCCGTACTGTTTACTTTACTAGCATACTCTACTGTTTTCCACTCGATACACTCATAACCTTTGTTTCAAGCAAACCGGTGAGATTGACAACCTCATCGCAAGTTGGGAACAAAGTATTTGTTTGTGTGTGTGCAGGTTCCGCGTTGCTGCTGGCTGAAGACGAGTCAACAAGTATCGTTAACGGCGCCCTTGTTGGAGTGTTACTAAGCCAGTGCGCATCACCTTCAGTCGTCACCGTCTCCCTTCTCCTGAACGATAAACCTTGGTTTCTTAACTGAGGGAAAACTAGCCGCTACACTCATCATACCTTCCTCTTGGGGTTCCCAACGGGCTGGTCAAGCATCACGCACATGGACTTACTGCTCTACGCCAGCAGCCTCTTTTCTGGCGCCATCACCAAGTAGCACTACTCCATGAGGAACAAGCTGAATACCACTTTGCTATGTTTTCTATATGCTCGAAACCAACAAATACCTTTCAATGCATTATTACTCATGATCTTTTGTTTGTGTTACTTTTCATGTTGCAACATGGTTGCTAAGTTCAATTATCAAGATTATATCTCTTATACCCATGTTTAGAGTACTTTGATCTCAGCATGCAATGCTTTACATTGTCTTGATCAAGATTGTGTTGGTGCATGTCACCTCAAAAATTATTGTTTTGTTATCACTTACCTACTCGAGAACGAGCAGGAGTTAAGCTTGGGGATGCTTGATACGTCTCAAACATATCTATAATTTTTGATGCTCCATGCTTGTTTTACACCAATTGCTTTGTGTTTTGTTTACACTTCGTGGCATTTTTATGCATTTTCCGGAACTAACCTATTAACAAGATGCCACAGTGCCAGTTCCTGTTTTCTGCTGTTTTTGTGTTTCACAAAAATTACACATGAAATATTCTCGGAATTGGACGAAACGAAGCCCAAAGTTCCTATTTTTCCCGACACAAGACGGAGTCCAAAGTAGAGACGGAGGAGGGCCAGGAGGTGGCCACACCACCTGGTGGTGCGGGTGCCCCTGGCCGCGCCACCACCTGGTGTGAGCCCCTGGGCTAGCTCCTGACAACTCCCTTCCGCCTATATAATCCCTCTGACGCGAATACCCTAAATCAATCGGCGTTTTCCCAGATAAAGTTCCGAAGTGCCACCGCCATTGCAGACTAAATTCGAGGGACAGAAGTCTCTGTTCCGGCACTCTGCCGGGATGGGGGAATTGCCTCCAGAGCCATCTCCATCGACTCCACTGCCATCTCCATCGACTCCACCGCCATATTCATCGTCATTGCTATCTCTGATGATGAGGAGGGAGTAGTTCTCCCCCAGGGCTAAAGGCTCTACCGGTAGCTATGTGGTTCACTTCTCTCTCCCATGATGTGATCTCGATACGTCTGAGACGTATCTATAATTTTTGATGCTCCATGCTTGTTTATACACCATTTGCTTTGTGTTTTGTTACACTTCATGGCATTTTTATGCATTTTTCGGAACTAACCTATTAATGAGATGCCACAATGCCAGTTCCCTATTTTTTGTTGTTTTTGTGTTTCAGAAAATCTACACAGGAAATATTATCGGAATTGGACGAAACAAAAGCCGAACCTCCTATTTTTCCAGAGCACGAGTCGGAGTCCAAAGCAGAGACGGAGGGGAGCCAGGGGGTGGCCACACCCTAGGGTGGCATGGGCCAAGGCCTGGCCATGCCACCAGGGGGTGAGCCCTGATACGTCTCAAACGTCTCTATAATTTTTGATGCTCCATGCTTGTTTTTACACCATTTGCCTTGTGTTTTGTTACACTTCGTGGCATTTTTATGTGATTTTCGGAACTAACCTACTAACAAGATGCCATAGTGCTAGTTCCCTGTTTTCTGCTGTTTTTGTGTTTTAGAAAAGCTACATAGGAAATATTCTCAGAATTGGACGATACAAGTTCCAGAACTCCTATTTTTCCCGGAAGAGGACCGAAGACCGAACGAGAGCCAGAGGGGGGCCAACCTCACCATGAGGGGGCATGGCCCAGCCCTTGGCTGCACCCCCCTGTGGTGAGACCCCCTGTTCGCCTCCTGACGATGCCCCTTCGCCTATAAAAAGCCTCCTGACAGAAAACCCTAGGGGAATCGGCAAAATTTCCAGAACAGTTTCGCAGCTCCGCCGCCGCCGCCGATGAATTTTGGGGGATAGAAGTTTCTATTCTGGCACCCTGCCGGGACGGGGAAGTGCCCTCGGAGCCATCTCCATTGGTCTCCATCACTGTCTCCACCGTCTCCATCGACCTCACCACCATCTCCATCAACCTTATTGTCTCCTATGATGAGGAGGGAGTAGTTCTCCTCCGGGGCTGAGGGCTCTACCGGTAGCTATGTGGTTCACCTCTCTCTCCCATGATGTGATCTTTATGTGATTGTGAGCGTTGTATCTAGTTGAATTGGTAGATGTCATTATTCAGATATTATGCTACTCCTATGCTTTATTATTTTACTCTCCGGAGATACCTCGTATCGTGGTGAGAAGGTGACTAGTGTGCGCATCATGTGTATATTTTTGGTTAATGTCTCTATGAATTGTTGGTGTTTGTTGGAACCATCTAGTGCATTCATAGTGATAGTGTGGGACAATCTAGTTTGGGGAAATACGGACTTTGAGGAGTGCTTCGTAGCCCTACGCATGATTAGTGTTCGTTTTCCATTGGAGAATTGTTTTGAGTTGCATATGGATGATAGTATCTATTGGTTCAATTATGTTATATTTGTTGAGAGTGTGTCCACTAGTGAAAGTATGTTCCCTAGGCCTTGTTTCCAAGCTTTGCACATTGTTTCCTTTCAGTTTTGTTACATGTTTGCTCACAGCGATATTTATTTCAAATTACATTTACTAATTATAATCATCACTACTACTTGTATTTCACTATCTCTTCGCTGAACTAGTGCACCTATACATCTGACAAGTGTATTGGGTGTGTTGGGGACACAAAAGACTTTCTGTATCGTATTTGCAGGGTTGTTTGAGAGGGATAGCTTTGACCTCTTCCTCCCTGAGTTCGATAAACCTTGGGTGATCCACTTA
Organism: Dactylis glomerata; assembly: GCA_007115705.1. Classification (NCBI taxonomy): domain Eukaryota; kingdom Viridiplantae; phylum Streptophyta; class Magnoliopsida; order Poales; family Poaceae; genus Dactylis; species Dactylis glomerata. The sequence continues at coordinate 14,045,996 of QXEO01000541.1, read as the reverse complement.
AGGGAAACTTGCTGCTGCTCTACAAACCTCTGCACTTGGAGGCCCAACACTATCTACCAGAACAGACATGTGCGTAGACATCAAGCTATTTTCTGGCGCCGTTGCCGAGGAGGTAAGGTAAAAGGTACTCACATTCTTTGGTTACTAAGTCTTTTAGTTGCTGGTGAGTGCTCAAAGTTATTTCCTTTAGATTCTGCAATTATATCTTTTTGTTTCTTATTTTTATTTTCACTAGTTAGGCTTAATGGAAAATAAAGAGTTCTTTAGTATTTTTCCTATGTTTGGTTATGGAGTGTTTGAAGAGAAAATTGAAAAACCTTTGGAGCCTAATTTGCATGCTAATTGTGTTGTTAGTATGAATGCTTTGAACACCATTATTGCTAAAGTCTAAGCTTGGGGAAGCTGGTTTTGTTAAGCATGATATTTTTAGTTCCCCAGCTTTAGTGGAGAAAGTTTGCTCTGATGATATTTTATCTCCCATATGTGATGTTTCTAATGATGCTTGTGCTCCTCATCCTTTTAAAATACCTATGAAGATTGTTGAACGTGCTATGGATAACTGCTATTTAGGAGATGGAACTATCCATCCTGGTAATCATTTGCTTTTTATACATGAATTATGCGAGTTGTTCAAGTGTGCAGGTATTTTGATGAACTGAGTTAAGAAGAAGCTATTCTCTTTATCACTGAAGGGCAGAGCTGCGGAATAGTATAAAACACTGAAGGATGGCCGACCTGTTGAGTGGAAGGAAATTGTACCTCTCTTTTATTCTAAATTCTATCCCTCTAGTGAGGTTTATAAAGATAGGAATTATATTTATAATTTTCATCCGCATGAGGGAGAAAGCATTGCCCAAGCGTTGGGAAGATTGAAGTCACTAATGCTCAAATGTCCTATTCATGAGCTTCCCCGTAATATTGTTGTTGATAATTTTTATGCAAGGCTTTCAGGACATTACAAGGACCATCTAGATGCATGCTTGGATGGGTCTTTCACAAGGAAGGATGTTGACACCAAGTGGGATCTGCTTGAAACAATTCAAAGCAATATCAAAGATTGGGATAGCAATAAAGGTAAAGGATCAGGTATAAATTACGAGCATGATTGCATTAAGTCTTTCGCTGAAACTGCTGATTTTCAAGAGCTTAGTGCTAAATATGGTCTTGATCCTCGAATTATGGTTGATTGTTTTAAAGCCTTTGCTTCTCATATTAATGTTCCTAAAGGAAATGGGGACGTGTATCATGAACCTTTTAAGGACACTTGCATAGAAAGTGATATTGTTATTGATGATCGTAATAAACATGCTCAACTTTCTGAAAGTACTACTTCCTATAAGCATGTTAATTTTTGTGGAGTACATAGACCTTGTGAACAGAGTCACAACAAGGAAGATTATTGCATCACCCATGGGAATGAAGAAACCCGAATGTGGCTCAGGGCTCTAGATGAGCTTGGTGAAAAGGTTTGTGAGCTTTATCCTTTTCTTTGTGAACTTTGTGATGACACGGGTCATTTTGATTTTCAATGCTCAAGCCTTAATAGTCACCTTTCTAATTGAATGAGTGACGCAAATTTGTATTGTGATGACAAGATTACTCTTAATCAGCATGATGAGCTTACTTTGTTTTTGGGGTGTGAAGAGATATCTAGAAAGATTTCTTTGGTTGATATGAATGTTGTTGATATTAATAGCACCCTTCATGGTTGTCGTCTCTATTGTGTTAAAGATTGCCTCGCAAATACTTACATACAAAATCTTATAAAACATGATGTTTTGCCAAGCAATGACAGGACTAATAGATGTTTCTATCTTATTAATAGAGAGGAGGAATCCTCCGAAGTTTCTTCTGTTGTTTCTATCAGTAAACCAGATTATATGGAGAGGATGCCTTTCAAGCCTCTCCCTCCTGAAGGAGAGAGTAAGAAGAGTAAGAAGATAAAGAAGAAGAGGAGTAAAAGGAGAGAGGAAACGGTATCTTCCCCTAAGCATGTTACTCCTATTAGAGATTATGATAATTCTGATCTTGATGATGTTCCTATGCCTGTTACCTATGTTAGTGATCATGATTGGGAAAAGCACTCTTCTTTTGATATTGAAAATCTTTTTGGTACCAATTCTAAGGTTAATAATTGTTGTACCATTAGTACTATCCATGTTCCTTCTTATGATGACATGTTTGATGAATATGCTTTGCAAAATAGTTGTTCTCTCGCTTATGATGATACTAAACCTCTAGTTTATGATGGTTATGATGATGAATATAATATTTTCAGTTCACCTACTTTTGAGGAGAAAATTAGTTATGATTATAATATGCCTCCTATTTTTGATGATTATGGTGATGAGAATAATTATTCTGTTGAATCTGCTCCTACTATGATTGTTCATGTGGGGAGTATTAATTCTTTTATGCATGTGGCTCATGATAGGGAAGCTTTATGTGATAGTTATATTGATAATTATATTCATGATGCTACTGAAAGTTATTATGAGAGAGGGAAACATGGTTTGATGGATCTCAACAATATTGAGTTTCCCCTCTTTATGTTGCAATTCTTGAAGTTGTACTTGTTTGTCTTCCTATGCTTTTTGCTTTGCGCATTCATGACTTGTCTCTTTACAAGACTATTTTTCATAGGAAGTAGTTTAGATTTAAATGTGTTTCATATTTTCTTTTGGATGCTCTCTCTTGCTTCAAGTTCTAATATAGCGCCTTTGCCTTAAGCTCTTTTATGGCGCCTACATGAGCATCTTTGCAAACTACTGCGCCTAGCTCAAAGGCGTTAAAGAAAAGCACTCTTGGGAGATAACCCATTGTTTTATTTTCAGTACTTTTTATTTTATTTAAGTCTTGAAAGTTATTACTACTGTAATTACCTCTCCTTATCCTTTTTATTTCATTGTTGTGCCAAGAGAAGCCTCTAATTTGAGTGAGGTAAGATTTGGGGAAGTTGCTGTCCTAAAACAGATTTCGGTGCTGCACCGTAAAAATTCGTGAAAATTCTCAGTATATCGTTTGGACCTGCGATTTCTTGTGCATATGCCCTAGGTTATATCCAAACTTTCATTAGTTTAAAACTTTGTAATTTGAGCAACAGAAAACCCTCTAAAAATTTGACCTTTGTCAGCTGTTCTGTTTTGACAGATTTCTGCCACTATTTGTGTTTGCCTCTCGATCGCTTTCTTTTTTAGTTATTTTAATCACAGAACTTTTGGGGAAGTTGCTACAGTAGTATATGCTTTATGTGTGGTGGTTTTGAGTTGAAATCTGAAGCAAAAGGGGTTGATTCATTATTATTCTTACACTAATGTTGCTAATAGAATTGTGTTGAGTTTTGTATGAAGAAAGTTTTCAAGTGTAGGAATTGGAGAATGATGAGATGAGTTGAAGAATGGACAAAAGCTCAAGCTTGGGGATGCCCACACACCCCAATAAATATGCAAGAGGTACAAGTGTCAAAGCTTGGGGATGCCCTCGAGGCACCCCTTCTTCATCGGGAAAAATCAGGTCACCTTTCAACACACTATATTTTTATTGCTTCATGCACTATGCATTTTTCTTGGAGCGTCAGTTGTTTTTGCTTCCAATTTTCTTTTGCTTTGTTTGCTGAAATAAAATGTTGGATCACATCATGTTTGTTTTGGAGGAGCTATACTCCGTTGTTCATTGCCAAGAACACTCTAGTTTTCACTCTTATCGTTCAACGAGTGTTCTCTTTTTCTGCTACTGCGTTTGGTTTTTGTTTTTCACCTTTATCTTTGTTCAGATGTTGTTATATCTTTGTATCAAGGTGTATTTGTACCTCTGGTCCATGTTGGTATTCATCAAAAGAGTTGTTTTAAAAAGGTTCGTATGGTGTTGGAAAAGAGAAAAAGTTTCATGCAAAAAACTGGTACAAGAAGGAGCTTGTGTAGACTGCGGCCTAGGCTTTTGCATGTCGTGCTTGATGTCTTTTTGATAGTATGCTTAGTGGTTTTGCTGTAGCATGACTTGTCTCAACTGACTGAGATTGCTTAATGAGCCTTTGAAAAAATCATGCGTTGTTTTTATTATTTGGAAGCATGAATTTGGTTTTCTCCTTGATGCTTTATTTGGGTTGACTTGGCGCATGCTTACACATGTTAGACTCATACAAAGTCGCCATAAGCCTCTATGATCATTTATTTTTTGACTTTTGATGCCATCTTATGCTTCTTTTAATGTTGCTTTATCGCTTTGCATGATTATGGTCGTTATTGCTCTCTTAGTTGGTCGCTCCCAGTCTTTTGCTAGCCCTCATTTTGTACTGAGTATGAGCTCTACTCGTGCATCAAACTCCTAAAAACCAAGTTGTTCCAATGTGTCCACCATACATACCTACTAGCAATTTGCTATTCCAAAGTACATTTGACTTGCTTTTATCTATCCTTCAAATTAAACTCTTTTTGGTGTTATGCGAAAATTGGTCAGTAAAGCTCTCACGAACCTGATGGCACACTTTACTTTTCTCGTTCTTAAAGTTTTGACATTGTGGCTCTCTTATGTTGAGTTGTTATGCTTGCAAGTTGTAAGTTGGAAATTAGCCCAGCCATGCTGTCGTGGGGCAAGCTTTCAACATTGCACTTCTTATTTGAGTTGATATCGTGATCTTTTGTTTATGGATACTCGTGGTGTGAAATAAATTGGAATCTTGTGGAGTTCATGGAGTTTGTATATGTGTTAGAGAAACGACTGGGCCGCTAATCTAAGCTATGCATCATTCATGGTGGAAATTTACAGCATGCCCATAGTGAACATTCAACGACGCATCTCAAAATAAAAAAACTATACAAATGGTAAATAAAGAGACGCCGAGGTGTTCATTGTCTGTTTGTCTTGTTATTTTGATATGGGCTTGTTCCATGTCATCGGGCAGGAGGTACCCTGTTGGCGGTTCTCGATGATACGTGTATACTTACAATGACAAGAACTTGCTTGGGACCTAAGCAAAGTAGCATAAGGTTTAGGTACTCGTACTTCACAGGACACGAGGTTTTCAACTTATGATTTGTCAAGCATATGCTTCATAATTGTACTCGCATTAACCTTAACCATTCAAGATGCCTATGATGGGGGCAATGAGAGCTCAAAGCTAGTAAGTACCATAATTTTTGAAGGTTTATAAAACTTGCAATCACTGCTTCCCTCTGCGAAGGGTCTTTATTTTACTTTTAGGGATTTCTATTTTCGTACCCTCAGGTCCTTAGTTGTACTCAGTTTTTCCCAGCTCCTTAGTTTTTCCTCAGTTTTCCCCAAGCCCTTGTCTGAAACCCTCAGAAGGAGCTCAGACGGGAGGATTCCCGTTTAGTTGACCATTCCATGCTGACGTGTGGGGCCACGTCATGTGGGGCCACGTCGCATGGGGCTGGTAGAAAGGGACCGCGTGGGACAGGACGAGACAGCGTCGCATGGGGCTGGTAAAAAGGGACCGCGTGGGATGGGACGAGACCGCGTTTGGTTGTACGTGAGAGCTCGGTTTTGTCTCTCTTGGCCCAAATTGGCATTTTTCAGAGCGCCTTTTCCCCCTCTCTCTCTGTAACAGTTCTCTCTCTTTTCACCAAACTAGTATCAAATCTAGAGAAGCTTCTATTTCTGTCTTTCTTCAATGATTGTTGCCTTTTGGCCCTCGTTTTTTACCCAATATGGTAACAAATCTAGTAGAAAATCTAGAAGCTAGTATAGGATAAATTCACAGCAGCATAATAAATCCAGAAAACTAAGTATAATACATAAACTGCATACAGTAGCCAAAAGCAGCCAATAACGATGTTAATGTTTACGACAAACCAAACTAAAAATAATACAAGAAATTGCATGGCCAACATGAAGATTAGGATACCCCAGGATGAATGAATCTGTTCTTCATTCATCATATATTTCTTTGTCGCTCCATTCTCTGATCTGAAAGAAATATTCATTGAACTCCTTCCGTCTGCAGTGTGCAGCCAATACATCCTCCAAGCGGTATGGGCTTTGTTCATTTCTCAGACTGTACTTTCCTAATCTATCCACATGTAGTGGCCACTCATCCCAGACCTTTATATCATCAAAGTACTCTCTTGTTAAACCCAAATCCGCGTAGTAGATGCAGCCAGGTCGAAGTGTCGGGTGCACTCTGGTGTCAACGGAGATACACTGGATATCATGGACGAAGAAGGCATGACTGCCAATGTTACTGACGGCATGGAGAGAGCGGCTCTCAGTGTCCACACGGTACACCAATGGTTGACCTTCCTCCAAACGACTGCCCAACAACACAAGCAGCAGATCACCATCCGACTTCACAAGGTAGAACTTGTCATTTCCAAGTTCTGGAAATGAAAATAGTGTCTCCATGTTGACAGTGCTCGCGCGCTTCTCCAACTGGACATTGTTGGTGCACACTAATCTTTCGAACTCAAAATTGTTCATAGCTATTGCATACAATTCACCATTGAACGGGGTAATGCAACGCATAGAATGGTGCTCGATCGAAAATCTTCCTTCTTCCCAATCTTCATCTATACCCTTAGTTGGAGTGCTCTCATTGACCCAAGCAATTTCTGCCGGGTAATATGTGGAACCGAAGACCATAGTCGGGGACTTCATTACAGCGACTGACTCCAGAATAACAGATGGCATCTGCGCCTCAAACATAGTGTTCAGTGTCTTTGTGAGTGGGTTCAGAAGCCATATCTTGTGCGGCTGGTTCTTCTGGGCAAGCACGATGACGCCATGGCAAAAGCCGACGAAGTAGTATCTAAAATATATTGATGAAGATAACATTCAGCACTAAGATGTTTATGATTGAAAATAAAAATAGATAAACTCTATAGATATGGAGGAATTTGAACCTTGCATGAACTTCCGTTAGATCGATGGTGACGTAGCGGGATGTGCGGAGGTGGAGGAAGCTGAACTTAGCAGCTCGTGGAAGGGCTTGTTCTACCATGATCCATTTGTGCAGGTGCACGTCGGGCTCAGGTAAATCTGAGCGCCAATTTCTACAAACTTGCCTCAAAGCAGAGTAGGTGTCCACGTACTCCTCGTTCGCCAGTAAGCAGTCGCAGATCTTGTGAAGTGGTCCGTCACCCTTAAGAGAGGCCCAGTTCACGGAGGCACCGTGCTTGGATGCGCCGCCCTCGGAGGCGACGGGCTCGGTGGCGATGACCTCAGATGCGACGGGCTCGGAGGTGATGGCTTGGAGGTGATGGGCTCGGAGGCGACGGGCTCGGGGGCGACGGCTGCCGGTGCATTCTTCTTCTCCATCGCCGGCAGGGGAGCGCGCGTAGGGCGGTTGGGGTTTTTTCCTTCGATTTGGAGAAGGTGATGGGATGTGAGAGGCGTGGTTGCGTGCGTGAGTGAGAATGAGACTGTGCAGAGGGAGGGAGAGAGTGGCTCTGTACAGGCAAAGCGACGGTTTGTCTCAACACGTGCACCGCGCGCCTAACCGCTGCGCACCGCGACACGCGTCCGTGGTACTGCACGTCTGCACCGTTACGTGTACTCAGTTCTACCCTCGAGTCTTACACTGGAAAAATATTTGTACTCAGTTTTCCCCTCAAGTACTAATACTGGCTAGTGCAATATACTCAGTTTTACCCTCAAGTGGCTGGTTGCTTGATGCGTGGTGAATGACCAGCCCATTGGGAACCCCAAGAGGAAGGTGTGATGAGTATAGCAGCTAGTTTTCCCTCAGTTAAGAAACCAAGGTATGTCGATCTTGGAGAGGAGAGACAAACAACTGAAGGTGATATTGCTAGCTTGCGACAGCTTCGGACAATTTATATATGGTGCCTCATCCAAGCTTTGCTTTGCGAGCAGCAACGTGGAACCTGCACACAATACAACCAAGTACTTCGTTCCCAACTTGCGATGAGGTTGTCAATCTCACCGGTTTGCTTAAAACAAAGGTTATGAGCGTATCGAGTGGAAAACAATAGAGTATGCGAGTAAAGTAAACAGTGCGAGTAAAGTAAACAGGTGATAGCAATATGATGGAAATAGGACCGGGGTCCATAGTTCACTAGTGGTGTCTCTCCATAAGATAAATAACACATGCTGGGTAAACAAATTATAGTTGGGCAATTGATAGAATAAAGATAAACGTGATATGTCAAGAAGATCACTATGAGATTTACTCTGGGCATTACAACAAAATACATAGACCGCCATCCAACTGCATCTATGACTAATAATCCACTTGTGGTGAATCAATCTGAGAACTCCACAAGTATTAAGTTGCGAACAACAGATAATTGCATTAAGCAAAGTGTGTAATGTAAACAAAGCATATGCCCTTGAGCATATGAATGTTGTTTTCTCCCTAGTAGCAACAACACATCTACAACCTTAGAGGTTTCTATCACTCCCCCAGGTTAAATAGAGGCATGAACCCACTATCGAGCATAAATACCCCCTCTTGGAGTCACTAGCAACTACTCGGCCAAGATAGCTACTAACAACGGAGAGCATGCAAGATCATAAACAACATAGAGATAACAAAAGATAATATTCAATACAGCAACTTAATCATAAACACCAATATTCATCGGATCCCAACAAACCAAACATGTAGAATTACATAACGGTGATCGCAATCATGTAAGGCAGCTCATGAGATCTAAACATGAAGCACATGGTGGAGAAGACAACCATCTAGCTACTGCTATGGACCCATAGTCCAAGGTAGACTACTCACTCATCACTCCGGAGGTAAGCATGGCGATGAAGAAGACCTCCGGTGGTGATTCCCCTCTCCGGCAGGGTGCCAGGAAGAGCTTCTAGACCCTCCCGATCTTCGGGTCGACGGCGGCGGTGGATCGCGATGTGTTCTGGAAAAGTGATCGGGTACTTAGGTTTTTTCCATCGGGGGGTTTTTATAGGCGAAGGGGTGATGTTAGAGGAGGAGCCAGGCGCCCTCACGCCAGGGTGGCGCGGCCCAGGCCCTGGCCGCGCCATCCCTATGTGTGGGGCCCTGGTGGCCCCCCTCCTACTCTCCTTCGGATCTCTGGAAGCTTCCGGGTAATATAAGACTTTAGGAACTTGTTTTGTCCAATTTTGAGAATATTTCCTGTGTATCACTTCTGAAACACAAAAACAGCAGAAAATAGGGAACTGGCACTGTGGTGACTCGTTAATAGGTTAGTTCCGGAAAATGCATAAAAGTGCCACTAAGTGTAACGAAACATTAGGCAAATGGTGTAAAAACAAGCATGGAGCATCAAAAATTATAGATACGTTGGAGACGTATCAAGCATCCCCAAGCTTAACTCCTACTCGTCCTCGAGTAGGTAAGTGATAACAAAAGAATAATTTTTGAGGTGACATGCACCTACACAATCTTGATCATGTATGTAAGCATTTGTGAGCTGGGATCATAAGAACTTAAAACATGGGCATGAAGATATAATCTTGACAATAAGAACTTAGCAACCATGTTGTAAACATGCAAATGAACACAAACAAAAGATCATGAAAATGAAACAATGGAAGTCAAACGTGTGTTCAAATCATAAGGAAAAACATACAAATGGTTTTTAGCTTGTCCTTCATGGAGAGCAAAACATAAATGCATAGGACACCTTCAAGTTTAAGAGGGCGACTAGATACAAATAATTTGAGAACAAGTGAAACCAACAATATGAATCAATCAATGAACTTTAGGACAATGCATACACTAAGAATGACAACTATGCTCTCTTAATGGTGCATAAAGATAGAAGGTGGTGACTCAACATAAAAGTATAAGAAAGGCCCTTCATAGAGGGAAGCAGTGATTGCAAGTTTTATAACCTTCAAAAATTATGGTACTTACCGGCTTTGAGCTCTCATTGCCCCCATCATAAGCATCTTGAATGGTTAAAGTTAATGCGAGAACAATTATGATGCATATGCTTGACAAATCATAAGTTGAAAACCTCGTGCCCCATGAATATGAGTACCCAAACCTCATGCTACTTTACTTAGAGTCCCAAGCAAGGCTCTTGTCATTGTAAGTATATGCATATCATTGAGAACCGCCAATGGGGTACCTCCGTGCCCGATGACATGGAACAAGCCCACACCAAAATGACAGGACAAGCAGACAATGAACACCTCGACATCTCTTTTATTTGCCATTTGTTTAGCTTTTTATTGTGAGATGCGTCATTGAATGTTCACCATGGGTATGCTGCAAATTTCCACCATGAATTATACATGGCTTAGATTAGTGGCCCGGCGTTTCCCTAACACATATACAAACTCCATGATCCCCACAAGATTCCCAATTCATTTCGCACCGCGGGCATCCATAAACAAAAGATCACGATATCAACTCAAATAAGAAGTGCAATGTTGAAAGCTTGCCCATGACTGCATGGCTGGGCTAGTCTCCAACTTACAACTTGCAAACATAACAACTCAACATAAGAGACCACAATGTCAAATTTTTAAGAACAGGAAAAAGTAAAGTGTGCCTTCCGGTTTGTGAGAGCTTTACTGACCGAATTTCGCATAACACTGGTAAGAGTTTAATTTGAAGAGAAAATAAAAGCAAGTCAAATTTACTTGGAATAGCAAATTGCTAGTAGGTATGTATGGTGGACACTTTGGAAAACTTTGGCTTTTAGGAGTTGGATGCACGAGTAGAGCTCATACTCAGTACAAGGCGAGGGCTAGCAAAAGACTGGGAGCGACCAACTAAGGGAGCAATAATGGCCATAATCATGCAAAGCGACAAAGCAACATTAAAAGAAGCATAAGATGGCATCAAAAGTCAAAAACTAAATGATCATAAAGGCTATTGGCGACTTTGTAAGAGTCTAACATGTGTGAGCATGCGCCAAGTCAACCCAAATAAAGCATCAAGGAGAAAACCAAAATAATGCTTCCATACAATAAAAACAACGCATAATTTTTTCAAAGGCTCATTAAGCAATCTCAGTTATTTGAGAGAAGTCATGCTACAGCAAAACCACTAAGCATACTATCAAAAAGACATCAAGCATGACATGAAAAAGCCTAAGCCGCAGTCTACACAAGCTCCTTCTTGTACCACTATTTTGCACAAAGCTTTTTCTCTTTTCCAACACCATTTGAAATATTTCAAGACACCTCTTTTGATGAAAACCAATAAAGATCAGAGGCAAAAATACAACTTGATGAAAAGATATGACAAGGTCTTAACGCAAATCGAGGTGAAAACAAAAACCAAAAGCAGTAGCGGAAAAAGAAGAACACCCGGTGAAATTATAAGAATGAAAACAGAGTGTTCTTTGCAAATGAAAATGAGTACATCTTCTCCAAAAGAATTTTGTTGGGGTCCAACCATTTATTGTAGAAAACAAAACTAAACTAACTAAGAAAACTAAAACAACTGACGCTGCAAGAAAAACACATAGTGCATGAAGCAATAAAAATATAGTGTTTTGAAAGGTGACCTGATTTTTGCCGATGAAGAAGGGGTGCCTCGGGGGCATCCCCAAGCTTTGACGCTTGTACTTCTTGGATATTTCTTGGGGTGATGCATGGGCATCCCCAAGCTTGAGCTTTTGTCCATTCTTCAACTCATCTCATCATTCTCCAATCCCTACACTTGAAAACTTCCTTCATACAAAACTAAACACAATTCTATTGGCAACATTAGTGCAAGCATAACATATAATCAACCTCTTTTTGCTTCAGGTTTCAACTCAAAACCACCACATATATAGTAAATACTACTGTAGCAACTTCTCCAAAAGTTCTGTGATCAAAAGAACTCAAAAGAAAGCGATAAAGTGGCAAACACAAATATTGGCAGAAATCTGTCAAAACTGAACAGCTGAAAAAGGTCGAATTTTTTAGGGGTTTTCTGTTGCTCAAATCAAAAAGTGTTCAACTAATAAAAGTTTGGATATAACCTGGGTCATATGCACAAGAAATATCAGGTCCAAAAGCTATACAGAGAATTTATACGAATTTTTACGGTGCAGCACCAAAAACAGTTTCAGGACAGCAACATCCCCAAATCTTTATCTCACTCAAATTAGAGGCTTCTCTTGGCACAAAAACGAAATAAACAAGATACGGAGCGGTTATTACAGTAGTAATGACTTCCAAGACTCAAATAAAAGAAAAAGTACTAAAAATAAACATTGGGTTATCTCCCAAGAGTGCTTTTCTTTAACGCCTTTGAGCTAGGCGCAGAAAATTGCGAATCAAGTATTTTCAGAAGAAGCATTAAGATCAACTACAGAGGTCTTGTCAATAAGGCATTGTATTTCATCCACATAAGTTTTAGAAGACCCTTTGTGATCATGCTTTGGTTCACTCAAATCACAAAAAAGATTTTTGGGACAGATCCAGTCAAAATTATTTTCGAAAGCTTCACACAATCCCAAGAGCTTGCTAGGTATAGGTATTTCGGCTCCTTCATCGTTAGTACAAATAACCTTTATAGGTGAACCGAGTTTATTAAAATGTTTAAGAACTTTCCTAGCTTCAATAACGACATCTTTAAATTCTAGGAGCAAAGCTTCCAAGATAAAAGCTTTCTTTTCGGGATCCTTAATTTCATGGAGCTTAAGGAACATGTATTGCATAAAAGGATTAAGACTAGCAAACCTAGTTTCCAACATGTGAATCAAATAAGCAGAAGCAACTTCAATACTAGGAGCTAGCTCAACCAAAGACTTTTCCTCAACTTCCTCATGCATACTAATGTGATTAAAGAACTCCTCAATGTTACTTTTGCCAATAATCGAACCACTACCTACTGAGAGGTCCTCCAGAACGTACTTAGGGATCAACATGATAAACTAAAAGTAAAAAAATAACAACTACCAAGGATTTAATTTTTTTGGGTTTTTGATATAAAACGATGCAGGTAAAATAAATAAAGTAAAGCAAAACAATGACAAAGCAAATGATGTGCATGCGAAAACTCCCCTTGCAGAAGTCTTCTACTTCCTCCCCGGCAACGGCGCCAGAAAAACTGTTGCTGGTGCCAAGTTGTCGTGGGAAAGTGTAGTTGATGTGGGAACTTCTTCTTCTTCAATCCCCGGCAACGGCGCCAGAAAAACTGTTGCTTGATGCGTGGTGAATGACCAGCCCGTTGGGAACCCCCAGAGGAAGGTGTGATGAGTATAGCAGCTAGTTTTCCCTCAGTTAAGAAACCAAGGTATGTCGATCTTGGAGAGGAAAGACAAATGACTGAAGGTGATGCTTGCTAGCTTGCGACAGCTTTGGACAATTTATATATGGCGCCTCGTCCAAGCTTTGCTTTGCGAGCAGCAACGTGGAACCTGCACACAACACAACCAATTACTTCGTTCCCAACTTGTGATGAGGGTGTCAATCTCACCGGTTTGCTTGAAACAAAGGTTATGAGCGTATCGAGTGGAAAACAATAGAGTATGCAAGTAAAGTAAATAGTGCGAGTAAAGTAAACAGGTGATAGCAATATGATGGAAATAGGACCGGGGTCCACAGTTCACTAGTGGTGTCTCTCCATAAGATAAATAACACATGCTGGGTAAACAAATTACAGTTGGGCAATTGATAGAATAAAGATAAACGTGATATGTCAAGAAGATCACTATGAGATTTACTCTGGGCATTACAACAAAATACATAGACCGCCATCCAACTGCATCTATGACTAATAATCCACTTGTGGTGAATCAATCCGAGAACTCCATAAGTATTAAGTTGCGAACAACAGATAATTGCATTAAGCAAAGCGTGTAATGTAAACAAAGCATATGCCCTTGAGCATATGAATGTTGTTTTCTCCCTAGTAGCAACAACACATCTACAACCTTAGAGGTTTCTGTCACTCCCCCAGGTTAAATAGAGGCATGAACCCACTATCGAGCATAAATACCCCCTCTTGGAGTCACTAGCAACTACTCGGCCAAGATAGCTACTAACAACGGAGAGCATGCAAGATCATAAACAACATAGAGATAACAAAAGATAATATTCAGTATAGCAACTTAATCATAAACACCAATATTCATCGGATCCCAACAAACCAAACATGTAGAATTACATAACGGTGATCTCAATCATGTAGGGCAGCTCATGAGATCTAAACATGAAGCACATGGTGGAGAAGACAACCATCTAGCTACTGCTATGGACCCATAGTCCAAGGTAGACTACTCACTCATCGCTCCAGAGGCAAGCATGGCGATGAAGAAGACCTCCGGTGGCGATTCCCCTCTCCGGCAGGGTGCCGGGCAGAGCTTCTGGACCCTCCCGATCTCCGGGTCGATGGTGGCAGCAGATTGCGATGTGTTCTAGAAAAGTGATCGGGTACTTAGGTTTTTTCCGTTGGGGGGTCTTTATAGCGAAGGGGCGATGTCAGAGGAGGAGCCAGGCGCCCTCATGCCAGGGTGGCGCGGCCCAGGCCCTGATCACGCCAGCCCTGTGTGTAGGGCCCTAGTGGCCCCCCTCCTACCCTCCTTCGGATCTCTGGAAGCTTCCAGGTAAAATAAGACTTTAGGAACTTGTTTCGTCCAATTCCGAGAATATTTCCTGTGTATCACTTCTGAAACACAAAAACAGCAAAAAACAGGGAACTAGCACTGTGGCGACTCGTTAATAGGTTAGTTCCGGAAAATGCATAAAAGTGCCACTAAGTGTAACGAAACATTAGGCAAATGGTGTAAAAACAAGCATGGAGCATTAAAAAATTATAGATACGTTGGAGACGTATCACTGGTCAACAGAGAGTCAACAAATGGGATTAAGCTATCTAATTGAGTCATTTCATGCACAAAAAAATTCAAAAAAATAAAATCATAGTGCCTCCTACTCATGGTGACGAGGGGTTAACTCGACAAATGTCCTAGATGAAGGACTTAGGATCAGGGAGATAGGGCGTCAGATGAACTCGAAGGTGAAATCAGTCAAACAAGGTGGCTCTGAAAGTAAACGTGGGTGTAAAACTTGGCTTGCTTTCAACCTGTCCCACACCGTCCCCTCCTGCCCCTATATATAGATAGCCAGGTCTCGAGGATCGGGTGGGATCCGACACAGATTACAATATCGACATACGGTAAGAACTCATATTTTGACTAGTATTACAATTGGGCCTACCTTAACGGGCCTTAGGGGTACTCAACTGACGGGCTCTATTATCTATACCCTTGTCAGTAGCCCCTGAGATTCTATCAGAATTGCAGATTCGGGTTGAATCTCTAATCTTTTAAATCTTCGACTTGATCATTTCTTTGACTTCTTCATATCTTCAAATCTTCGACTTGGTCTTTCGACTTTATTTCATTATAATATCTCACAAGGGGTTTTGATGAACAAGCCTGACAACTCTGATGGATCAAGAGGCCAGTTAACTACCAGAATAGATACTTGTCACCTACTTCAAATTCAATCCCCTTGGACTTGAATTTAGGAAACCGGTCAAACCCATTCTTTTGCCGCATTTAGGACTTACAAAGAATGGATCCCAGTGGTTCCCAGGATACCCAATGCGTCCACCAGGATTTTTCTTCGCGTCGTAGACATAGATACATACCAGCAGAGCGCATCCATGTGCATGTACCGGGCAACACAGGACGGATCCTGGGGTCTTACCTTTGTGATATATTTCAATCACGGCATTCGAGTTTTGTCGCGATGACGCAACTCGAGAATCATATGTTGCAGCCTTGTTTGACTAATTCGGTGTATGAAATATTCGGGTTATTTAACTTAGATCTATAAAAAGCTCCCTCCTGATGGGAGTAATGAAGCTTCCTGAATCTTCTTTCGCATTCTTTGCTTCAGTATTCATGAACAAATGTCATCGGGTGCGCGCCCAGCGCTCCCGATGGGAGTAGCCCCCGAGGCTATAGCCGAAATTTTCGGGTATAGGCTCAAGAAAATGCATAAACCTATTCCTTATACTTCTTCTCGTGTCATTTGTCGACTTCTGTCGCCTTTGCAATGGATTTCTCCTCTTTTAATGTCGCAAGCCCCTGAGTCGAAGACGAGGTGAACTTGGGCTTCTTGACAAATATTTTCTTATTCCTTGCTATTATCTCTCTCGTTGTGCTTTTTTTATGCATCTTTTTCCTTGATAAATTGATCGTTCTGTTATCGTCTGCTCTAGGCAGCATATAAGAGCCCGTAAATATATTTTTGGGCCTTACCCTTGTAAAGGCCCATTAGTGCATACTTATAAATAAAGCATGTCTGGTGGGGGGTAAAAACCCTAATCCTGTCTTTAGCTTTCTCCTTCCGCCGCATCATCTTCCTCCTCTTAAACTCAATCTAGGGTTTCTCCTTTTCAACTTCTGTCTCCATGGCTGATGCGAGTGGATCACGCTTGAACATCGGTACCCCAATGGAGAAATGGGGTCGCGGTCGCCCTCGCGGTAGCAAGAACAAGGCTACCGCCACCACTCTGGTGGCTTCATCGCCTGCTCTGGTGAAGCGACGCCCCGACCGTCCGGTTGGGAGTAAAAAATAAGACCAAGGCACCATCTCCTACACCAGGTCCAAGTGCTCCTTCCGCTAACGCCTCTTCTCCTCCGCCCAGAGTCTATTCCTTTTTCTGCATTGCTGGCGCTCAGTGCCGTGAGATTCAGCGTTTACCACTGGAATTCACCAAATTCATGGACGGGCGAGAACTGCGAGAAGCAATTCTTCGTAAACACTCTGGGGGAGGAACTCCCTATGAAGTGGAGGTTTGGTACGACAGCGCCGGTGAACAGTACTTCAAGGGCGGCTGGTCACAGTTTGCGGAAGATCACGATCTCCATCAAGGCTTTTTCATGACTTTTGACTTCCATATTGGCACGTCGAAGTTTGACGTGAAAATCTATGACGGCACCCAGTGCCAGAAGGAGTATGAATCCGAAGTGCATTTTCATTAGTTTCTTCTCTATGTATTCTCCTTCCCTAGTTGTGTTTCCTCGAGTTATCTGTGGCCTCATGTTCTGGGTTCGGAAGGTCAGAACTCGAAAAAATCCTTTATCACCTTATGTCGTCTATGCGTAGAATCATTGTAGTTGCTCTGCATTCCACGGGTTACTCACGTTTTGCCCCGTTTTCTTGTCTTGTAGTCGATAAGCTCCTCCTAGTATCACTTCTGTCACGATGTATGGTCCCACCCATGGGGACTCGAATTTTCCATGCCCATCTTGCTTGAGTCATAAGACCAGGTCTCCCACTACGAAAGATCGTGGATGAACTCGACTGCTATGGTAATTTTGCAGGCTTTGCAGATATTGAGTGGCTCTGGCAAGTGCTACATCCCTTGCCTCGTCGAGTGCATCGACATCGTCCTAAAGTGCCTCTGTAGAAGTTGTCTCATCATATGCTGTGATTCTTGGAGCTTCATGCGTGATCTCTACTGGAAGCACAGCTTCTGCGCCGTGGACCAGGAAGAAAGGTGTTTCTTGAGTAGCTGCATTGGGCGTAGTTCGCAGGCTCCAGAGCACGGAGGGTAACTCATCTATCCAAGCGTGCTTGGCTTTCTCGAGGGGTGCCAATAGCCATTTCTTTATCCCACTGCATATTAAGCCATTGGCTTTTTCGACTTGCCCGTTGGTCTTTGGATGCGCTACGGATGCAAATTTCAATTTGATTCCCAATCCTTCACAATAGTCCTTGAACTCTTTTGATGTGAAATTTGTACCATTGTCCGTGATGATACTGTGTGGTACTCCCAAGCGAAAGACTATAGACTTGATGAAATTTATTGCGGCTTTAGAGTCTTGGGTTGTTACTGGGGCTGCTTCTATCCACTTTGTGAACTTGTCGACTGCCACCAGCATATAGACATGCCCTCCTGGCCAGGATTTGTGCCATTTTCCTACCATGTCGAGACCTCACTGCGCAAAGGGCCAGGATAATGGTATTGGTTGTAACTCTGCTGTTGGCGCGTGTGGCCGAGATGCGAACCTTTGACATGCTTCACACTTTCGAACTATGTCTTTTGCATCCTCGATGGCTGTTAACCAATAGAATCCTGCTCGAAAGGCTTTAGCCGCGATAGCTCTGCTACTCGCGTGATGTCCACATACTCCTGCGTGAATATCCTTTAAGATTTCTTGTCCTTCTTGAGGAGTGACGCATCATTGCAATACGCCTGATATACTCTTCTTATATAATTTTCCTTGCAACACGACGAAAGCCTTGGATCGTCGTATTATCCTTTTTGCTTCTACCGTGTCTTCGAGTAGCGTTTTGTTTATCATGTACGCCAGATATGGCTGCATCCAAGTTTCTTCTATCATCATTAATCCTTCTGGTTCTGCTGCACTTACTTTTCCAGCCCCGAGCCTATTGTTTGACGCTGACCTTGCTCTTCTGTAGTCGAGGTTTTGTTTTTTATTGATCTCTCTATGATTTCTTCCCAAAAACACTCCTTGCGGTACGGGCAAGCATTGGGACCCGATGTTTGCTAAATTTTTGGCCTCCTCGTTACTGGCTCTGCTGACGTGCGAAACTTCACATCCATCGAATGTTCCTTCGAGATAGTAGTATAAATTTCTGTACGCTGTCATGTTGTCGCTGACGGTGTCACATTTGTCTATTACTTGTTGGACGACGAGATTTGAGTCTCCAAATATTTTTAGTCGAGTTGCTCCACAAGCTTTTGCTATTTTCATTCCATGGAGCAACGCCTCGTATTCGGCTTCATTGTTAGAGGCTTGGGGAAAACTCATCCGTAGCACATATTTCAATTTGTCACCTTGTGGTGATATCAGGACTACGCCTGCTCCTGCGCCTTGGATTCTTTTTGAACCATCGAAATACATCGTCCAAACACTCGATAAATCTGGTGGACCTGCACTTTGTAATTCCAACCACTCTGCTATGAAATCTAGTAGAATTTGTGATTTGATTGCCTTTCGCTTTTAGTAGAATTTGTAAAAACACTATATGCGAGCTTTTGATAGTGCGGGTACCTTTGCTTTGTTGGAGAAAGTACTTCGCTGATGAAATAGACTGGCCTCTGAACGCCGTGAGCTTTTCCTTCTTCACTTCTTTCGACTACCAATACTGTACTCACCACTTGATGTGTTGCTGCGATGTACAGTAGTAGTGGCTCTTTTTCGTTTGGTGCAACCAACACTGGAGGTGTGGAGAGCACTTTTTTCAACTGCGCGAAGGCTACGTCTGCCTCTTCTGTCCATTCGAATTTATCATTTGACTTTTTCATGAGCGCATAGAAAGGGAGTGCTTTCTCTCCCAATCGAGGAACAAATCGACTTAGCGCCGCGATGCGCCCTGCGAGCTTCTGTATGTCGTGCAATTTTGTTGGTTTCCCCATTGTTAAGATTGCTTGGATTTTTTCTGGGTTTGCCTCTATCCCTCTTGCTGACACCAGGAAGCCCAGGAGCTGTCCTGCGGATACACCGAAAGAGCATTTTGTCAGGTTGAGCTTGAGTTCATACCTATTTAGGTTGTCAAAAGTTTCTGCCAGGTCGCTGATCAGAGATTCTTCATTCCTCGTGGTGATGACTACATCGTCGATGTAGACTTGGATATTGTGCCCTATTTGACTTCCGAGGCAATTTTGCATCATCCGCTGGTAAGTTGCTCCTGCATTTTTTAGGCCGAAAGGCATGACTTGATAACAGAATACGCCGTATGGTGTGATGACGGCTGTTTTTTCCTTGTCTTCCTTTTTTAATTTGATCTGATTATAACCAGAATATGCATCTAGGAAGGAAAGCCTTGCGCACCCCCCGGTTGAGTCAATTATTTGATCAATGCGAGGTAGAGGGAAAGGATCCTTTGGACAATGCTTGTTGAGAGATGTGTAGTCGACACATACTCTTTGTACATCTGTATTTTTCTTGGGGACTATAACTGGATTAGATACCCAAGTCGACGTTTTGATTTCTCAGATGAACCCTGCGTTTTCCAGCCTATGTAGCTCTGATGCTATTGCTTTCCTCTTGGGTTCATCAAATCGTCATAGTGGTTGCTTGACTGGCTTTGCTTTAGGATCCACATTTAGTGCGTGCTCGAAGAGTTCCCTGGGAACATCTGGCATATCTGAAGTACACCAGGTGAAGATTTCTCAGCGCTCATGGAGGAACTCGATGAGCGCGCTTTCCTATGCGGGATCCAAGTTTACTGCTATGGAGGTGGTCTTGTTCGGGTCCGTGGGGTGGACCTGTATTTTCTTCGAGTCTAGAGTTGCATCGAAAGCCTGATCTTGCAGGGATCGCCCGATGTTAGGTAGCATGTTGTGGTCAGTTTTGCCTTATAGCCTTGCATACTCTGCTGTTATGCCGAAGGTTTGCACCAACCTATTAAATTCTTTGTCACAAGTGTTGGATACTTCAAAGCTTCCTTGTACTGTAATCGTTCCTTTAGGTCCTGGGATCCTGAATGTGAGATATGCATAGTGAGGTACTGCCATGAATTTTGCAAATGCTGGGCACCCCAGGATCGCATGGTATTGTGAAGGCCAGTCCATGACTTCAAACTCCAGTTTTTCTCTGCGATAATTGCTGCTGTCGCCGAAGCAGACATCGAGTTCTATTTTTCCCAAGGGATAATTTGCGGCTCCTAGTACTATTCCATGGAAAGAACAATCTGTTGGCTTTAGATTTTCTAGTGATATGCACATTGCTTTCAACGTTCTGGCGTATATTAGGTTTATGCCACTTCCTGCATCCATGAATACTCTCCCGACATCATATCCTCCTATTTGCGCTTTGAGCACCATTGGTGAGTGACCCGGTCTAGGAACTTTCATCGGGTGGTCTGCTCTGCCGAACCTAACTGGTTGATCGGACCATTTTAGATATTCCGTAGTAGCTGGTGGTGACGATATTACCAGGTTGACCTGTCTTGATATGCTCTTCCTTTCTTTCTTCGTCTTTGGCACTGGTTGGATCATTGCTGATATATATACCTTTGACTCCAGCTGTTTTGTGAGTCGTTGCATTTGATATACTTGACTTATGCCTTTTCCTCCCTGTCGTGCTCCTTGGCTTGAATCCATGGCGTTTTGCAACCTTAGGAAGGTTCTGCAATCCTTCATCTGGTGGTTGGAAACTCTTTTCCCATCTAGGTAAGTGATACGTCTCCAATGTATCTATAATTTTTGATACTCCATGCTTGTTTTTACACCATTTGCCTAATGTTTCGTTACACTTCATGGCACTTTTATGCATTTTTCGGAACTAACCTATTAACAAGTTGCCACAGTGCTAGTTCCCTGTTTTCTGCTGTTTTTGTGTTTCAGAAGTGATACATAGGAAATATTCTCAGAATTGGACTAAACAAGTTCCTGAAGTCTTATTTTGTCCGGGAGCTTCCAGAGATCCGAAGAGGAGTAGGAGAGGGGCCACAAGCCGCCCTCACACCAGGCTGGCGCGGCCCAGGCCCTGGCCGCGCCGCCATGGTGTGAGGAGGCCTGGGGCCACCTCTGACATCGCCCCTTCGCCTATAAAGACCCCCCGACGGGAAAAACCTAAGTACCCGATCAATTTCCTAGAAACACATCGCGATCCACCACCGTCGTCGACCCGAGATCGGGAGGGTCCAGAAGCTCTTCCCGGCACCCTGCCGGAGAGGGGAATCGCCACAGGAGGTCTTCTTCATCGACATGCTTGCCTCCGGAGTGATGAGTTAGTAGTCTACCTTGGACTATGGGTCCATAGCAGTAGCTAGATGGTTGTCTTCTCCACCGTGTGCTTCATGTTTAGATCTTATGAGCTGCCCTACATGATTGAGATCACCGTTATGTAATACTACATGTTTGGTTTGTTGGGATTCGATGAATATTGGTGTTATGATTGAGTTGCTATACTAAAATATATCTTTTGTTATCTCTATGTTGTTTATGATCTTGCATGCTCTCCGTTGTTAGTAGCTATCTTGGCTGAGTAGTTGCTAGTGACTCCAAGAGGGGGTATTTATGCTCGACAGTGGGTTCATGCCTCTATTTAACCTGGGGGAGTGACAGAAACCTCTAAGGTTGTAGATGTGTTGTTGCTACTAGGGAGAAAACAACATTCATATGCTCAAGGGCATATGCTTTGTTTACATTATACACTTTGCTTAATGCAATTATCCGTTGTTCGCAACTTAATACTCATGGGGTGTTCGGACGATATCCCCATGAGTGGATTATTAGTCATAGATGCAGTTGGATGGCGGTCTATGTATTTTGTTGTAATGCCCAGAGTAAATCTCATAGTGATCTTCTTGACATATCACGTTTATCTTTATTCTATCAATTGCCCAACTGTAATTTGTTTACCCAGCATGTGTTATTTATCTTATGGAGAGACACCACTAGTAAACTGTGGATCCCGGTCCTATTTCCATCATATTGCTATCACCTGTTTACTTTACTCGCACTATTTACTTTACTCGCATACTCTACTGTTTTCCACTCGATACGCTCATAACCTTTGTTTCAAGCAAACCGGTGAGATTGACAACCTCATCGCAAGTTGGGAGCAAAGTACTTGGTTGTGTTATGTGCAGCTTCCACGTTGCAGCTAGCAAGCAAAGCTTGGATGAGGCGCCATATATAAATTGTCCGAAGCTGTCGCAAACTAGCAAGCATCACCTTCAGTCGCATTGTCTGCTCTTCTCCTGAACGATAAACCTTGGTTTCTTAACTAAGGGAAAACTAGCTACTATACTCATCACACCTTCCTCTTGGGGTTCCCAACTGGCCGGTTATTT
>QXEO01000541.1:13075582-13416651 GCA_007115705.1 Dactylis glomerata | reverse complement strand
AAACCATGCATTTGCCAAGATAATGAGGGAAGTAATTAAGTTACAGGCCCATTTTCCAGAAAGTCGAATTAAATCAATTCGCATGGACAATGCTGCAGAGTTCTCTTCACGTGCCTTCAATGACTATTGCATGGCCCTGGGGATTGAAGTTCAGCACTCTGTTCCATACGTCCATACTCAAAATGGTTTGGCTGAATCTCTAATCAAGAGAATCAAACTCATTGCAAGACCTTTGTTAATGAATTGCAGCTTGCCTAGCTCGTGTTGGGGTCATGCAGTCTTACACGCTGCTGACCTAATCCAATTGCGACCTACTGCATATCACAGTACTTTCCCTCTGCAATTGGTACGTGGAAATCCTCCCAGTATTTCCCATCTGCGTAAGTTCGGATGTGCTACGTACGTCCCGATCTCACCACCCCAGCGGACATCTATGGGTCCACATAGAAAACTGGGGATCTATGTGGGGTACAAATCGCCGTCGATTATCAAGTACCTGGAACCCCTTACAGGGGATCTATTCACAGCCCGTCACGCTGATTGTATCTTTGACGAGGAACATTTTCCGGCATTAGGGGGAGATTTCAAGTACCAGAAAGAATGCCCAGAAATTGATTGGAATGCTATCGCCATTTCAGCCTCGGATCCACGTACCCAAGAGACCGAACTTCAAGTTTGGAAAATCATAAATTTGCAACATCTTGCAAATAATCTGCCAGATTCGTTTACTGATTTAAAAGGTATAACAAAATCCTGGAAACCGGCCAGAAACGCGCCCGGAAGAGTGGAGGTACCAATAAAAACCACTCAGCTCCCTGATCCTAAAAAGAGGGGGAGTAGTACGGCCTCTGACCCGGATCCTGCTTCTCGCAAGCAACAAAGGAGAGAGAGGAGAAAATCCTCTAAATCAGTAAATGCAAGTCAGCTCAATGTTGATAAACACCTTATGGGTAGTATACACCCAGTGGAAGGGCAACCTCCACAACCCAGCTCCAGTGTGCACACACTGGCTGGGACATCGGAACACCTGGACTCACGCGTATTGGGAAATCACGAAGAGTCATCAAGGGTGCATGAGATATCCACCAACTATATCGATTCTGGAGAATCATTCAACCATAAGTCTACGATTGTCGACACTTATTTTTCTGCTGCAATTGTTGATACCCTTCTCAATGATCATGATCCAAGGACTATCGTTGAGTGTGAAAAACGCTCCGACTGGCCTAAATGGAAGGAAGCAATACAAGCAGAACTTGCTTCGCTTAATAAAAGGAAGGTATTCACAGAAGCAATACCAACACCTCCCAAAGTTTTCCCTGTGGGATTCAAATGGGTTTTCCTCCGGAAACGGAATGAGAACAATGAGGTGGTGAGATACAAAGTGAGGCTCGTAGCACAGGGTTTCACGCAGAGACCCGGCATTGATTTCAATGAGACATATTCTCCAGTAATGAGTGGTATCACTTTCCGATATCTAATATCTTTGGCAGTGCAAAATCGTCTATCCATGCAGTTGATGGACGTCGTGACCGCATATCTTTATGGGTCACTAGATTCGGACATATACATGAAGGTTCCTGACGGAATCTCTGTACCGGATGCAAGCACAAAACGCAACATGTATTGTGTAAAACTGAACAAGTCTCTGTACGGCTTGAAACAGTCGGGACGGATGTGGTACAACCGACTTAGCGAGTTCCTTCTTCAGAAGGGTTACTCCAACAGTAATGACTGCCCATGTGTCTTCATCAAGAAGTCCACATCTGGATTTTGCATCATTTCAGTGTACGTCGATGATCTGAACATCATTGGTAACACACAAGATATTGATGAAGCACGCAATCATCTAAAGACAGAATTTGAGATGAAGGATTTGGGTCAAACCAAATTTTGCTTGGGTCTTCAACTTGAGCACCTTCCCTCAGGAATAATGGTACACCAAGCCGCCTATATCCAGAAAATATTGGAGAAATTCAATATGGACAAATCCTATCCATCTAAGACTCCCATGGTGGTTCGTTCTCTAGACGTAGAGAAAGATCCGTTCAGGCCAAGGGATGATGGAGAAGAGTTGTTGGGACCCGAGGTTCCATATCTCAGTGCCATTGGAGCGCTCATGTATCTTGCAAACTGTACGAGACCTGACCTCGCATTTGTAGTGAATCTACTTGCTAGACACAGCGCAGCTCCCACCAAACGCCATTGGTCGGGGGTCAAGAACATCTTCCGATATCTCCAAGGCACAAAGGATCTTGGCCTATTCTTTCAGTTTCAGAGAAATCTAGACTCTGATATGATTGGGTACACCGATGCTGGCTATTTATCTGATCCCCATAATGCCAGATCACAAACCGGCTTTGTGTTCCTTCATGGTGGAACTGCCATATCATGGAAGTCTTCGAAACAGACTCTGATTGCAACTTCTACCAATCATTCTGAAATCATCGCATTATATGAGGCATCACGCGAATGCGTGTGGCTTCGCAGAATGATAAACCACATACAACAGTCATGTGGCATTGGTTCTATCAAATCACCTACCATTATCTATGAAGATAATGCGGCTTGTGTTGCACAGATGCAAACAGGGTACATCAAGAGCAATATCACTAAGCATATTGCCCCTAAATTATTTTACCCTTATGAGCTCCAAAAGAGTGGGGAAATAAACATCTTGCAAGTCAAATCATGCGATAACCTCGCTGACTTATTCACGAAGTCTCTACCAACTTCAACATTCCAGAAATACATTCATGGAATTGGTATGCGACGGCTTCGAGATTTGCAAGAATCAGGGGGAGTATCTTCCTGAACTGTTCCTGTTCAAAGCATCATATTACACTCTTTTTCCCTTGATGAGTTTACTTTACAGGTTCTCATTAAGGTTTTTAATGAGGTAATATCAACACAAGATCATATGTCATACTTTCTGTTTTCCCCACCGGGGTTTTTAGGAAAGTATACACGACATAAATATATTGTTCTCTAAACTCTATGGGTTTTTTCCCTTTTTACAAGTTTTTCTCATATTGAGTTAAGAGGCAATAACCATTATATGTTGCATCAGTTTCTCCTTATTTTCCCACCGGGTTTTAAAGGAGTTTTAGCAACATATCAAACACCACTCCTCATATTTTTCCCATAGGGTTTTTGGAGGAGACTATTTCAAGATGATGGACACTCACAGAACAAGCATAGATTAGGGGGAGTGTTAGGATTTAATTAATTATTGTAATTAATTAGATAAATCTATCCTTGTAACCGTATATGGGCAACCCCCCATATTACGGAACTGACATATCGTTCCTGGAGCGTCGCCTCCAGGAACCGCCTTGCGAACCGTCGCGTCCTTCGGATGCGTCCGTTCCCCCTGTATATAAGTGTTCAATCATCAATGAAATAGATAGTTCGATTCATTCTCTTGTTATCTCT
Organism: Dactylis glomerata; assembly: GCA_007115705.1. Taxonomy (NCBI): domain Eukaryota; kingdom Viridiplantae; phylum Streptophyta; class Magnoliopsida; order Poales; family Poaceae; genus Dactylis; species Dactylis glomerata. The sequence continues at coordinate 13,413,216 of QXEO01000541.1, read as the reverse complement.
ACTCTCAATTACAACAAAGAGAAATCTGTGAGAACAAAAACAGCCTACGTGGCCGCCACCTATACCTAATAGCCAGGACCCATCGGTAAAGTGCTCACAAAATTTTAAAAGGGATAGAATTTGCCAAAATTTTGCCTAAATAGGGTAATTAGGATGTAAATTTGCTAAATGAAGTTTGATTAGTGTCCAAAAAGTGAAATTAGAGGGTACAAATTGGAATTTCTATAAAACTTCATAAACTTTGAAGTCATTGATTTTTTTACTAAAATTATATGTTTTTTTTTTTGGAACGGAGTGAGCACATGATGCCATACTTGTTGGACTTGTCAATGAAAACACATGATGCTAAATTTGTTGACAAATCAATGAGAGGACATTAATAAGAGAGCAGTGTTTTGGGTCTTGTGGTGTGTATGCTTCTTTTACTTATATAATTCATGCATTTTAAAATGTCAAAAAACTCCAAACAAAAAATCTGCATGCACGTCTTCTCATGCTACATGCGTATTAAAATCAACTTGTCTTGTAGCATATATGAAAAAGAGAAAAATAGGTTAAAATAATTATTTTCGTGAGACTTTTTGTTTTTTATATAGACAACAAAAAATATCTATTTTCCACGAAATTTTACAGAGATAAACTGAATTTCCACCCATTGAGGCCTCCTCCCATAACGCATTTCTTTCAAATAATGTGTTAGCCAGACTACAGTACATAGACAATTGTCCAAACTAAATTCTGCACTGATTATCATCATTGGATCACAGATGTGATACTCAATACTACTATTTATGTATTGGAAAACATAAGAACTTTTTATATTTATATGGTCTAGTTTGCACACAATTCAAATAGACAGTTTCTACATTTTTCCCTGCAGGACAACCAAAAAGCTTATAATACGTCTAATTTTTTTCTATTTATTTAGGATTGTATATAACATGGCATTTCTTTCCTACATCTTCACATCCCTTTGTTTTCAAAATATGTGAACCAAATAGCCACAGAACCTTTTCCTGTGCAGGTATTATTAATTGATGTGTCCCGGAACGGGACTTTAATGGACCACCCGCTGCAGTATATAGACCAGTAAACATGCCCAAGTGATACTGGTGCATATCCTGACATATATCTGATCTGACGGCAGATAGGAGTGGAGCCACGGTTCTCCTAAACATCCTGATAACACTTATTATTCTAGACAACAACACTCAATCAGCACCTATTTACAGAACCTCCCACTTACAAAGACTACTAGTACAACAACAATCTGCACTGCATCATCTAAGATTACTACATCATCAGGCTCGAAAACTGCCATCTTCACGCACTATCACTTGCTAGTGCAAGGCAGATGGACGTCTAAGCTTTTTCATTGCCGGTGACCCTCTGGGAGCGCAACCACCCTGTAAAATGGAACAGCTCTCTCCGGTAGATTCCCATCCTCTTCGTCGTCATCAAATAAGAGATGGTAACTGTCAAAATTAAGGTAGCGGTCACAACAATTGTTTTTCCGGAAAATGAGAATGTTACTAATTCCATATTAGTTGAAAGGTTCGATTGTAATCTTCTATGTACGTATGTATGTTTCATGTTGCTTCTTTTATGTAGGTACTGCTACTACTTAAACTATGTTTACTCAAAGTTCTGTTCCATGTTTAGAGCAAGCAAAGCAAGAAAGTTCTGTTGTATTTGTAAATAAGAACTGTACATGCAAACGGCTACAGAAAATAGATTAGGAAAAGCGGTTCGCTACTGGAGAAACACCAAACTAGACTCTCATTACAAACTCATGCTTACAACATCTCAAACTGGTCCAAATTTCACCAAATGAAGCTATACAATTGGCTAGTCCTACTGTATTCGACCACATTGGCTAGTCCTGCTACACATTTTAGAGACAAGGAGACAATATAACACAAAAATATTGCCCATTTCATGGAGAAGGCTATTTTTCTGTCATTGCAAGACATGTACTGTTTTCTAGAAGGCAAAAGCACAAATAAACAGAGACCCATCCTATGAAATAAAAGTGAAAGGAGATTGCTGTGAAACAATCATTTCTGAGTAGACCAAGTTGTATACAACTTCCAAAATGTGCAACTACTCAATTTCCATTGGATAAGAATCAACACTAAAGAAATAAGAATTTGTAAGTCTACGTAGAAATAGACACTTCCAAAATGAAAATTGTGTTGGTTGAACAGATATGACTATACATCATACAAGCTTGTAAAAGCATAGATTACGTACTCATCAGACTTCCTCTGCATTTATTTGCAGTGCAGTTTCACCAGATGAAGAGAAAGAGAAGAGCATCAGTGGCTTAGCAAAAAAAGGAAAAGGTAGAACAAAGTCATAACGGCAGTATAGTAGTTGTAAAATGTAAAAACAGCATGGACAGCTTCCACAAACTTGAGGCGTGCGAACAAATTAACTGACTAACAATCATGTTTCTGCCAACAGATGGTATGCCCATACAACGCTGAAGCATGTATATAATCAGGGCACATAGTGTTTAGGAACATATAACGCTTTCAATGGTATCAAGTATTGACAAACATAATACTATCTGAACAACAGTATTCATATATTAACTATAGTGAACCAAGATAATCTCAACTTGTTTCAGGAACCTTATTGGGGTTATAACATGGAATTCTGCCAAGTTCTTTGAATTTGTCAAATACGTTGGGAGTGGTCTACAAGTTGTAACGTACGTGATCAGTTGAAATAAGCACTGCAATGGTATGTGTAAGGGCAAGTTATGCGTAAGAATAACAAACAGTACAATATACTACCAAGCTCCGCCTATGCACCAATCAATGATTATTAGCAGTTCCACTGCTTTGATGGAAGATGATCCAAGGATAAGAAAATATTCTGATTTACTCAGGTTTATCCCCAACTTTTAGCCTATAAAAGCTTCAAATTTACACCATCATTGATGACTTAGTTAAATTGGTTTTAAATTACGGAGCACAATTTGTTTTTACACATTCTAAAGTTCTAAGTGCCGCAAATGCTCCATCCAATGTGCCATTGAACTCATAACCTGATGAAACTGGCCATATAATAGGGAATACATCCACACATATGGATGTCAAACCTCAAGTGCGCAGAAGAAAAAGTCACATCATTATGAAGAATAAATGATCTGAAGATTACCTTACGATGAGAAGCTACGGTAGCTCTATATAATGCAGTTGTGCCAGGATAAACAGCTAAGACTTGCCGACCCTGTCCAAAATCTTGAGCACTAGAAGGATCTGCTTTCTTTGGAAACGGAATAATATATGACATAGGCAACTTGTACTTCCTGTACACATGGTTGTGATGAAACAACATCAGTTTATGGGCAGCAAACATTAAGGAGGCAAATTAGCTCAGAGTATACGAAATAACATTTAGGTGTGGTCCCACTGAAGTTCACACACACAGAAACAACGAGATTGTACAGAAACAGTACAATATGACAACATGTGTGAAAATGAGAAACTAAATGGTCAGACGGGCCTATAACAAATAAGGGAAAATCAAATATGTGTTTGCTGGGTGGGTGCTTGAGTAAATGCATATTTTGATCATAGTTTGGCACAATTATTTTGTCCATGCTCATATCCTAACATAATACACGTCTAAAATACTTCTAAGAATTTTGGACATGCACAAGTAGGCTAGGTAAACTCTAAGCTCAAGAAGCCATCTAATGTTGCATTTACAAAATCCACATTCTAACAAATAATTCAATACATTTAACTGAGAATTTGAAGCATATTATAGAAATGGGTATGTGACTACTGACTAACAATGCAAGTGGGCTGGACATGGCAAGCCCGGCTACCGCCTGCTCTTGCCCGATGGGACTGAACGGTAGGTGTGGGATTTTCTGAAGCCAGACACGGGAGTCCGATGGGACCCGCCTAACTGAATCTAAGCACAAACAGCCAGAGATCTGATGGCCTGCAGCATGCATGCATTTGCCTCGCTCCGGCTCCGTGTAGTTAGGTGGTGCATGCATGCCCGTACAACCTGGGATAAGCGGGCGTTAGCCGCTAATTCCCTGGTGGTAAGCAGGATTTAACAAATGGGATAAGTAGATTTTTGAGGCGGGATGGGAGGCGGGCATGACGGGATGTCCCGTCCCACCTGCATCGTTACTACTGACTACTCCGTTGCTGCCAAATCCAAAGGATCCGGGTGTATCCATCTAAAAATAATTTAATCATCATACTGCAACTTCTTCACAGGTAACTCTGAAAATTGTCAAATACGCCAGGTCTATCCATCTAAAAATAATTTAATCATCATACTATTTGCAACTTCTTCACAGGTAACTCTCAAAATTGTCAAATACGCCACTCGCCGAATTTGAAGTGACCTTAACTCCATCTACTTCTTTTAGTTTCCTATGTGTCATGTCCACTCCGAAAGAGGGGAAACCCCCCTTTAAGTTTTCTACAAACTAGTAGAAGAAATAGAACAAAATTACATTGAAAAGAAAGCAACACTTTTGTGGCAAAAAAGAGAAAGCAACACTTGATCTACTCACCACACATGCAGGTAACTCAGAATAATGTTTACTCATTAACACTGGAACTCATCAATCTTTGTCATGTGAGTACATTACACATGGCCCCATCTTTTGAGGACGTGCACACGCAGAACCACAGTTTATTTTCTTTTCACATAACCACACTAACTGGGTCTTTTGCAACTCTGATCACCAAATCTGGCAAAAGGGTGACACATCCCTGTTTTGGGTGTTGTGTTGCCTAATATCCAAACGGTTGTGGTTATGTGTAAAGGGATACAAAAATTGGGGTTTTGCATCAATACTGCCTCAAAAAGTGGGTTCTGTTAAATTTGTTCTCCTTTACATGACAGAAAATTGAGAACAGTTGGGAAAAAAGCAACCACCGTAAAGAATAGTGAATGTGATAAACATCTGAATGCAACATCTACATCCGTATGCATCAAAAATCAAAGTTTGATGGTTTCTGTAGATGCATAGAAGCCAATGAAAAAGTATACAAGCTACCAGATAAAGGGCAATACAGAAGCTAGCTGTGCAGAACATGTGCCCCCCAAAAATGCAATGCAGCTCAATGCCAAAAAATTAAGATGTACATGTGTAGCTGACTATGTAAAGGGCCTAACCCTTTTTGCTTAACTCGCCTAATATGTCACTGAATTGCATGTCACTGAACATTTTTAATAGAACAAAAAAAAACTGTATTCGCCCTTAGACTACAAGGAAACCAGAAAGAAAGAATAGTTTGTAACTCAAACCTCTCAAACTTTTGGGCGCTGTTCTCTTCATCATCACCAGGCTCCTCATCAAGGACTTCAAACCTGTAAATTCATTAGGAGTGAAATGAGTGCTGCTTCCCTGAATAGCAAAGGCTGGCCTGGTATACACTGTGTGGCAAATAGTTAACCACGGTAATTGCAGTTGTACTTCGCGGAAGTTAATAGAATATCAGATAAAATTAGAAGTATCATATGTCAATACCCCAATACGGATAAACAATACACCTAAGTTCATTGCTAATTGCTTATTTGCTTTAACTGCAAATATGAACAGACGACTTTAAAATGGCCACACACAAGCACACATATAGTGGCATAGGGCGATAATTTAGGATTCAAAAAGCATAAAAACATTCCAGACAAATCTCAATCTGAAATCGGCCAGTTACCACTAAACAGGACACTAAGATGCTTATGGAAAAAAAAATACTAAATCCATAAGTTCTGAAAGATATAACCTACATGACAAATAGTCAACACGATGCATCAAACTTCAATACTAACACGGCTGTCGAGTTCCATGGGTGGATTCCACTACTGTTATCATCTAATTGTGTGAGTCATATGATACATATTTGTAGATTAAATTGATGCGACAGATTTGTAGAATAAATTGATCCTACAGATTGTAGAATAAATTGATCCTTTATTTAGCTTATACACAAGCAAATAGCAACAATCTATTGCTTAGCTTGCACACAAGTAAACAGAAAGAATAACGTGCTTAGAATTTAAGTTTAAAAAAAGCAATGGCTGAATTTAGAACTTTCTGGGCCAATACATAGGCGGCATGGGCATAGTTGCTGAAACTGAACCAGTCACTGCCTAACTGGCATTCGCAGGTCAAAGTCACAGTTCAATAAAACATACAACCTCTGTTTGCAACTACTTGTCACTTTTGAGTTTTGACCACATAATGCAGCTTGCCAATCCTCCATTCCTGAGGTAAATTATACCCCTCTTACTTTCAACTATATTACCTTGTTTTTGAGCTTGAGAGATCATTGGAGCATATGTTGGTCCAACTCTACATAAAACTTTACTTTATCAACATATGAGATTTGAAAATTTTAATTCTTTTTTCTGCTTGAAAATGCTGATTCTTTGCAAACCAGAAATAATACTAGAAGACATTAGGGCGGAGCTCTACATGCTCTCCCTGATGCACATGCACCGGGTCAAAGAATTATTTTTAGTAGTACTTGTGAGCTTAGTAAGGCAAATGCATCAGGTTAGGCTGAGAAAAGTCCATCCTGGAGGCATAATTTTAACTAGCAAGGCTACAAGCTTACACATGCATCAGGGGCTTACACATGCATCAGGGAGATATTTCCTCTAGCTCCGCCCCTAAGACATATATAACCTAACTTCAGACGCATGAAAGCCACAGGGGCTAAGGTCAGTGAAGGGGAAAGGAAGGCAATGCACAGAAAGTTGGGTGCAATTTATTTTATTGAAATTGCGCCTGCCGGGTCTTGAACTCAAGACCTCATGGTTATGATATCATGTAAGTTGGGGAACTGAGGCCACAATCTTCCTGATACCTCATATATATAGCCAAAGATACAAGGTATACAAGGAAAGAATCCCTACTAATCCTAGCCATAATGGCCTGATTACATTCTATACAGCAGGCACTAATTACAGGGGATTATGATATGTGCAAACTGAATATGCTGATATTTAGTTGCCTAACACCAACCATAGTATGTTACATCAAAATAAGAAAAGTGAACAGTATGAAAGAATTTTGCAAGACAAATGTAATACTTCCTCCGTTCCTATATGTAGGGTGTATAGTTTTTGGCACGAAAATTAATGAAAGCAAGTGGAGGGAAAATTACACAGGTTTTGGCTGAGATTACTCATAGCTACTTGATGTGAGAAAGCAGAGGACTTTGCATGAGATAAGGAAACATGATCAAATTCCTAAAAAAATTGTCGATGTGAGTGGTGCAGTGCAATACACCGTATATTCTGGATTTCTTTCTCAAAAACTAAAACACCTTATATCTAGGAACGGAGGGAGTAACATTATTTCCATAGAGTAAATCAACGTATTTTCGCATACCAGCGGTCAATAAGTTGGCTGCATGTAAACCTTTGATGACATACAATTCAGAATGGGATCATCACTAACATGCACATGCATGCACACACGCTAGCCCTATAGTTCACTCTTGTAAACTTGATATCTAAAACCTTCAACCTGTTACTAACTGGTGCTTTGTCTACCTTGGTATTCTAAACTATAGAGGTTCATGGTATCAGTACTCCTCTTCAAGTAACACCTAACTGCTAAGGCCTTCCACAGTGTAGTCTATGCCCAAAAAATAAAAAATTGCCACGTCCTCAGCGATGCCCCGGAAAAAAAGGCCTGGCACCGCTCTAACAGTGTGTGTTCGCAGCCTAGAATATAGCAGGACCCAAACATTAATAAAGAACTCGACCGAGACAACATCCATCCCTTCCTTGGCTTGATGATTTCTTGCCGTTCAGACTCGCACCAGCGTGTGTTGGCAGTTAATAAATTATATTTTACTGCTTGCAGGAAGTGGGCATCTAAGCAACTAGATGCTCTGGTTCCCTGAAATAAATTAGGCCATCAAGTCTACAGTGCCAAATTAGACCCTAAACCCTGGTGCCGATGTGGACACACATTGTAAAGGCCTCCGACAGTTAAGGCAATTAATCACGTATTACCAAACACCCCCTCAATTCAAGAGTAAGTTAATTTTCTCTACACTATGCTATTATCAGAAACAATAACTTGCACAAACAAGGAAGAAAATAAAACCTATACATACTCTTTTGTTTCCTTATCGAAATGTAGGACCTTCACCACAAACCACTCATCCTTTTCATCATCCGATTTTACCCTAGCTGCAACCTGAAACGATAGAGCACAAATGGCAGAAATCAAATAATTAACAAATGTGTACAGAACTTGTGCACATATGGGTAGAACTAATGTTAACAACAAATGAAGAGCTAAGTTGTCGAACTAAGTCATAATTCAACCACAAGAACCAGTATTTTTTCATTAAAAGGTTCTAGAGAGTATCTATGAATAAATAGTTCATATAGATTCGCCAGTTCAACGATTTGGTTTCTGAATGATGTGATAATACCAATGCATACCATATTTGCCCTGGACCTTGATATGGAAGTGCATCTTCTAATTATTTTTATTCAATACTTTACCAGTTTTTAATTGTAAAAATCAACCTGCTATATGAATGCATAAGTATGTGCCAGACTAATGTTGAATTAGACAACTTTGCTACTGCGACTCAACAATATCAGAATATACAACTTAAACCTACCGACAACAAGACAGAAACAGTGATGCTATGTTTGATAATATCACATTCTTCAGTAAGCATGCTAATGAAACTTTGATTCACCATAACATGAAGTCATTGGCGCTGAGTAATGTACGTATATTCTTTGAGTTAGTACTATAGCCTGCAAGTTTGTCTTTTGTTCTATCTGGCAGTCTACAATTGTAACAGTGATGGTTACATCTATAGAGAACTGAGAAAAAAATAAGTCCATTTTCTAGAAGGCTAAAATTATACGTAACAGTTTGTGTTTCTTTGTATCAGAACTATTATGTCCACATATCGTAAACAAGAAAAGAAAACACAAAGGCACGTTCAATCAAAAATTACTCAGTTGGTCGAACAGATTAAATATAAAGGTATGCGGCAGTATGATTGTTAATTTTACATTTATCATTTCAGCTAGATTAGTTGTCAAATTCCAAAATCTAAAAACAGAAAAAGTGCACCATTTTCATGAGGGGAAAAGGAGCAGTTATGAGCTCCAAATTGTATTAAGAAAGAAAAACAGAAGATTAGTAATTTTAAAATGAGAATAAAATAGCGGTGTGTGAGTACATTAGTACAATAGCTGGATCTCCCATTTTCGGGCAATGACGAACCGCATATAAACCATCCTAATAGCTAGATAAATCAACCATGTTTATTAAAATAGGTAGAAGTTATGTGAAAGATTGTAAGAATAAATGCAATTTCAAACACCGGATTGTCATACTTTGGCATTTCGGATGTTTAACGGAACACTGCTGCAAAATTGGCACCTTCAACAAGTGCAAACAACCCTACGGAACTATCTCAGAATACAGGAGTTTCCTATCCTCTCTTACATGGAAGAAGTTTTGCCATCGAGGTAGCATGTACCCACAAGTACATGCAATACAAAGACTAAATGATATTTCTAAATTCAGCTGGAATTGAAACCTGCTCTCCTTTCAGGTTTGCAGCTTGGTCAAGTTGACTCCTCATAGATGCAGAGGAAAATCGTGGTGTATCTGTATCAGACTTCATCCTCTTCTTTTTCTGCTCGCCAACTTCTGCAGTGTAGAAAGCATATTAGTACTTTGTGTTTCACACTTAGAACCTCTGAACTTAATTTGTGTAATCTGAGTCTCTAATACTTACCTATCTTTTTTCTTGGTGCAGCTGAAACTCCAGATTGCAACACACCATCTAACAGTCCAACTAAAGCATTTGAAGCACTGCAGAACAAAGGATTATAAATTAATTGATCATTGTTGAATGATGCAGTCCTCAAACAATAAGGTCTACACGTAGCGAAGAGCAGACGAAAATAATGATCCAACTTGTGACCCATGTCATACCCTAAACAATTCAAGCAAAATAGTCAATGATGGCACTGGAAAAATTAGAGCCTTCATAATGATGGAGAAAGACATGGACACCCTTTCCACCCACCCCCAATCCCTGCTCCTAGTCGCCACTATGTTGACAGACCTTGCCACCACAAAGGCAGATGTTCTGATCATGGACATCATCAGCATCCAAGTAAACTAGTCATTGATAGCACTCGAGAAATTAGGCCTTCATAACGATGACGACCCAGAGAAAGACATGGACACACCTCCATCCACCCCATCCCAGTTCTAGTCTCCAGTATGTTAACCGGTGTTGCCAAAAAAGTAATTTGACGCAGCAACACTCTCCCATCCGATATCCTACTTCAACCTTGAGTCCTTTTCAAGCGCATGTGTCATCCCGACCGCTCTCCTGCCTCCTCTCACTCTCACATCTTCCCAGGTGGAGAGTTCAAAGGGCGCACTCCCATCAACATTGCCGGTGCCCACCTCAGGTCCCGAACCCATAGTTCCCCTCCCGAATCAGGAGCACGCACTAGACCCACGCTGAGGATTGGGCGAATTCATCACATGTGTGAATGAGACGCGAGGAGGATATAGCGGATGAAGAGGAGGAAGACGAGCAGTGTGGAGGAGAAGAAGCTTGGTGAGGAGACCTGATATCAAGATCCACTCAAAGAGCTCCTTTCAGAAGTAACTTGCATAATTATGCTGAAATTTCCCTCAAAGGTAAAATATTCGAATTTGATGAAACTCTATGCTGCCCCAGGTTGGCCCAGCTGATAGCGTAATACAAATCTGTTCTGAACTACATGTAGGGTGATATTAAAACAAAATGCCTGAAGATTGAGCAAAGAATTATATATTCTGTCCCAGCTTTGTGTCCACCCCTATTCAGAATAGAGGGATAACTTATAGTGTCTGAGACTCGATAGATGTTACAGAATACAAAATTCGCATACCTACCGCCCTGATGAAGCCATCTTTACCTCCGATAGGAATTGACCCAACAAATACATATTTTAATATAGGTGGTTTCAACAAGGTTTCCATAGATCAAATGAACAGTACATCCTCGCAGCTTTGCAATTTACATTAACAAAGTCGCTCCATTCAATAGTTGGGAAGTACTTCAAAAGATAATCTAGTACTACAGACATCCAGACTAAGCCACAAGAAACAGACTTCCCTGAAGTTCAAACTAAAAAAGTTTGGTGAGAGGGACAGCATGCACCTATTTAAAGTCAAGAAAAGGTTGTATTTCAACTATATATTTTTGTAAATTACTCAGACATGGAGAGATCCTCAGCTAACTTTTTTTTCTGCAGGAATAAAATACCTTGCTGCCTAGAACTTTTAAATGTTAGTACCTTGCTTCACTCTCAGCGAGTTCCTTTGCTTGTACATATAAACCACGAAGCTTAGCCAAAATGACATCAACTGTTTTATCCACCATCTCTGGAGCTAGAAAACAATGTGAAACAATGTCAAGATTTCAGTACTCACAGCTTCAGTAGAAATACATGATTATCAGAATGTCATAACTGACAGTACACAATAGCGGCCATTCAACCAGCTGACTCATTATTCTGATGTTTACACAACAGCTGTGAGCTGTGTGTGTAGGACAGCCTGAGATCTGGAAGTGATCTTGCCTTCCCAGCTTAAGTTGGAATTTTTTCATCGCTAGCCAACAAAAGCTTTTATAATTAATTAACAGAAGGAAACAATTGTTACTAGCCGATATCAGCCTTTCGTCAGCAGTCACTTGTTTCATTACAGATTTGAGTATCTTACAAAATGCCAGCAGAGGACTATTAATTATACTGACGTTCCCTTTGTACTAAATAGCAAACCGTTAGCTGGATAACTTAATGTTTCACATCTCGAATATCGAACCACCAACAAGCAGGCAGAGCCGGATGCTGGGGCGTAGTACCATATATCAATCAAAAAGAGAACGTATCTAAATATCTGATACACAAAGCCCCAAAAAAAATGTTCAACATCCCCGAGTGCAGACAAGAGCCCTGAGCCCTTGCGAATATTCGATAAGATACCTCGTTCAGACGATAAGCGCCCTCGCACACAAACCTCACATTAACACGCACGATCCAAAAAAAAAAATCTAGCAGGCTAAGCATGTCACCAGAATTCCCTGACGGAAGTAGTTAGCTAAAAGCTCGTATCGAATCGACCTAACCGGAGAGACGATTGACGGCACGGCAACGGGAGGTAAGCACTTACAGGAGATGATCTTCTTGTGGATCTTGTTGATCTCAGTGGCCACGTCGTCCTGCTCCTTGCGCAGCTGGTCCAGCTCCTTGGCCTTGTCCAGAAGGCCAGCGACGTCGGCTCCGGCCGAGGCCGCGCCGCCGCCTCCTCCGCCTCCGACCGACGACGACATCTCCCGGCTCCCGGCGCTCTCTGCTCGGTTTGGATCCGACGGGACGGGAGGAGAGCGCAGTCGAATGGGGTGTGGGGATGTTTTTTTTTTGGAGCTGCGGCAGGAGAGGAAAATCGTTGGCAAGGAAATCCAGGGGAGTGCGTTTCAGGATCAGCGGGTGGGCCCTAATTAATGTGGTCGCACCCTAATTAATTGATGCCAGGTTGGGGTTGGTGCCACTTCCACTGTGCTGCCTTGCCTATTCCTGCTTCACCAGATCTTTCCCCGAATCCAGCTACTGGACTGGAACCCAGCTTAACTGGAGCTGTTGGCCCGTTGTCGTGGGGCGGACATGGAAGGCCGGTTGGGAGGGAATTGAGCCCAGCTCCACTCGATCGGAAAAGGTTGTCGGATAACCATTTTTCGATCGGAGGGAGTAGGAAAGATACTCACGCTCGCTCAGGCGACTCTAGGGGCTCTAAAACCCTAGATAAACCCTCCCACAAACTGCTACTATCCATGTCGTTGTCAAAGGCAGCGGTGACGGTGGCGGTGCCCAATCGTCAAATATGGAGGGAGAGGAGGCGCACTCTTTATGACTCGTTTCTTCGCACAGAGAGGCGTCGGTCTAGGGACCGCGTGCCATGCACTGTTGCGAGGCGTTGACATGGAGATGAGGAAAGAGGGCAAGAAGGGGGCCCTGATGACCCACAAGTATAGAGGGTCGTAACAGGTAAGTAAAACCCAAATTTATTAATTCGACACAAGGGGAGCAAAAGAATATTTATAAACCTTAACAGATGAGTTGTCAATTCAGTTGCATCTGATACGTTGCAAACGTATCTATAATTTTTGATGCTCCATACTTGTTTTACACCAATTGCTATATGTTTTGTCTATACTTTGTGGCACTTTTATGATTTATTTGGACTAACCTACTAATAGTTGCAAAAGTGCATAATGTTCTTGTTTTACACTTTGATGTGTAGGAATTATCAAGATTACAAGTGGAAATCTTGTTGGAGTCAAATTGGGACTTTCTAGAAATCTGTGCTAGAACTTTTTTCGAAGATGGTCACGTTATGGGTCGAAGACGGCGTCAAACGGAAAAATCTCCAATTACAAAGTTGTAGAGAATTTCACGGCGAACGTTCTGGACATAAAATTCATCTGATTCCGAGTCCGGACGGCCGAGATAAGCCCGCTCTATTACGGCCCAAGATGGGGAGACGGGAATCCAAGAGACTATACTTTGTGGCACTTTTATGATTTATTTGGACTAACCTACTAATAGTTACAAAAGTGCATAATGTTCTTGTTTTACACTTTGATGTGTAAGAATTACCAAAAATACAAGTGGAAACCTTGTTGGAGTCAAATTGGGACTTTCCAGAAATCTGTGCCAGAACTCTTTTCAAAGATGGTCACGTTACGGGTCGAAGATGGCGTCAAACGGAAAACTCTCCAATTACAAAGTTGTAGGGAATTTCACGGCGAACGTTCTGGATATAAAATTCATCTGATTCCGAGTCCGGACGGCCGAGATAAGCCCGCTCCATTACGGCCCAAGATGGGGAGACGGGAATCCGAGAGACTATATAAAGGGAGAAACCCTAGCTCGTGGGAGACACCTCCACCCACGAATTTGCAGCCACCAGAACCAAGTTTTTGCCTCCCCCATGGATCCCATCTCCATGGGGAAGGGCTCCCATGAAGCCATGAAGGAAGGGGGCTAAGGGGCGGCGCTCCCCCATGATGCCGGCGGCGGGGAAGTCCCCCGCGCCACCGCCGTCGCCGCCCGCGCCCCGCGCCCCTCGCTGCTCATCTCCTCCCTGCCGCCGGCGCCGCCGCCGTCGTCGCCCGCGCCCCTCGCTGCTCATCTCCGCCATCTTCACCGCTATCTCCATCACCAACTCCTCCTATTATGCAGTGGTTCATCCTCCCACACCTCTGTACCATCCTATGTAAACATGGTGTTTGATGCTATAATATTTATCCTATGATCTATATCATGTTTGCATAGTTTATTTGTTTTTAGATTGATTTGTTGAATGTCTTTGGTTCATTAGAGTTGTATGTTGATATGGTACTGTCCTTTGGTGTCAATTATATTTATGCGCGCATGGATTAAACATCTTAGGGTTAGTAGTATGTGCAAAAGGAAGGGGGTAGTTCTGCCGGAGTGATAGAAACCTGAGAACGCGAACCGGAACATTGCATGTATGAGAGTAAGAGGACCATTAACTTAAGGCTATGGTTGGAGAAACCTTAATGCATTGTTAGTATTTGCGGATGCTTGCTAACAATCTAATCATATAGTACTTGTATTTCCAAGTAGTGAAGTGCATGTATATTTAGCCTCTCCCGCATAAAAAACTGCATCGAAGACAATGAACCTGATTTATTCACTAATTGAACTTAGACAAAGCCACCACTATTACCACCACTTTTCCACACTCATGGTACTGTTAGTTCATAGTTACTTAGTATATTTTATTACTGCAACACTAACAATTACTTTCTTGTATTTATTATCTTGCAAAGCTATCTCTCATACCCGTATTGTTGCTCTAGTTTTATTTCCTAGATGATGCAAACGTTTAGTGTGCGTAGAGTTGTATCAGCGATTGATAGAACTTGAGAGAACATTTATCCAACCTTTAGCTCCTCGTTGGGTTCGACACTCATACTTATCGAAAAGGCTACACACGATCCTCTATACTTGTGGGATATCATTCGCCACTGCTGCGGTGTGGATGGGAGAAGTGGTGGAAGATGAGGCAGATGAATAGCACCGTTGGCGGGTTGGCGTTGCATCCTTTTTGTCGAGTGCGGGGACGAGGAACAAAGCTGGAACCGTGTCACGCTGGTGAGGAGGTGTAGTCGGCGTGGAGGCAGTTGCATCTGGGGGTGGTGTGATGTGCGGCTGGGGGCCGCGGTCCTGTGCTTGGTGGGATGGTTGTTGATTGGATTCATGCTTTGGGCTTGTGCGGGGGGCTGTCAGTGAAAGTCGTGCTCCGGCCTTGGTCAGAGTTAGTCAACGGCGACGGTCACGGGCGCCATTCCTTTGTTGGAGGCGCGATGTTGTAGCCATCCTTGTCTTTCCCGACATGCTCTAGGGGAAACCCTAAATCTGATCTTTTGGATCAAACGATGGCAGCACTACTGAAGGGAATATGCCCGAGAGGCAATAATAAAGTGGTTATTATCATATTCCATGTTTATGATAAATGTTTATTTCTCATGCTAGAATTGTATTAATCGGAAACATTAATACTTGTGTGATTAATAAACTAAAAAGGTTCCTAGTAAAGCCTCTCTTTTATACTAGCCCGTTGATTAACTGATGATCAAGGTTTCCTGATCATGAACATTGGATGTTGTTAATAACGGGGTCATATCATTAGAAGACTGATATGATGAACACTCACACCCATAGTATGAATAGCAAAACGATCAAGTCATCAAGTTCATTGCTATATCAAACTCATGCGAAGTAGTTCTAATCCTTAGACCATGAGATCATGTTAATCACTGATACCGGAAGGGTACTTTGATGATATCAAACGTCACACCGTAATAGGGTGATTATAAAGGTTGATTTGGGTACTCTGAAAGTATTAGTTGAGGCTCATGGATCAAGAGTGGGATTTGTCCATCCGGATGACGGAAAGATATTCTCTGGGCCCTTCTCGGTGATATTGCATTGGAATAGCTTGCAAGCATGTGACTAGGTCACGGGAATGCATTATCACGGAACGAGTAAAGAGACTTGTCGGGAACGAGATCGAACTAGGTATGGTTGATACCAAATGATCGGATCTCGGACAAGTAATAATATCACGAGACAAAAGGAATTAACTATATTCGTTACCGGTTCACACGATCACTAGTTCATCGTTGAGTAAGTGGGAGTCATCATGGATTTCCAGATCCCGCTGTTGATTATTGATCGGAGAGGAGTCTCGATCATGTCCACGTTATTCACGAACCGTAGGGTGACACACTTAAGGCTCGTCGTCGTTTTTGAGTGGATACGATACTCCGATCGAATTACAGGACAGCATAAGGGTTGTTTCAGAAAAGTACCGAAACTGTTTTGGGATATCGAAATAACTCAAGGGTGTATTTGTTAATGTTTGTTAATTGAATGAATTAACAAATATTAAAGAAATAAAAATGTTTTATTAAATCAATAAGTGTGAATTTTAATTGGCATGAATGTCATGCATTAAAATGGGGGTTACCTCATGTTGATGAGGGAGTAATCACCATAAAAGGGAATGAAGAAGGGGGCAATGAAGAGACGGGGAGACCCTTGGCCGGCCACCCCTTGGCTGCCCTCCTCCTCTATATAAACCTCCCCTTCTCTCCCTTGTGACACACTTCTTGATCCTCCCTCCCTTGCATAGTTGCTGTCCACTTTCCGTCTTAGCTTAGCGAAGCTCTGCCGGAATTGTAGTTCGTAGTTCACCCACTTGGAGAAGTGTGTGGAGGAGTGTCCAGCGGATCCCTTCTTCCGCTGCCCCGCTGGACCGAGGGCGTGGAGGAGTCGACGTCAAGCTGCACGTGTGTGCGAGTACGGGGGCGCTGCCACTTGTGGCGCCGGGTACACGATCTTGTGATCGTCAAGTGAACCACGACGTCGACTACGTCAAGTGAACGACTACGTCGACTACGTGCGTCTTCACCAACTCTCCATCGTCAACGTTTGTGCGGGAACGTAATCCCCGCTTACGTTCGTCGAGGGTGAGTATCCGTTGCTACCATCTCGTAGAGTATCTTGGCCAGTTTTTGTGTTCATGCGTAGGAAATTTTTTGTTTTCTATGCTACGAACCCATCAGTGGTATCAGAGCCATCTCTATGCGTAGTTGGTATGCACGGTTAGAACACATGTGGATGTGGGCGTTGATGATCGTGTTATTGCAATTTTTTTTTGTATTTTGGATCATAGTGGCATAGTGGGATTGAAGCTGCCCGAGACTAACCTTACGTGACCGCATTCACGAGACTTGTCCCACACTTGACATGCTTCGGCATATGTGGCTTTGCGGGTGCACGTTTCTCCCACTATAGTTATGATCTATTTTACAAAGAGTTGTTAATAATATTTTTATCACCGTTGTGGTTACATGTTCGTAGGTAAGAACGGTTCTTCCTAGAAAGCCCCAAACCACGTAAAATATGCAAGGTAAATTAGAAGCGTCTAACTTGTTTTTGCAGGGCATGTGATGTGATATGGTCAAATTGTTTATGTTACAAATTGTATGCGATGATCCTTTTTGTAAGTTATAAACAACCGACAGGAGTCATATGGTTGTCTTTACATTTAAATGGCATGCGTGCCGAATATATATATCCAAATGATATATTGTAATGGAGGAAGACAACCAAGGTGGCGCGCCATGGACCTTGGTGCTACGCCGGTGGAATGATGGAGATCATACCATGACGCACAAGATAGAGATCGAATGCGTGAAGGACCATATCATATCACATTATATATGCATGTGATGTTTATCCTTTTATGCATCTTATTTTGCTTAGATTTGATCGCGCGGTAGCATTATAAGATGATCCCTCTCACATAAATATCAAGATAAAAATGTGTTCTTCCATAGCATGCACCGTCAAGAAAGTTCGTCGTTTCGAGACACCACGTGATGATCGGGTGTGACAGACTCTACGTTCACATACGACGGGTGTAAGACAGTTTTACACATGCGAGTGCTATGGTTCTACTTGGCGAGCCTAGCATGTACAGACATGGCCTCGGAACACGAACCGAAAGGTTAAGCATGAGTCATATGGTTGATATGATGAACATGGTGATGTTCGCCTTCAAAACTATGCCGTTGCACGTGATGATCGGTTGCGGTATAGTGAATTTGGTTCGTGTAATCACTTAAGAAAACTAAGAGGGATGTTGTTTTTAAGTGGGAGTTCTTTTAGTAATTTTGAATTATAGAACTCAATTTATCATGAACTAAATCAAAGTGAATTTGCATAGTTTGTTGTAGTTATTGGCATCCGTTTACTACCTTGCGATTAGCTATAATTGAGATAATAGAACTATAGAATTCTGGATGTTAACTTTACGAACTGGTATCGTATTGTTTGAATGTCAATCTAAAGTTTAAAGTCCTATTGCAAACTTTTAGCAAACCCTTGTTACTCGATAAAATTTAATAAGTAGTATTAAATCAAGAGTAACAATTCCAGTGTTAGTATCTAAGTATCACACTTGCCTCCATCATCCTTGATATTCAAAAGTTGTTTTTTGTATCAAGGTTATCTAGGAGTTGAAAGAATTGTTTCATAAACTATCATGTGTGGAAGATATTGTGATATCTGAAACAATGTTTGGTTGCAAAGTGATAGAGTATAATTTAGTAAGACACATGTTCTCGTATTGTATGAGAATTTGCGAAGATTAGAGACGCCAGGCGTCCAGATCTCCTAAAAGGTTTAGGAACTAATATTATATTCGCAATTCGTCCTCATGAGCTATAGTAGCTTGATCATGAAAGTTGTCATGATAGGATGAATGGAAGATGTAGGTAAAATGTTTACTACACTAAAAGATTACTAAAGAATGGAATTTGGAAGAACGCCAAATATTTGATAACGGTGATCTACTTCAAAGTGCGAGTCCAAGGGTATTAGTGTTTGACTAATCATGCCTTGAACTATGTGCCATGTGTATGGCACCACTATTGATGTTGATAGATTCTTCTAGACGAAAAAGAATTGCTAAAAGAGAATCCAAAATTTATTCTGGCGGAAAAGAAAAGACTAGAAATGTCCAGCTCAGGTATATAGAAGATATACATGTTATGGGTGTATTCATTGCTTGTTAAAACAATGTGGTTCTTGGGTATTTGATACTAAATTGGTTGGTATGAACTGTCATACAGAACAACGCAATACAAGAACTACAATGGCCTAATTAACTAGCAAATGAATATGGGATGATTTTCATCGAAAACAAATAAAGTGTTATTGTGTTTCGTTGGAAGTAAACCTAGCCTTCAAGATTTGTTTTAATAATTGTTATTTTGTTATGGTATTATGAGAACAATGATTGTTCAAATTATTACCGCATTCATAAAAGATGAATGAACATTTATCTTGTTGGAGAAATCACATCCATAACACTGATGCTAAAAGTGTCTGAAGACAAATGATTAGAAGATCACTTATGAGTGACACCACCGTTTAAATCATATTGGAAAGTAAACATGAAGAAACTCCATGATTGATGGAATTTTGGAGTCTTTTGATTTTGGATCAATTGACACTTGTGAAAATTTCCTACAGATGATCAAAACTCCGTTTGTAGGCCAAAGAAGAACGGACGACTAACTTATTGGATATTGTACATGTTGATGTATATAGTCCATTATGTGTAGCCGTGTGTGGTGAATTCTTGAACTTCATTTTCTTTAACCGATGATTTGAGTAGATATATGTGTATATTTACTTGATAAGGAAGAAGCATGAAATATTTGAATATTGTTCAAAGTATTTCTAGTTGAAGTTGAAAATCATTGTAACAAGAGAATAAAGAATTTATGATTTGATCATAAAGGAAGATATTTGAGTTACAAGTTTAGCAAACACCTAAAAGTTGAGGAATCGTTCCATAGACTTGTATTTCCCGAAACACCATAGGAGTATGGAGTGTTCGAGAGATAAAATCAAACTTTGTTTGACATCGTTGGATCAAAGGTGTCGTCTATAAAACTGCCATTATATTTTAAGGATAAAGCTTTAGAGACTACCGCTTTTACACTGAAAAGAGCGCCATCATGATCCGTTAAAATGACACCATATGAGATATGGCATGGGATAAAACCCAAGTTGTTTTTTTCTAAAATTTTGGTATGCTAGGCATATGTAAAATGTTTACAACCAAAGTCGGATAAATGCGTCTTTGTAGGTTATCCCAAAGTAACTGTTGGGTATTCCTCCAGAACACCTAAGACAAAAGTGTTTGTCGCCGAAAACGTCAAATTTCTTGAGAAGGAATTTTTCGCAAAAAGTCAAGTGGGAGGACAATATAACTTTGATTAGGTTGTTGAACCTAAGCTATATGTGCTGAGTAGCGCAGCGCTGGGAAGTGTCCCAGAGGCGGCCGCAATGCACATGGCTATCGTACCTCAAAGGTTGTGGTCACATAGATCAAAGTTCCTATTGAACCGCGTGAGTCGGGTAACAATCAAATAGTTAGATTTGAGAATGAATCATTATTGTTTGACAATGATGAACCGACTGCATGCAAAGAATCAATGATGGACCCTGACTCCATCAAATGGCTAGAAGCCATAAAATCCATGATAGTTCCATACACGAGAAACCAAGTTTATGAACTTGGAAGACCCTCAAAAGGCATGAAGCCTAATGAACGTATTTGGATCTATAAACACAGACATGGATGTTTAACATCTTTGAAATAATCGACACATCATTAAAAGAGTTTACGATTGTGTTCAATGAGTTGACTATGACAAGATTTGATCTTTCATAGCGATATTTTGTCTGAAGGATTACTGTAGCAACCACTACATATGCCAAGTTTGGTATATGTTAGTTGAACAAACAAGACAACATTCTTCTAATAGAATGGTTACCTAGGACATGTACATGACATGGTCCAATGGGTTTTGTAAATTCAAAGGATGCTAAAAGGCATGCAAACTTCAATGGTTGAAGTAAGCATCGCGGAGTTGGAATATTCACCGTGATGAAATAATTAAAAGGTTTAGTTTCATCAGATACGATGAATATGCTTGCATTTGCAAGAAATTAAGTGGGAGCGCTGAGACATATTTTCAGTACATTATGTAGAAGACACATTGTTAATTGGAAATGATGTATCTTTTATTGGCATAGGTTAAGAATTTCATTAAAATTAGATTTCAATGAAAGACTTAGGCAAAACCAAAATATTGGGTCTCGATGTCTATATAGATAGATCGAGGTACCAATATGGTTGTGCCAAAGTACATAGATGAAATATTGAATGAAGTTCAATATGGAAACGATAAGAAAAGTTCTTGTCGCATGGAAGAGGTTGAAACAAGATTCAGGTGTTTTTTTTTGACACTTGATGAGTGAAGCCACATGAATGATTTGATCGATCATGTATACCATGATATGTACATATCCAGATATGTCCTATGCTCTAAATGTTATGAGCATATACCAGAGTGATAAAAGTCATAAGATGATCACTGGACAATAGTAGAGATATCCTTATGTGCTTTGGAAGGGCTAAGGATATATATTATGTATGACGAAGTGACACATAGTTCATTGTAAAGTGTTACATTGATACTAAGTTTGTCACAAGATACAAATTAAGTTTATCTCAATTTTAGCTATACGTTAGGTGGCACAATGTAATGGAAGGAAGTTCCATGATGGATTTGGATGAGTTCCAAAGTTAAGACATTGTGATGGATTCTACAACAAAGGTTGAGTATATGGCTACTTTAGAAGAAGCAAAAGAGGGCATTTGTGTCAAGAAGTTTGTTATCAAACTAGGTGTAGTTCCAAGCGGGCTATTACTATGAAGATCTATTGTGTGACAATAGTGACAACATAATTTGAGCTAAAGGAACTAAGGTCTCACCTAAGGACCAAATTTATACCCAACTGTCTCATTTGAGAATGAGTGATGCGTAGAGACGCAAAGACATGCAAATACACACAGAACTGAAAGTGTCAGATCTGGAGATCAGATTAACCACTGCAACGCGTACGGATAACACGTGAAAGCCATAAGTGTTATATACGCAAGTATCAACTAGATTATTGACTCTAGTGCAAGTGGGAGACTGAAGGGAATATGTCCGAGAGGCAATAATAAAGTGGTTATTATCATATTCCATGTTTATGATAAATGTTTATTTCTCATGCTAGAATTGTATTAATCGGAAACATTAATACTTGTGTGATTAATAAACTAAAAAGGTTCCTAGTAAAGCCTCTCTTTTATACTAGCCCGTTGATTAACTGATGATCAAGGTTTCCTGATCATGAACATTGGATGTTGTTAATAACGGGGTCATATCATTAGAAGACTGATATGATGAACACTCACACCCATAGTATGAATAGCAAAACGATCAAGTCATCAAGTTCATTGCTATATCAAACTCATGCGAAGTAGTTCTAATCCTTAGACCATGAGATCATGTTAATCACTGATACCGGAAGGGTACTTTGATGATATCAAACGTCACACCGTAATAGGGTGATTATAAAGGTTGATTTGGGTACTCTGAAAGTATTAGTTGAGGCTCATGGATCAAGAGTGGGATTTGTCCATCCGGATGACGGAAAGATATTCTCTGGGCCCTTCTCGGTGATATTGCATTGGAATAGCTTGCAAGCATGTGACTAGGTCACGGGAATGCATTATCACGGAACGAGTAAAGAGACTTGTCGGGAACGAGATCGAACTAGGTATGGTTGATACCAAATGATCGGATCTCGGACAAGTAATAATATCACGAGACAAAAGGAATTAACTATATTCGTTACCGGTTCACACGATCACTAGTTCATCGTTGAGTAAGTGGGAGTCATCATGGATTTCCAAATCCCGCTGTTGATTATTGATCGGAGAGGAGTCTCGATCATGTCCACGTTATTCACGAACCATAGGGTGACACACTTAAGGCTCGTCGTCGTTTTTGAGTGGATACGATACTCCGATCGAATTACAGGACAGCATAAGGGTTGTTTCAGAAAAGCACCGAAACTGTTTTGGGATATCGAAATAACTCAAGGGTGTATTTGTTAATGTTTGTTAATTGAATGAATTAACAAATATTAAAGAAATAAAAATGTTTTATTAAATCAATAAGTGTGAATTTTAATTGGCATGAATGTCATGCATTAAAATGGGGGTTACCTCATGTTGATGAGGGAGTAATCACCATAAAAGGGAATGAAGAAGGGGGCAATGAAGAGAGGGGGAGACCCTTGGCCGGCCACCCCTTGGCTGCCCTCCTCCTCTATATAAACCCCCCTTCTCTCCCTTGTGACACACTTCTTGATCCTCCCTCCCTTGCATAGTTGCTGTCCACTTTCCGTCTTAGCTTAGCGAAGCTCTGCCGGAATTGTAGTTCGTAGTTCACCCACTTGGAGAAGTGTGTGGAGGAGTGTCCAGCGGATCCCTTCTTCCGCTGCCCCGCTGGACCGAGGGCGTGGAGGAGTCGACGTCAAGCTGCACGTGTGTGCGAGTACGGGGGCGCTGCCACTTGTGGCGCCGGGTACACGATCTTGTGATCGTCAAGTGAACCACGACGTCGACTACGTCAAGTGAACGACTACGTCGACTACGTGCGTCTTCACCAACTCTCCATCGTCAACGTTTGTGCGGGAACGTAATCCCCGCTTACGGTCGTCGAGGGTGAGTATCCGTTGCTACCATCTCGTAGAGTATCTTGGCCAGTTTTTGTGTTCATGCGTAGGAAAATTTTTGTTTTCTATGCTACGAACCCATCAACTACTTGGTGTCGCTTTCCCTCTTGAGGGCATCATCTTGGAAGTGGATCCAATGAGAGGTTACTTGTGGCTCACATGGATGGCGGCGACGGTGTGCTGCAGGAGCCCCCTCGACATTCAAGGAGCGTCAAATGAGCTGCATTTGTCCCTAATTATTGGATCGAACAGGCACATGTCCTCCTCTTTCGGTCATGTTGTCCCTCTTCGATGTCTACGAATGTGGTGAATTGGCTCATGGCAGATCTAATCAACATGATTTTTGGTGCACACAACAGCTACTGCGACGCCCGAGTGCTCGGCCGTGTGTGTTGTGTGTTTCTCCTTCCAGTGTCTTGTATGTCTTTTGGTGCTTAGTTTTGGCTTATCATTGTTCAGGTTTTTGTCTTGTTTTTCTCTAATAAATTGAGCAGTGTGAGTCTTCAGACCATCTTCTTTCTAATCAATGAATTTAGCAGCTCTCCTGCTAACATTCAGGAAGAAGTTACGATCACTTTTTCAAGAGTAGGCCTAGGCACCAGCTATTATTATAGATGGCAGAAATATAAGTACAAAATGACTACAATTTGTTGCAGCAAACAAACATAGTACAGACTCCACGTCTGGCTAGTCCAAAGACAGCCACCACTGGCGTTACAACTACAAAGTAAGAAGAGCATTCCTCATTTAAGTAAATGTCTTCGCTTCTCAACCGTTGATGTTCACCTCCAAATATCGACATCTCCAACTATACTTCCCTTGTCGATGCACCATTAATCCTTGATGTTTAAAAGGAGGGAAATTGGATGGCTGGGCCCGGTTGGTCTTGAGAAAGGCACTACCTTGTACTCAATGGCGACGACGTACACTGAAGATCAATCTTTGGCAGCATCACTCACCGAAGAAGCGCAACAAAGGACCTCCAAGTCATATCATCAAACACAGGGATTCCAATAGAGGAAAGCCATCGAGGACCCCGCCAACACATAGATTCAACTCCAAATCTTGGCTTTGGGCCGGAGACACCTACTGATCCCAAGTGCGAGGGACAGATGTGTCGATGCACCTTAGTGACACCTCCAACGGATGGGACCGACATCCACGGATGTCGTCCCCGCCGCTATGGACCAAAAAAGAGAAAAAGTTTCGTCTAAATCGTCGCGAACCTCCAATGCCGCCTTGAGGGTTAGGGAAACGTCATCCTTGTTGTCTGCTCTACCGCTACAACACTAGCCGAGACGTGGCGGTCCACCGACACGATGCGATCCTCTGAGATATCGGGGCATGCCGATACATGCACGGGCAGGAGCACACAAATGGACTAGCATCATCCTCACGACAAAGAACTCGTTGTCAACCTCCTCTCCCGACCATGGCCGCGAGCACCCACAATACTGGATGTCAGGACAACTCTAGGCAGACCTCGTGCATAGCCCTGCGACCCATATTTGACCCATCCGGCTTGCCGCCGCCACCTCCAAACCATGTTGACGCTGGCAAGTGAAAGCACGACGAGCTCGATCCTGCCGCTTCGCCATGGAGCAGTCACCCCTTCTTCCATGTCATCACCTCCAAGAGATGCCGCTGCGAGCCAGAATCTCTGAAAGCAGCACCTCCGCCACAAGTCCCCGTCGCTCGCCGCCACTTCATCGCTCCGCTTATACCGCTCTGCCATGCACCGTCACTCCAACTCAACCATGCTCGTCTAGGTGACGCCGCTTCTCCGTGCGAGGAAGGCCCGTTGAGGCGCATCCGTCCCACCCGCCGCCTTTGAGGGACGTGCGCGTTGTCTTGAGCGGCAGCTAGAGTTATACCATTTTGATTTTTTTTATAAGTTACAACATTATTTTTGACAATCAGTACCACATATATTTATCATACAAATCTATACCTAATAATAAAGTACACAAGGGTTCCATGATTTGGTTCTTCCGTATTGTCAAAACGTGTTTATTTTATCTGTTATTTTGACCGGGCTGGGCTGGCTACGTATCAAGGAAAGTCCAGATGTTAACGGAGGGTGGAGTCCAACGCGGTCACGCAGGAGGTCTCGTAAGATCTCGCATCATGGGAGAGAATCGATTAATCAGGTTTCTCGTCGGCAATGGACTTGATGGAGACACAGACGACGACTATAGAGGCGATAATTGTGGTCTCTCGTCGGTAGTCCCCCGTGACCTTGTCCGGATCGAGATCGCCGGCGTCCAGGTGCCAGATAAAACAAGGCATTGGCGGCGTGTTTCCAGGCCGGTGCTAGCACACGTAGTGATATGCATGGCCGGTCAAGGGCATCTTCGGCCGTGCGCGCTTTGTCATGGACGCCTGATCTTGATCCTTTTTTTGCTGCCACCGAATCGATGTTCTGAGTGAGCTAGGTCTGCTCCTCCAACCAGAAGAGATGGCGATTAGAGCTGACCTTGACGAGGGTAATGGTTCCACAGTCATCAACACCGCTGAAGTCAGCGACGCCTACATGACAATTGTTATAACGTCTTGGCGAGATCACATGTCAACTTGGTAAGTCGGATCGAAATCCTCGATGTGACACGGCCCGAGACGGAAAGCAATCTGAGAGAACACACACAGAAGAATCATGACGATCGACCCCGGTGGACCACGACCTGATCCTTCCCAGCGGCGGTCATGAGCCGGGCCGTGAACAGATGTGGCTACTGGCAGGGCATGGGGCGAGCGGACGTCGGCTAACAAACTTCCGGTACAATTATCTGGACGGCAGGACTGGGAGGTGGCTCATAGGGTCCTCTACAGCAGCCTAGCCAGGCGACTAAGCCGGCGATCAAAAGGAGGATCGCTTGGAAACCAAGCACGTCAAGACGAAGAGGCAAACGCATTCGCTGAACCAATCCCCTATTTTTATTTTTCCTATCACGAAGCGTTGCCGTTCTGATGACATTAATTGCTGCATGAGATGATGAGAAGCTCTTGCGAGCCCTAGCGTGCTGCTCTTCAATTCTGGATGAAGCTGATGCTTTTTAGAGGCTTCATGCATAAGCATCATCAAGGAAAAAACAAAATGGAGCGATTGGCATATATGCGTGTGTGTGGATGAGAACAAAAACAGGTAGATGAGAAAAAAACTTTAGCCAAAGTCCAGTTCGTAAATTACTAGAGTTTGATGTGAACTTTTGTGTTCTGGTGCTTGATCCGTAGGGAACGTAATAATTCCAGGAGCTTATATGTTATAGAGGAGATGAAGAGAGCTACAGGAATCGATGTGTTTTAATTACCTTTGACGTACAAGCTTGTTTCGAATTGAAGAGTTTAGTTTGGTCAATTATTTATTGTCAAACATATACATGGACATGTGTATTCTTAGAAGAAATCTGCCATTGTAAGAAATTTTTGTTTTATAGTTCCACACCTCAAACTCTATTTGGTTCATCTTCTGTCGAACCTACAAGCAATTCGCATTGGAGGCTTTTTGAGATTTTTTTTACCATAGATAGCTATTAGCCGTTGTTTTTGTATTTGCAAAAATATTCTAGAGAAAATTTAGCTCAAATTTAATTTGTTTTACATTTTATGTTTTGATTAATGACAATTTTTTTTTGACACTTTGTAATGTGGACTTATGTTGCAGCTGACGGTCATGCAACCCTGCTTAGGAACAGCGTAGATTTTTTTCTATCCCGTTGCAACGCACTGGTATATACTAACACCCAAATCATATAATTAAGTTTTCTTTACTCCTTCCTGAATCTTAACACCAGGAGATCGAAAAGGATCAGGTGACGACTTAAACAAAAATAGAAGCCTTGGAAAATTATATTTTAATCTATCTCTATATCTATATCTAATAATAAATGACGTAAGGTTTTCGTGGTTGGTTCGTCCAACATTTTTTTAAACCGATATATCCTTCCATCAAACTACATATTACCCTCAATGTCACCGGTAAGTAAAAAAACTCTTCATCAAACTACATATTACCCTCAATGCCACCGATAAGTGAAAACACTATTTGATTTATTTGTTTTTTATGTTTCGTCCGTACATGTTACCGGTAAGTAAAAAAACTCTTCACCAAACTACATATTACCCTCAATGCCACCGGTAAGTGAAAAAACTGTTCGATTTATTTGTTTTTTATGTTTCGTCCATACACGTCTCTGCAGGTTTCGTGTGTTACGTTGGAATCCATTAAAGATACGATTTGATCAGTTTTGGTATAGAAAGGGCTATCCTGACCAAGCACGCAACATACGTCTTACATCCTCCGTTTGGTCGTGCAGAAAAGTACAAAGTATAGTATTTGAAACTGAATCCATCACAAATTCCATCCCCGTTATCGATCGCTTCAATAAAAGCCGCACCTTGGCACCCCTTAAGTCAAGCCGCTTAGGACTTAGGCCTAACACCTCCTCTTGCCTCGCCGCCATCGCCCACTATATCTTCGGTTTGTGATTGCTAGACGAGAAGCTGTCTCTGTGGAGCGCACGTAAACCTAGCCGTTGCTATCGGTGCCATAGCTAGAACCCCAACGACCTCTACAACCTCACTGAACACAGTGCATGCTGCCGTGCTGATCATCCCCACCACGAGGTTGTCCTCTCGGACTACGGCCGTCGTCGTTTGTGCATGTCGGCATATTTTCGTGTGCGTGCACCCATGGCTGCATCAGCGGATGGAAATTCATATAGTAGAAGGGCATTGACAAGCTACACTACTATCGTCAACGTTCGGTGGCGGAGACCCGGAACGGCTAGGCAAAGCAGTGCATGTGCTAGCTAAGCTGATGCGTTTATGCTAGCTTACTGGTAGCTTATATGAGCTGAGTAGTTCTATGCATGCATGCGGGCTACAGTCACAGACCCAGGTTGGTGGCTTCTGTGCGTATGCACGATGGATTTACTTCGTATATGCACCACCACCTCACACGTGGGTAGCTTGCTCTCATCCGCTCAGGGCGCGCCTGAGTCTTCACGTATCCTGATTATTGTTGTTTCCCTCGAATTGTAGTATCTTCCGTCGTCGAAGATGTGCTGAATTTTAATGGCACTCCGGCAGCAAAAGGTGGACTCGCATATTGTGTTGGCCATGCTCGCTTACATGATTTGGCCCACATCCCATGATATTGAATAAGACAGCGTAGGTGAAAGAAAGCAAGAAAGGAAGCAAAACAGAAATGTGTTGTGAAAATTTAAGTTTAGCTAAAGAATTGAAGGTGGTTAATGAATCAAATACGACATATACTGTCGGAGGCCGGCAATGCACTGACTACATAAAAGTTAAAATCAATTTCTCAAAATTCACATGTAAAAAATTGTTTCCAATTCTATTACACTTCTATGGATAGACCTGATAGTAACAGTAAATTGATGGAATTTAGGGATATTTAGAATTGTGCCGATGTTATTTATGAAAAAATATTTTTTTTACTTCCCGGTGCAACGCACGGGCATGTGTGCTAGTAATATATAATAAATATATATAGGCTGTATTCAGCAATTACAAACGCCACTTTAATGTGCAGAAAAATAATTGATGTGGAGAGAGCTAACATCCCAATTCGACCGACCACCAACCACAACCAATGGTCGGCCAAATCAAGCTAGCTGGGCCCGGAAGCGCCACGCCTGGCCCAAAGACAACTGGGTTGGCCCACGTGTCATCCATAGGCGCAGACGAACTTTGCCGTCACGGTGGATCCCAGAAGGAGACGTACGGCCGGATAAACCAACGACGCGCCACGTGGCCATTGACCCGTTCCCCCCGTGGCCACGTAGCGCGCCTCCTGCTCGGCTGCTTCCCTCGCCTTCTCTTCCCCGACCGACCAGAGACGAGACTTGAGAGCAGAGCACCAAATCAGCAGAGCAACACCGTGTTAGAGTTGGTGCGTGGACATGGGGCTGGAGATGCTGCCGGTGGAGGCTGGACCTGCGGCTGCGGCTGCGGCGGCAGGGGAGATATCACGGGAGCGGCAGCAGCCGGTGGTGGAGATACACCCGCTGTGCCGCTACTACTTCGGCACAAAGGACCCCCGGTCAGATGGCGCCGCCGCCGAGACCGCCGCCGATCGCACCCTCCGCCTCAAGGCCAAGTGAGTTGTACTACTCATACTTACTGGAGCTGAAGCGGCAGATCCTTACGCTGGCTGTCGTGCTTGGTTTGCTGCAGCTTCGCGGCTCACGGGCTCCGGACCAGCGTCCATGGCGTCCTGCTGGTAGAGCTGTCGGGCCACCCGCACCTTCTGCTCCTGCAAGTCAGGAACTCCTCCTTCCTGCTCCCCGGAGGCCGCCTCAGGCCTGCAGAGCAAGGTAAACCCACTGAAGAGAACAGAATGTGCCAATTAACAATTCTTGTCATCACAGTATTCTTTCTTGCAAGGCCCCAAAGTGTTCCTTAGTGTCTGTTTTGGGGAAACAAGTTAATCTGTCAACCCTCTGTGCTTCAGATGTCCAGGGGCTCAAACGCAAGCTTTCGAGCAAGCTATCGGGTGCCGATCGAAACGAGGACCGCGACTGGCAGGTAACCGGCAGTCCCAGCTAACCAGTGCAGGAAGATGCTACCACTGTAGACCTGACACCGAGCATCTCTTACATCTTATAGATCGGAGAGTGCATTGGGATGTCGTGGAGATCCGACTTCGAGGCCGCGTTGCTCCCGTATTTGCCTCCTAACGCCCGCGCACCAAAGGCGAGTATCTTGCCTACAACAGTACTGTACTATGATTGGTCTTCTCCTACGTCCTTAACTGTAAATCTGACCGTGGGATTTTCTACTCCTGGCTGCTCCTATCTGTGAAGGAATGCATAAAGCTGTTCTTGATTAGGCTGCCGATGTGTCGACAGTTCATCGTGCCAAGGAACCTCAAGCTCCTAGCCGTACCTCTGTCGCAGATTCATGGCAATTCTCAGGTTTGTCCGTCAGTTGTCAAAGAAACAAAGCTGTTGTCATCTTCAGGTGATCAAATGTTGTAATTGTGGCTGCAGGTGTATGGTCCGATCATATCTGGAGTTCCCAATCTGCTATCCAAGTTCTCCATCAGCGTTGTTCGGGGCTGAGGGAGGTGCTTTGTCTGAGTATACTAAAACGATGTGAGCCGAGTAAGCTGCTCTATGCAAGACCCTGCATTTTTCGTCAGTCACTGAAAGTGCGTAGACAATGCCAACTTTTACTCGCCAGCGGCTTGTATATTTTCTCTTCAGTTCTTTCTATGGTGATGTATTTCGCTTTGACACGTGAACTAGTATCAGTTTTGTACAGAAATAAAACATGTATTTGGCAGGCATGTATATTTTTTGTTTCAGAATGATGTTTTTGTGCAGCCAACCTCAGGTTCCTGTTAGATGTTGGCCTAGTACACAATGGCGCTACATGCTGAAAGCGAGCTCGGTTTCAAAAGCCTGGGTTGCAAAATGATCAGGCAAAGCCTGTAGATTTGTATTTCAGAACGGTGTTTTTGTGTAACCAACCTCAGGTTCCTGTTAGATCTTGTTGGCCTAGTACATGGTTATATCATTCCACTTAAAGGTGGCGTAGTTGCATAGTTAATAGACAGATTGCAAAAGATAAGCAAGATTCGTACACAGCTGTGCTACATGCTGAAAGCGAGCTCGGTTTCAGAAGCCAAACCTGAAAATATCAGGCAATGCCGATACAGTTTACGGGTTGTACAAGGTTCATCTACAGAGGTTACATGCGAACACAACAGGCACTAAGCAAACACAGCAAGGTTGACAGTCGAGCAACTAAAGATGAACATAACATGAGCTTTCGACAATACTTGCAAACACTCCTTGGCAAAATCAAACATTAAGCAAACGCAGCCACAGATGACAGCCTGCGCGCAACTGATGAGGAATATAGGCTTTCGATGCTGCAAAGTTTTTGGCATGCATCTTATCAGTTTTTTACAATATGAATGTCACACACCGCCCCTTTACCGCTACTAGTTGAATGCCCGTGCGTTGCTACGGGTCCTCAAGTTTTCTTCCCACCACACTTTGTAAACATAATGCACTTGAATTGCCGGTGATGTGAAGAATATTTCAAAAATAAGACGCATGTTTAATTAACATTTTTAACATCAACACTTCCACAAGAGCGTTAAGTTCAGGGTACTCAAATAACATGTCATACTTTTCTGTTTTCCAGAACACACAATGGATATCTTGTAGAATGACTTCTTCGCCAGATTGTGCAAAGGCCACATAATATGCAACAATTCTTGCGCATAACTAACTGCAATATAGATATACAAACTACAAGGTGCACTGGTTGTATTTCTTCCTGAAAAGCACAAATATATCTATGAACAAGTGTCACCTATGAAATATGGATTATATGTATCAGTCTTCCTTTTAATTCAGCAAATCCTGGAAATAACGAATACATGAGCAACCACTCAGTTCACACAACATATAGTCAATCATTTAGAGAAATTTTGCTTGCTGTCCCGCAATGAGAATAGGCATCATTTAAGAAAGCATTAAAGACAAAGTTAATCAGTTTCCAGTCCTAAGACCAGGATTCCAGGAACATCTTGACATGGACATCGACTTTCCTAGCTAAAGCAATGTGCCTGCAAGGCTGCAAACGATATGAAAAGGAAGATACAGTTAAGGTTGCTCAAGGAAATGCAAGGCACCCCAGTTGGATTTAGTGGCCTACTTGTCCTCCTCCAAGTATGGGTGGCTGGGCTGCACCCTGAAAGTGAATGGCGGGCAGCAAATTTTGTACCCTGATGGAACCCGAGCTCCATCTCCTCATGCTACCGCTCAGCTCAACTTCTTACTGCTGCTGGAAAGAGGACAAAAACACTCTTTCAAACTTAAAGTTTTCAGCAAAGCGGAAAGTGTGGTTACCATTCACTAAAAACGAACCTATGCAGTGAGTTGTGCCATCAGAGTTTCAGTTATTAATTTTGACTGGGTTATAACTGTGTTAATACTGAAATACATTATTTTTGTGTAGACAACAATACTGAAGGTATTGTACTGGTTAGTTCAGTTTCCTAAAGAACTAAAGTTAAAATAATAGCAGGTGATTTACAGGAGATAAAGTTCAAACCAGCAAGCAAAATAATGCAGTGCCATTTAAGACAACACCACTATTATGTATTTGCACTTCATTGGCATCTCAAATTCAGTAAGAATAACTTTTTTAGAATGAATGCACAAAAGATACTGCAAGGAAAATATCATGCAAGAACAAACCAAGTTGACAAACAGGGAGTGATCATATATATCACCTGTATGGATAGAAACTGTCTGAGCTTCAAAAGGAATATATCCTTACTCCTCTGCCAATCTCTTGGGAGCGATTATTCTCTTAGCATTACTAACTGCTCCCGTTTGCTCCCGTTTGTTCAGAGAATGGGATATAGAAGACAACTATGGTGTTCAGAAAAATGAACTATGTTGTACTGAGTTATGTGGTTGCTAAGTAGATGAATGAGAGTTCGAGTTCATCCATGCACAAACTCGATGTTTTATGTTACCATTACCATGTAAATACCACTGAAAAGACATCATGATAACACCAAGTTAGCTAACAAAAGCTCATTAGGTAGTGATTGTATTAGTCATTCTTTATGCTACATAGATGGACCAGAAGCTAAATCCAAGCAATATTTAATCCCAATGAGAGCCATCTTAGAAAACCAACCTGTGAAAATAAACTTACAAACGAATTTCATCCTGGTACCAGATTTTATTCAACCAAACATGCCTCCCCTGTTGCATTTTGTTGTAAAAACGCCCTGTCATTGTGCTCCAACCGAGGAGTTCTTTTACATTCCGACCAAATATAAGTACTCACTCCGACTCATATTACTTGTCACTAATATTGATGTATCTTGTTAAATTCAGAGTCTAGATACATCAATCTTAGTGACAACTATATGGGTTGGAGGGAGTAGCTATGTTAGGATGACCTGGAGTTTTCCCCTTTCCTCATGACAGACAGAATGGAAGACCGCCGATCTGACAATATACAAACAGGTTTCTGTAGGTCGGACATAAATACAAACATTGATTGATATATACTATTAGTATTTACCAAGTAGATAATATGTAATATTTGTGTACGCATAATCTGTGATTGAGATAAAAGCTTCTTAATTCAAATGCATATATCTTTAGATAATTTAGCATTCAATCCTAGCACGATGTCAATATATACAATAGCCAATAGTTGGTTGGAAGTTATCCTAGTGTGGCTCATGCTTGCAATAAAAAATACAAAGGACTTCATTTTTTAAGATAAATTGTTATGCAAATGTCTAGAGAAGGCTAATGCAAGGTTATCCCATGACAGCAACATGAAATTTTGTGAAAGTCAAGACATGAACGGTGATCATGGAGCGCATCTCAATTATCGGCGTCAGCCACAGTGATACACATAGGAAGCCGGCAACGGCATAACATAATGAAGTTAACCTTGCAAGATAGAATTTGTAGCCTTCTACATGTGGTAAACAAAATAAGATGTCAGTCGCAACCTATAAAATTGATAAACCGATATTTATCTTCTATTTTAGCACTAAAGAAATTTGCAGAACGATCAAACTAACAACTAAGCAAAAACATACATGTTTAGAATAAACATTACCTGAAACAATGTATACGCACAGGATCAATCATCCATCATCTGCACTTCTTCATCCTCAATAAAAAAGTTCTTTAAGAAAGTATTTGCCGTAGGATACATCTCTTCAATCTGGTCCGGCCATTTTCTTTCCTTAGCATCTGAATATTATTCTTCTATTTTCTCCAGATACCTTTCCTATGAAAGTAGCTTGTATTCGAGTATTTTTATCCAATCTTTGAGTCAAGTCAATATGACATTTTCTGCCTCAAGAGCTCCTCTTTATAAAATATTCAACCATGTCAGCCAATTTTTCTTTCATTAACTGAAACACTATAAGCAGGAGTACGTAAGGTCTCTACCATTTTCCTGATTGCATCAAGTTTCCTGGTGTCCTTTTGCCAATTCCACAGATTATTCTCTCTTCTGCATAGCAGAAATGGTTCATTATGTGCATGCCATTAAATACTACAAAACTGCGCAGGAAGGTACCGATCTGAACAGAAAAGTTATGACTCAGAAAGCTAGATAATGTTTTCGAAAAGAAATCGAGCTAGCTACATCCAACGTTGTGTCTGAACTCTGAACAATATACGAAAACCAGGAAATGCATGGGCAAGAAAGTCACAGAAGATAAATAAATTAGCTACCTGCTCTCCAGGACGATGTAGAACGGGCCATGCGAGGAGCTCATGTTGAGGAATCACTACGGACTGCTGGAATTCGATTCCCAGGCAAGAACCCTAGCCGTAGGATTTGGGTGAGGGATGCCATGAACTTGGGCATGATTTCGGCGGCGAGCTCGACGAGCTCTTCGCACGGTGGCCAGTGCATCTCCTCCCTCAAGGCGCATGCATGTAGCTGATGTACCTGGACTTCGACTTCGTGGCCAGCGACCTCCGTGGGGCCTTGCCGCTGTTCCCCATCCCCGTATCCTCGTCGATTGTTGTGGGTTACAGGGGTCAATGTGTCGAGGAAGATGTGCTCGTAGGCGATGGAGGCGCCGCCATCTCCACCATCAACCCCGCCTTAGCGGACCCCCTCCAAGAGGAAAGGGCGTCGGCAGACCTGCACGGGGATGCAACTGGAGCTCGGGGGCGGGCACGATGAGGGCCAGGGCACATCAGCCGGAAAAGTCGCAGCGGCAATCTGGGGTTCAAGTGAGCTCGATTGCTAGGGTTAGCCTCTCGTGCTGGTGCTGGACGCCGGCTCATGGAGACGGCGCGGAATGGGCAACAAAACCTAGCGTGCGATGGGAGAGAGAGAGAAACTGGTTTGCCATTTCCGAGAGATAGAGGCAGGGAAGATTAGGTCGTGGGGAGAAGTTGGAGGAGGAGCGTGGGGTATTTTCTAGCGATATTTTGTCGGTTTATTCTATTTTTTTTACGGCAGTGGAGGAGGAGTGGAGGGTGACAACGTACTGCCAGGCATCCATCACCTCTAGCCATTTAATATAGTAGAGATGATTGGCGACGTGAGGCCGAACAAATGGTGGCTTGTGGTAGCCACCAGACCTGAGGAAGAAGAAGATCCAGAAAACTCAGAGAAGAACATGAGAGGACGGAAGACAGAGGAAGAAGACCATACGGGTTCAGTTTCATTTTCTTCGATGCCTGATACTGCTTCTCGTGCTCTCTTTTGTAGACTCGAGGGACAAGCCGGTAACCCCTGTCCAGTGGGCCCAAAGCCCATGCGCTCGTGTCCCAACAGATGGACATATACGGGTGTTACACTACCGCGCCCAAGAAACATTGCTTGTCCCTAAGCAATGGCTCGATTATATCGCCTTCTCTGATCAACACCAACAGATAGCCATGGCTAGGATTGCTTTGCCACTTCAATGTAGGGGCTTATTTCATGAACACCGGGATCCTAGGGTCGAAGGAGAGTTGTGCAAACCTTGTCGAAGTAGGCTTGTGCAATGCAGATTCACATGTTTTATATAATCACCCAGGATACCCCAGTAAACTGCAGTCTGATTTTCCATGTTTAAAGTGTCAGTCACTATCTCCAGCAGTGATCATGGCGGAGTTGTTAGCATAAAACCACGACATTTGAGGCTAAATTACAGAAAACCACGACTTTACGTTTCAATTTCAAAAAACCACGAGTTTCTAGGTAATTCTTCGCAATGTTCGCTGATTGTCGAATTCCGGCCGATTAACAGCGTTTCCGACAGGCGGGTCCCACCTGTAAGGATGACGTGGCACCAGTCGGCTCTCTTCCGTCGACGGACGTTAACCGACAAGTGGGGCCCACCCCGGCGTTGTCCTAAGGAAGTTAGGGTTTCAGTTCCCACCATTCTCCCGCGCGCTTCCCCCACTCTGTCCTGAAACCAAATGACGGCGGCGACCCCCGGCCATGGTTCGCCTCTCTCCGGCGGCCGGCGAGCCTCTCGATTCTGATCCAGTCTATGTCGGCACCGGCGGATGCAGTGATCCTGGGCCGCAGCCGCCAGTATTCACCGGCCGTTCTCTAGAGCAATCGTCGGCGGAGGCTCTCGCCAGAGCTGTCCTGGCATCACCGGTGAAGATGAGCCACCAATGGACCACTTCCTTGGGCAAGATCGAGTAAGTCTTCTTCCTATATCTCTCTGGCAGTTCATCCTCTTTGTAGTGATGTTAGTGTACTCAGGTTTAGATGTAGGGAAGAATGTAGGCTTGACTAGATGTAGATAAATTATGTGTTTAACTCGTTTATCTTGCTAGGTCGGTGTTTGTGCAGTCGATCAATTAGGTAGTTTGTTGTTAGTTAGTTAACTGAATTTACTACTTTGCTGTCAGTCTGAATTTTCTCTTTTGCTATCAGTTTACTTGATTTGGTAGCTGCCAGAATAATTTAGGGTTTAGATAGTGTAGTATATGAATTAAGTGTTAACCGAATTTGGTAGTTTTGCTGTTAGTTAGCAATCTGAATTAGCTATCATTTAAGGGAATTTGCTGTCAGTTAACTGAATTTGATGTCAGTTAACTGAATTTGATGTCAGTTAAGTGAATTTGATGTCAGTTAACTCATTTTGGTAGCTATTAGTTAGTGGAGTATATGAACTAATTGTGCTTTGTTTGTTCCAGTCTTGATGATGAAATCTGGGAGATTAGGTTCAATTTTCCCGGTGAAGATAATCTAGAAAGAACACTATGCTGTGGTGACATAAGCCCACTTAATTTGCTTGCACTGGTTGAAGGGCATGGGTATGGATTTGGGGACAAGATTTATTGTGTCAAAGAAAAGGGCAAGGGGGTGGAAGGAATGGACTGTGTTGACAGCATGGCAAAGGTGCAGAGTATGTTACAACTATATGATGAAGCCAAGGTTCTCAACCTGACAGTAATTAGGCAGAATTCACCATTCGCACTAGGACTGAACAGTAAAGAAGTGCAGGCAGAAGAAGTTAATGACTGTCCACTTTCCGTTGACAGTCATGGAGTGACCTACATCAGTGAGGATGAAGGTGTATATCCAGTTGCAATGGACTACTTAGATGTCATTTATCTTGGGACACAACAGAGTTGCAACATGGATAAAGGAAAAGGAAAAGCAGACTTTGAAGTTGTTCCTGTCCAGGTGATTGATCCTGAAGAAGACTTAATTTGGTCAGGGAGAAACATTGGTGAATATAAACCTGAGGACCATTTCAATGGAATTGCTGAGGAGTATGAACTAATGAAGAAACTCAAGAGACAGAAGAAGGAAGCTGAGCTGGACCCAGAATCTGTTTTGATTGCTGACTTGTTGAAGAAACAAAAGAAGGCTAGGGATGATCCTGATCTACACTTTGAAGGAGATATAGATGTGGAGGAAATCTTTGAAGCAGAATCAGATTCTTCTGATGAGGAAGAATATGAAGAGCAAGAGGAGGATGTGGATACCACTAAAAAAAATACTAGTGAAGCCAGGACCAACTAGCAGATCACACCATGAGTTAGAAGAAGAAGAGGAATATAATTTTCTTCCTTCACATGATGAAGAAGTATATGATGACCTACCTGGCAGTGAAGATGATGGCTTTGTTCCCAAATTTCTACTACAATCTGGGAGGAAGAGTAGGTCAAAGAAGCTAAAGAAGAGGATTTGGTATGATGAAAACAGAGAAAATGCACATGAGCAGTTTGCCATCAAGCTGTGCTTCAAAGATGTGTATCAATTCAGAGTAGCTCTTAGGAATTATCACATTGCTCAGCTGAGGAACTATGCCTATCACAGAAACAACCCAGATAGTATTATTGTAGAATGTTCTAAAAAGGAGCAAGGCTGTCCATTCTACCTCACTGCCTTTGAGATTGCACATGAGAAGACATTCTGTATCATGAAATTCAGAGCAAGGCACATTTGCATTCCTCATGGAGAGAACACCAAGGTGTCAGTAGACTGGCTTGCATTTCAGTCAGAGCAAGCAGTGAGAACATATCCAAACACTTGTGTAGACACACTGATTGATAATGCAAAGATCAAGTTTGGAAGAGAAGTTCCAAGGAGCAAGGCATACAGGGCAAGGATAAAAGCATTTCAAGTAGTCATGGGTGACCATAAAAAATAGTACACAAGGCTGAGAGACTATTTGGCAGCCATCTTGGAAACAAATCCAGGGAGCAGGTGCATTGTAACATGCAAGGAGCTTGTGGAGCATCCTAGTGCCAACCCTAGGTTCCATGGGCTATTCATTTGCTTGAATGCTTCAAAGGAAGGATTCCTCAATGGATGCAGACCATTCATAGGTATAGTAATTGTATGGGTAGATGGATGTTTCATTTGTTTATCATCTGTTGCTCTTGTTATTAACTTTGCATTGTCATCTCTTGCAGGGGTAGATGGATGCTTCATTAAATTGACCACTAGTCAACAAATCTTGGCTGCCACTGGTAGGGATGGGAACAACATATTCCCCATTGCATTTGGTGTAGTTGACAAGGAGGATCATGCTAGCTGGATGTGGTTTCTGACACAACTGAAGTACTGCATTAGAGACAGTGGGAAGCATGGCAATACACTTTCATATCTAACAGGCAGAAGGTACTTTGCTCATCTTTTGCTGATATTCTTACTGATATGCTAGCTAATATTCTTGCTGATATGCATGCTAATATAGTTGCTCTCCTTCTCATAGGGTTTGCTTAAAGCAATGTCCCAAATATTTCCAAACTCACCTCAAAGGTACTGTCTAGGCATATCTATGCCAATTTTCAGTCTGCAAGGTTCAAAGGTGAAGAGCTCAAAAAACACATCGTTTCAGCCAGCTATGCATACACCAAGAGTGGTTTTGAAAAAGCCATGGATGCTCTCAAACTAGATTGCCCTGAAGGACACAACTGGATGATGCAGATCCCTGTTGAGACATGGGCTAGGCATGCTTTTGACACAGTTTGCAAAACTGACCTTGTTGTGAACAATCTGTCAGAAGTGTTCAACAAAATGATCTTGGATGTTAGGAACAAGCCCATAAGGACAATGCTAGATGGCATAAAGGACAAGCTTATGGTGAAATACAGTGGGACAAGGACAAAGGCTGAGTCTGCAAGATGGGAGATAACACCCTACTACCATGAGAAACTAGAGGAGGCCAAAAAACATTCCAGGCACTGCAAAGCTAAGAATGCAGACATAGGACTATGGCAGGTGAGCACCAATGGTCCAAGAGTTCATGCAGTTGATCTTAGAGCTAGGACTTGTGGTTGCAGGTACTAGGATGTGACAGGCATCCCTTGCAACCATGCCATCTCAGTAATCATGAAGATCAAGCAGCAGCCAGAAGACTATGTGCGTGATTTCTTCAAGAAACAAATGTACAAGAAGGCATTTAGCATTGTTGTCTACCCTGTGCTAGGTGCTGAGGATTGGCCAAAAACCAACACTAGAGATATTGACCCACCTGTTTTTAGAGGGAAACCAGGGAAGAAGCAGACTAAGAGGAGAAAGTCAGCATTTGAGGTGCCAACACCAAGGGACAGTTCAAGGATGGGGACTATCACATGTAGCAACTGCAATAAAACATGCCATAGGTACACTTCATGCACTTCTACCTTAAGGCCTGGGCTGCAAGCTAGGAAAAGACAACACCACGTACAATATCTTCTTCTCCTTCATCAAGGTTAGGGTTAACTTGATTATTTTCTAACTTGAGTTGCTTGGTTTTAGGCTACAGGACAGACTTCTTCTTCCTAAAGCACTGCAACACCTCCTGCAGCAAATCCAAGTACTGCACCAGCTACTGCACCACCAATGGCTCCTCCAGCACCTAGGGCTCCTCCAGCACCAGCTACTACACCAAGGAGGGATCCTCCAGCAACTAGGGCTCCTCCAGCACCAGCAACTGCACCACCAAGGACTACTGCACCACCTAGGGCTCCTCCAGCACCAGCAACTGCACCACCTAGAGCTTTCACTACACCAAGACCTACTCAGGCCTCATCTTCTGGTACAAGTGCTCCTCCAGCTCGCAGGATGAGCAACAGAAAGAGCAAACTCACAGGTAGAATGAAGGGATACCTGAATGCAGGGAAGCATTCCTCACATAAATGATGTCTTGCTGCCATGCTATGTGTGTTCGTGTGAAATGATGTGCAATGCACATTATTTGTGTAAGACTATGTGCCAGAATATTTGTAAGACTATGTGCCAGACTATTTGTGTAAGACTATGTTCCAGATTATTTGTAAGACTATGTTCCAGATTATGTGTAAGACTATGTGCCAGAATTTGAGCAAGATTTTATGGTTTCATACAATTTGTTGTTCCAGATTATGTGTAAGACTAGGTTTGTTGATGCCGATAACCTAGGTTGGTTGTCGATGACATCTCTAAAAAGATGCCGAGAACCTAGGTTGGATGTCGATGACACCTTTTTTAGAAGATGTCGACAACCTAGGTTGGTTGTCGACGACATCTCTAAAAAGATGCCGAGAACCTAGGTTGGATGTCGATGACACCTTTTTTAGAAGATGCCCACAACCTAGGTTGGTTGTCGATGACATCTCTAAAAAGATGCCGATAACCCAGGTGGTTGTCGACCACACCTTTTTTAGAAGATGCCGAGAATCTAGGGTGGTTGTCGACCACACCTTTTTAGAAGATGCCGACAACTTTATATTTGAACACTAGGAATCAAAATCACCACATCTAATATACAATAAACAAGCAGAATTTCACATAGATCAACACAAGGTTCAAACATAGATCAACACAAGGTTCAAACATACATTCAAATATTCATTACAACACAAGGTTCAACACACGGTCACCAGGTAAACACAATTTGACATAGTTAAACATAGTCCAACACTGATATCACACTGCCACATCCATACAACTAAACCACAACATTTCAATATCAGAAAACACTCCAAAGCACTCACTCCTGGATGATTTCATGAATCTTCTTCATCTTGTCCTTGTTCACATCACCTGCATGGATCAGATCATACAGGGCATACTCCAACTTCTTCTCCTCCTCCTCCTTCAATGCATCCCTCTCCTCCAGTAATGCATCCCTCTCCAACTTCAAAGCATCTCTATCTTGTATTATTTGCTGCTTCTTGTTCTTAAACACTTCTGTCTTTCTGTACCATCCATGAACTGGTTCAATCATTCATCAGGGTATCATATTTCTTCTCTGCCTTGTTCTTCTGATCACTGATCTCTTTTAGCAGCCTACCACTCTCAATTCTTTCATCAACTCTGGCCATGTTGCTGTTCTCATACATGCCCCACAGCCTACACACTGCATTCTTCATAGTATTTGGCCACTCATTATCTAACCAGGACATGAAACCACAGTTGTTGACTTCCTAAAAAACACAGCAGAGCATGATCAATTTATATGCATCAAAATTTCTGATCAATTTATATGCATCAATTTAATTGGCCACTCACTATCTAACCAGCATTATGTAAATTGTTCTACTGCAGTCCAGTGCACACAAATACTTCTAAATGACCTTGTTCTACATTGAGTACACTGTAATACTCCTAAATTACACCTAAATTGATTCATCTACATGAATACTTCTACAAGAATACTACTAC
This sequence comes from Dactylis glomerata, assembly GCA_007115705.1. Taxonomy (NCBI): domain Eukaryota; kingdom Viridiplantae; phylum Streptophyta; class Magnoliopsida; order Poales; family Poaceae; genus Dactylis; species Dactylis glomerata. Next base: position 13,370,790 of record QXEO01000541.1, on the reverse strand, counting down.
AGAAATAATTAAGCTAAAACTAGCTAAAGTCTACAACAAAAAATATGCTAAATTCGAGTTGGCATACTCACATCCTGAAGTTGACACATATAAAATCTCCGCCCGGTGTTAGGACCTCCGAAAGCAACACATTTGCGCGGAGGAAGACGGTGCTCGCGGCACACCTCGGGACACCCCTCAGCAATACCATGGAAGCTCATGTCGTCGCATACATCGGGGCAATAATCCATTGTTGTCCGATTCTACACCGCATAAATCGGAAAAAACAAGGAGAATAAGGAGAAATCGAGGGCGAATCGAAGAAATGCGCGTCTGAAACCCTAACCCTAGAAATTTGGGGAACTTACCCCTAATAATGGAGGTGGGCTCGAGTCGGGGCTGTTGGGCCAGCTTGGTATGCCTGCGGTCACCGGAGTTCGCTACGATGGCAGGCGGCGACGGATCTCCGGCAGGCAGGCGAAAAGAGGTCGCCGGCGCGGGACAGTGGAGGAAGAAGACTGAACCTACTCTCTCTTCAGACAAGATAAGGTGGGCCAGGATGGGCCCCACTCGTTGGTTAACATCCGTCGACGGAATAGAGCCGACCGGTGCCACATCATCCTTACAGGTGGGACCCGCCTGTCGGAAACGCTGTTAATCGACCGGAATTCGACAATCAGCGAACATTGCGAAGAATTACCTCGAAACTAGTGTTTTTTTAAATTGAAACGTAAAGTCGTGGTTTTTTGTAATTTAGCCTCAAATGTCGCGGTTTTATGCTAACAACTCGACCATGGCGCCAACTGAATGTTTGACGGCATGGGTATGTACATATGCAAACCACCACTGTAGAAAGCGTAATGGAATAACAGAGCTGCTTGCTGTGCAAAATGATCCAAATAATACGATTGTGCAAGCCGCATATCAGATCGGCTATAAGCCTTTTCTGAACAAAATGGCATGATGAAGCCATATATTCATTGCACGCACACCCAGGTCCATCCCTTCCTGGAGATTCAGATTGCTTGGCCAATGAAAAATAACAGGGAGTGACCCATGCTATCATCCATTTACTTGGAGGCCAATCAAACGTGTCCCTCTAAGTACTTTCCTGCATTGAAAATTTTGGAAATCTTAAAGCTATCCCTATATGATTGTCGTTTCTTCTGAACAAGCTGAATGTCTCAGTAACTTGCATGTTCACTTGCATAGTTCCAGCAGAAACTTCATATTCTAGCCTGTAACTAGTCACTTTGAAAAACCAGGAAAGATCAGCTTCTTGTTGTTCAATTTCTTGTATCCATCTGAACGCATAATAGAACACATGTAGCTGGAGCAGCACCCATAAACTGAACCAATGGATTTTAAGCGCAGTTGAGGGCCAACACACTACTAGTGGTATACTAATCTCCCTCCTATCTTGTGTAGCAACAAAAAAATTACTCGGAGCAGTGAATATACCACTGTATGGATTCAGCCTCACTCCATGATGGATAGATACATTGTCCTGTAAATTTTGAAATGCACGTGTGCAGAGTAAGGGAAACAAATGTATAATGCAATCACTAGAACCAGGACTGAAATCACTTCGACTCCATGGTTGACATTTATCCACCACCAAATATGAGCTTGGCATGCCATTCTGCCTAGAACAGACAGTATTGTGTGGAAGATTTGCAAGTAAGCAATGACCATCTTCCCAGATATTACTCCATGGACAAAGTGTATGATACCCTGGTAGATCATCATGTAACACTTGATCAGCAGAAGATACACCCAAGTCCAGATCAAACTCCAGGAAAAGTGAGGGGCCTCCAACATGACTGAGCACCTCGCCAAACCCAGACACATCCTCAAGAAGCACTACATCACACACCTCATTAGCGGAACCCGATCCGTCCTCCAAAAACAGAGAGATGCCTCCAGCGGCCTGGAGTATGATTGCATCGGAATAGATCATGAGTTCATCACAGGCATTAACTCGGAATGGTTAGGACCCTCGAACAGCTAGAATCAAGCATGGCAGAAGCCATTTAGAGAGAGCATAGAGTCAGAGAGCAATCCACATGCCAGGATGAACCAACAACGCTTACTTTAATGGTTTAACCTAATAAACAGAAATGCCAAATATCCAGAAGTCACAACTGAGACACATGGAGATGTTAATCCTGTGAGGACATGAATATCAACAATGCTTGACACATTTGAGTTCTCCAAAAATCGATCAAATATTGACCAAAATATCGATCAAATGTAAACATAAGTTGAATATTCCATAACTGGATTAATGCAATATTGTTTTAGTTCATTGCACCACTTTGAAAAAAGTCTGCAAATCTTGAAGCACGGTATTGCATTATGTAATTAACAAGTATAAACATCAATATGAATATCCATAACTGAATCACTGCACTATCTAATTATTCTTGACTGTCAGCTTTCAAGATCTCCCGAACAGATCAAGCAAACAGATTATTAATGTGAATGGCAGTAACCTATCCATCATCATGCACATATCTGAAATGTATCTACTTTATAGTGTTCATCTATCATACTCCTTATCTCTAATGCAATATTGTTTTAGTTCACTGCACCACTTTGAAAGTCTTAAAGCACAGTACTGCATTAATTGACAAGTAAGCATAAATTTGAATATTCATAACTGGTTTACTGCACTACCCAATTATTTATGGTCAGTTTTCAAGAAATCGTGATGAAAACTGTTTATGGCATGATCTCGTGATGGAAGTCGGCCAACAGATCTCCTAGCTAAATCGCAATCCATTTCTCGCTGATCTGCAGCTTATCTAGGCTCAGCATTACACTCTCTAGGATGAGGACGCATAATATTTTGACAGAAAACATAACATTCTACTGCAGAAATAACTTTCTGGTTTTACAACTGTACAAGAAGTAGAAAAGAAAAGATCCAGAGGATCAGTAAAGCTACCTATCCAAGGCTGAATGAAGGCACATTCTTAGCATTACTGATCACACACATAGGAATACTCACCACCTTGAGATACATCAGTGCAGACGCACTACAGACTTCCGCACCCGTTCAGCTACGTGCAGAGGGAGTTCTGGTTGTCCAGGAATCCTTCGCAGTTTGTACTTGAAGACCCTTGAACCTGGTGCACCGTCTTCCCAGAAACCAACCACATGGTACAGGCCATCATAGTAAAATTTTGGAATTTCCTTGCCTATGGAATGACTGTCTTCTTCTGTATTTGGAGTTTTAAAGCCATGAGTTACTCGGACACGTATATTTCTTTCAATGCATTTCTTCAAGGCAAGGTTCCCATGCTCAAGCTTTTGATCCCCATCCTGACCGGTACCGGCAGCTTTTCCTCCAGAGCCGATGTATGTCAATTCACCTGAGCTGGAATATTCATCAAGATAACCCCCTGAAGCAACTATGCTTACTGCAACAGGCTCACCGTCGGTATCCCTAGTGGTGTCAATGCCTGCCTGCAATGGGTTGTGAAGACCAACAATGGCCAGCTCTGCTCTGAACAGAAATTCATCGCCCACTTCAACTCCATCAACTTCGCCCTCAGCTGACCCGTATTTGATGTAGTCTGGTAATTTCTGGATGGCATTGTGAGCTGCACGGTCAACTCTCGAAAGCTCCACCGAACCCTGCTTCACAGCTTGAGCAAGAAACTTGCATAAAAACTGAAACCTCCTGCGCATCATCCCGACTCTGGTACGATGATCAGCATTCGGTCCTCCATGTGGCCTGTGGCGCCATACACGAACACCCGAGGGAGCACAGAGGCACAGTTGAAGCTTTCCTTCATGAACAGAAACTGCCATCAAAGTATCATCACCTTCCAAGTATTCGGCGCTTTTAACATTCAGCTTCTCCTTGGTAACGAACACAGATTCGAATTTACGTTTCTCCTTGCTAGCCGATGCAGATGTAGAGGCAAGATCAACGGAAGCTGCCTTGAACTTCTTCATGGCAGTAGCACTTTTAGAGGAACAGGGTCTATCCAGAGTTACCAACTGTGACATATGATTTGCTTTAACAGGTGGCTGGACTGTTTCTCCAACTGTAAAATTTATCTTCCTTCTCATGATCTCACCCTCTTCCAATTCCTGACCTTGCACTGCTAGAGTTTCCAAGTGCTTTTTCCCCAATTTATCACTCCGTGCTCCAAAGAACCGTCCTGCCCCGTTGATTTCCAAGAAACCCGCACTCCCAATTGAAGCCTTGGGACCATGAGGATACCGTTCCGCGGCTGAACCACCGCCCTTTGCAGCCACCACCTTCTCCAGCACAGCCGGCAGCAAGAGTGCCTGCTCGCTACGAAAACCGCCATGAGAAGTCGAAGCTCCGACTCGCAAGCCGTCCTTGCCGCCTCTGCGCAAGACCGGGGCAGCCGGTTCCCTCCCGGAGACGGGCGGAAGGCGTCGGATAGAAGACACCGCCCTCCGCTTGGGCGGCGAAGGCGCGGCTGGAGCCAGCCCCCTCCTCCACCCAAATCCAACAGCCCCGCCGCCGCTTCCCATGGCCTCACGCACCACCACGGTCCGCGCAACCAAGCCCTCCGCGCCGTCGCCCACCAAATCGCCACCCGCGGCCGCATCCGCCGCCGCCTTGTCGCGCTCCGCTCCATCGACGGCAAGCCCGCGTCGAGCACGGGACACGCCGCTCCCTCCCTCTTGTCGAGGGCCGTACGCAGCGGAAGCAGGAGGACGAGGCGGAGGCCAGGGGCGCGTGCGGGCGCAGGCCCTTGGCCACGATGACCGGGCGCCGCCGTCGGGCTTCAGCCCTGGGACCATGGCCGGCGAGTCGAGGTCGGCTGGAAGCGGCGCGGCGGCAGGGGCGACGTGGGGAGTAGGGAGTGGGGAGGAAGGGCGGTTGGGGTTTTTGGCAAGCGAATTGTGGGAAGCGCAGTTTTCGTAGCGAATGAATGAATTTCTAGCGTGCTCTACTCCAATAACGCTGGCTCTATCTTTATCTTTATTTATTATTGGTTCTCAGGTGGTAAAGTCACTTTGCCTCTGCATCATTTAAGTTCCTATTTTACCCTTGCAAGACCAGATATTTTACCCTTAGCCACCGCTAAGTTATCAGCCTCCGATTCACACGCCTCCTCTCAACGTAACAAGACCAAACCCACCCATCCTCGAATCCATTTTCCTCCTCCGCAACCTATTGGATTCCCGACCCAAGACCTTGGCAACGCCACCGCCGCCCCTACGCAACCGCAGCCTCGCTGCTGCTCGCCGGCCGCCGCTCACCAGCGCAAAAACCAACCCACTGGATTCCCGCCCCAACGTCGCTTCTTCGCATCTCCATCCTCTGACCTGCCGACTGGGCGTCCAGGTCGATTCACCAGCCGCTGCCTGCCCCTACGCCAGCCCCTCATCCCTGCCGGCCACACAGCGCCCCCGTCACGAAACCCTAGCAGGGGCAAAGCAGCAGCAGGAGGGGATGGCACCGTTGCATCTGTTCCTGCGACGCTGCCGTCCGACCGGTCGCCAGCTGCTCGAATCTGCCCCCCTCTCCCACGCGGCGGCGTCCGCTGCTCTGACGGTCCCGATTTCCTCCTCATCTCAAGGTAAGCACCTTCTTTCGTTTGCCCTCCTCACGTACCCGCTTGGCCGAGATTTTGATTCGATTTTTTCTAGGTCACGATCATGTTCCGACCCAAGGTAAACATCTCTGTAGAGGAATCGATCTAGAAACTCTTGCGCTTTCATCACTTCCAGCCCATGTTCTCTTGTTCTCTCCATCCAGCCACCACCACGAGCTCTCTCCTATCCATGGCCGCCACCAACCTCGAGCAGATGCGTCATCTCCGGTCGCCGATCTCGCCGGATCCGGCCTCGACAAGCCGAGCCACCGCCAGATCCGGCCATCTCTTCACCCAGCTTTGTTATTTCCCAAGAAATTCTTGTCTATTTTGTTCGTTTAGCAGATTTGCTTCTTTTTGTGAGTTCTTTTTCCACCGTGAGAACCGGTCATCCATATTTACTTCCATTTTGTTGCTTATGGTTCATGTATGAATGGTTTCCCGAAAATTTGTGCTCTGATTTCTATTTGCTACTATATTTGCTTTCTTCTGGTTCGTCGTGTACATGGTTTCCTAATTGTAATCCTTGCTCCATGATTGGTGAATGAAAATCTGGAACGGCCTGGGTGTGGTAATTAATTCACAGATTTTATTGCTTCCATATTTATTTGGAATGCAACAGCAAACCTTCCTTTTAATACTCCATGATTCCTTCAAAATACTACTGCAAAATAATCGGAGGAGACCTTCCTTTTAATGCTTTCTCTGAATAGAAATTCCTAAATTCAAGGATTTTCTCAATGCTCCATGGAACCATCCTTTTAATGCTACATGAAACATTCTTTATAAATCCTTCTCTTTTTTCAAGGATTTTCTTGTTCCATAACAGAATGTGAGCATGTCAGGTAACCAGGTTGTCTTAGGCATGGATCATTATGTCGTCCGAAAGTTGATCTAGATGACTAATTTACAAGTTTTTTTCTTAATCTCCGAACAGAGCAGATGCATAAACGTGACCTTTAATGCTCCATGAAAACCTTCCATTTAGCAAACCTACTTGTAGCAAACTCTTTAATCGAGTCAGCCTAAATTTCTTTGAATATGAAACAGTGAAGGGTATGTCATGTAAAAGGGGAGGGTCTTACTGTCACAAAACATATATAGCTCAGGGTGTTTCCTATAATATGATATATGGTTCGATGCAAATATGGATGGCCAGGATAAGCCCAGGACGTCCATAACTATGTGGACTAGTTGAATGCCCGTGCGTTGCTACGGTCTACATATGTTTTCGTAGCATATGTTAATATAAAACATGCAAAATTTCACGTGCATAAAAAGACAGCCACAACATATTCTAAAAGGTCATAGCATTCCTCCTCATATGAAGTATATATCGGTAACCAGTACAATTTGACATTTTTTTAATATGAAATAAGCACCCACCTAATTATTTTTGTTAACCAATATTTACTATTGATACTCCTTAGATATTCTCATACAAATGTTTTCATCTGAAAAAAAAATGTGCAACAGATAATACTCACCATGCCTACTGGGATGAACCACGCGCGACATTGGTAGCAAAACATTACTCGCCAAAAAGCTTGAAAATAGTTCTTGTCAGGACCTAGGTTTTATTTAATTTAGCGCGGATTATTTCAAACTAATGCTAACATTACATCACATTTTTTATCTCGTAAGCAAATGCTCCTTTGTGTGAAATGCTGAGGCACATAGATTCCCAGAATGCAAAAAATGACGTTTACGACTAAACTGTTGTCTATCAAAATCGTACAATTATCTGATATACTTACATTTTTGTGGGGAGTGGGACCAAGTGGGTTCTTCGTTTCTGTTGCTACCACCATGTAGAGATATTTCGTGTGTAGTGATCCTTACTAAATGAGTGTCTAAGAAAGATTGGTAGACTATGATATAATTATGTACCATGCAGGCTGCACTTTGTACGAAAAGAAGTATGACGGCAATACTTGTATATAACCGAGTTAGATGTAAGTTGGTAATATGTTGCAAACTCTGACCATTTCTTCATATCTGCATATATTGTCGACAAATTTTGGTCTGGTATCAATGATAAATTTCTCGACTATTCAAATACAATACATTTGTAGCTTGCAGATAACAAATTTGTAAGCCTGACTGAAAAAAAAAAAACAGATTTTGTACCAGTAGAGATGAAACCAGTCCAGTTCATACATAGACAGCTAAACAGATTTAGAAAGCAAAAGATCATATCACAAGAAAAAACACAGCCGCAGATATTCAGTATAAATTTACATTCCATCGTTGTACTAACGCTGAAATAAGTATGAGAAGGAAATAGCATAGGTGGAACAGTAATTAGCTGAGAATAGGCAGAGTACAATATTCAACAGTTTTTGATGAAAAAATATACTTTGGTCCGGTCCAACTGTATTCCTGTGAGGTGAACTCACTATACTCTCTCCAATCATTAATACTTGTCTCTGTATCTAGATACATCTATGTTAGTGACAAATATTAGTGGTTAAAGGCAGTAGTATTTCTGTGTGAAATACTATGATACCAAAATATACTTAACTATACGAATACTCGAGAGCAGCACGAATGTTAACCTTCTTAGTATGGAAGTAATTTATATGCTTGAGTGTAGATCACCAGCAATCTCCACCAGCAATCTCCTATACCACAAAGGCTCTGAAAATATTACAAAAGAGTTTAATCATCAGGATTATGGATCAACGGAAGCATTTTCTTAAGAGAATTGGAGGCCGCGGGAAGGAGATTTCAAGGAGAGAGAGATTACTAACAGGGCATGGGTAAAGAAACGACGAAGGATGTAAACGATGTTGGCTTCCTTCATCGAGGAGACGGCCATTAGAGCTCTGCCCCTGCTTCTTGGTCCACTGGCTCCTTAAATATTCGAGGGAGCTTGTAGAAAATCGGAAATTGAACCTGAACACCATGGGAGCCTACCAGAACTCATGAATATTTGTAAACTGGTAATCATTCGTTACTAAGAAATTCAACAGGTTTATAAAATTGTGAGCCTCACCTCTTTAAAATATTATTAAAATTTCAGATTCCTCAATATGTGTTCAACCCATCATGAGAATTCTTATGGAGATATTGATAAGGAACAACTTACTGGTATAGCTAAAAGTTGGAAGTGATCACGCAATATCGCAGGAGTAATGAACACAAGAACATAGAAGGCAATTGAATCACACATTTGCTTCCCCGATATTTAAACCAGCGAGTGCTCTAGTTTCTTATCCTGCATCGACGTAACCCTGTGGTGATGCAACACCGATTAGTCTGAAGAATTAGGGGTACTATACAACCATAAAACAAATACAAAATCTATACGGCAAAATCAGCAAAAAAAGAATGCAGATCCGCAACTTAATTACCAATGAAATGCATGCATCCAATGTAGTCTGATAGAAAATCTCAAAAGCCAAACGTGGTGGAGCAGGCTAGATGTAGTAGAAGCACGAACCACGGTGACCAGGGCGTCACTCCTAGAGGCCGAATGCAGACCAACGAACGGCAGCGACATGGGTGTCAGGGCAACCTATGCTGATGTCCATTGTATAGTTCTTGGCCGCCTGTCCGACGGCGACCTAGGCTCATGTCTATGGTGCAAGGTGGGACCTGGTGTTTCGCGATATTTGTGGGATTTTTTTCTACGGGAGCGGGATGTACACGTATGACATTTGTGGAATTATTTGACTTCAGTTATTTGGTTTGCACAATTCTGGTTCAGTTATTTGGCTTCCATATTTTCGAAATTCCATGATTGTAGGCATCCCCTACATTATTTCCTTTACATATGATGATTTCTTTTCAATTTAGTTCGCACAATTCTGGTTCAGTTATTTGGCTTCCATATTTTCAAAATTCCATGATTGTAGGCATCCCCTGTGGCCATCCCGTGATTGATTACTTCCTTAATTGTCGCACCTTTGATTGTACGGTGTCGATTCTTCCAATATTAGATTTGTGCCCCCTTTTTTTTTTCTCGGATCCGTTAATTCTGGTTCAGTACTTAACAGTTCTTTCCTTGGTTTGTAAAGAACGTGATTAGTGTCTAGTTAATGTTTCCCAAATTAACGTTTCTAGTTGTATTGACCCGCGATTGTTTCCTTAATCGTGACAATTTGATTGCCAAGAGTCTGATTGATATTGTATAGGACGTGATTATTTCCTTGAATGTTTGTTTTCTATTTTTTGGTTAGGGGTATATTGGGAATTCAAATGATGTATCTGAAAAGTGCCTTCACCAACTCCAAACCAATAGTAAAGATTTGCTAGAAGAAATACTCCCCAAGACACCCAGCCATCAGCGGCTCCTTCCTGTTTCCCCTGTTCCATCCCCTCCTCCTTGCCGTCATCGCAGGGTGTCATCGCAGGGTGTCCGCCTTGTTTCTTTCCCCTCATGCGGCACACAACGGTTGCCCAATAGTATGAGATGGGAGTTTATTGTTATCAATTAGTTTACTGTCCTCCATGGAATCGATACTAATATGCACAGAAGGTGTTTGGTTATTTGCCCATAGAGTTTTGCATTGGTTATGCACTTTTTAACTTGATCCTTCGATTGAATCGGTGATGTTCAGTTATTTCAGTATACCAATAACATGTATTCTTCTCAAAGGTATGATTATATTTGCAGAAGAATCATGAAATGTTTGTTCTCCTAGAGCTAATATCACCTGCATTAGTCATCTTTAGTTATGTCCAATGATGCATCCCCTGCAATAATTAAACCTGCCCAAATTAACATGCTTTTTTACGATCTTCAATAGCATGCCATTAGGGGCACTTGTGCTAATTCTTTAGCCTCTTTTTTTTCTTCAGTACGAGTGGCGAGGGAGATGGAGAGCTGTCTCTGGTACTCTACTGGACTGACTATCTGAATCACTTTCTTCTCTGGGTTTCCCTTTTCAAAGACAGAGGAAACGCCATATTTACGGATTTACGGTCTTATATCTATGTTTTTTCCCATTAGTGAGTGCTAAGTTGCTCAGAAACTTTTGTCGACTTTTTGTGCAGATTGATATGAAAATCCACAACAAAAAAGAATGGTGTGCGGTAATAATGATAGGCAAGCGAAGGGGATTGCATTTGGTGGTTGACTATGCATACATCGACAGATAGAGAGGACACCTCCGGTCCAGCATGCAAGGCTATTTTTCTGTGGCTCAGTCAGACGGGTTGGCGGCTTCCGTGAGAACCATGGAGTGTCGAGGTTTGTTTATGCCGCTAAGTGCATGCAATGCGTTTGGTAAAATGCCTACTAATATAATTTCATATTGCATTTGTTGCTGGAGGTTGCACCATAAGTCCACAAGCCACTCCATTAGTTTATTGTGCTATAAGGAAGATGGATCCTATTATTATTTGTTTTCTTTTATTGTTGTGCATAACATATTACTTAGTCCAGCCTGACAGCTAATCTTCATTTTTTGTATTCTTATTTATCATTCTGTCGATCTAGAGTGTCATATTAAAAAATGCTGAGTTGATATTATCATACAGTCATGCCTACTACTCAGCGTCTTGATATTTAGCATCATGGTATATTTTCTCTTTTCCCTGTCATGTGACATGATGAATATATTCCCATGTAGGTTTGTTCATTTTCGTGTATAGCATCTGCACAAAATATCGCAGATATAAGCAAGGTCTTGAATATTTAATTATTTGGGTCAGACCCTAAAGTTGTTTGTGTTTTTCTATGTAAAACCACCATTTACACAAAATGAACATGCTATTCAAGTTTGGCTTTGAGTTGACCACATGGGCATGTTTGATTATGGTTATCATCGAAATAAAAATAAGATAAGGAGATATGACATAGAAGGATGAAGCAAACTTTTCATGCTACTCCAAGTGTGTGCTTTGTATTCACTGAAAAATAGTTGATGCTGCTTGGGTGATCATACTAACTTGTATGGTGAATATTCGAAAAGCTGATGTATTTATTGCATTTCATTCAAAATATACTCTGCATATTTATTTTTTCTCGAGATCTGCATTGGTCCGCAAAACAAGAGCCAATTCCACATGTTGCTGCATTTCTCTTCCTACAGTCTAAATAAGTTGAGTCTGCCTCGTCCCCATGAGCAGCAGTGGAACACAAGTGATACTCTGGTAGTTCTTGCGGTCTTACTGTAGCAATCTATTTAAAGGTTCAACACAGCTAAGCATCACTGGATGTATATTCCATGATATCGTCACACATCTTGGAAATAATTCTGGATTTCATATACAATCAAATGCATTACTTGCTCCGGTGGATTTTTCAAGTTCAGTATAATGAATTGTGTCATATTCAAATTCAAGAAAGTTAGACATTTGTATTATTTTAGTCAGCAGCCTCAGTCAGCAGTGAAGACGATGAAGAGCTAGAAAGAGTACAGAAGTTTGAGCAAGGAGTTAGTCGATTACATCGAGCTCTTTAAGGGTAACCCTGAATCCTAGAACCTAGGAGAAGACAGAGAGTAATATTTAAAGTACTAGAATGCTTATATTTGAAGGTTTAGTGATGCACTCATGGTGTTGCTAGATATTTGAACACAAAGGGATTACTGAAGACTTTTAGAGTTCATTACATTCCATGTAGCTGATATCTTTATATTTAATATCTTAGCTAAGAATACATACTTTAACAGAGTATTCTAAATAGAGAAGTACTTGATTCCCCATGATTGATGTACTTATGCTTTTACTTGGTTAATATAATGAAAAAACAATGCTATGATGTTGTCTTTGGTGGTGAATTTATCTGTGTAATTGATTGCCCCATTATGAAGTCCATGCTCAATGTACCACATATTTTGTGTACTCATAAATGATTAACTTTTTGCTATAATTATTTTGTAATGTTGCTCCGTTAATTCCTTGAATTTCAAGCCAAACTATTAACTATGATTCTCACAAATAAATTATTAGTTACATGACATCCTTTAAACTAACAGTAACCGACTTTTGTCTGACTATGGACCGTAAAATAAAATTATTTGAAATCAATTTGTCAATCTGGCACGAGCAAGCGACATGACCGAGGGGGAAGCCTAACATGTCGCCTCCTAGGCCTAATAGAAGACGTTATCAGGATGCAATCTAAGTAGACTCTTAGTTAATAGGCGTTGGGCTCTTTCTTTTGCACATATTGTTGAATGATGTGTTTTTTTTGAATCAGTCCTTCAATCCCTTAATAAGTTATTGTATTGATTGTGATAAAATTTATATTATGGGATAGAGGGTGTATATCTTAAGCAACGTGGTAACCTATCTCTTTCTATAAACATAATTTTTCATTTCCATTATATATATGGTTGGAAAGATAAAATTTGAGAAGCCCGTGGCAACGCACGGGCATTTAACTAGTATGCATAGGGCGAGTGCTGAGGATCCCGGGAGGCTGGTAAGTTTTCAGCCTCCTCGTCCAGGTGCTGACACGTGTCCTATCTATCTAGACCTCTAATCCCACAGATTGCTACAATGGTATCGATCGGAATAAAAAAAATTATATAATTATAGTAAAAAAATTCACCTAAATATCTCAAAATGCTTCTATGCAGCAAAAAAAAAACCTCATTTTTGCTTCATTATAGCAAAAACGGTTCGATCATAAAACAGACTAGACTCGCCGGAAACCTCATAGCAAAAAAGTTAGACTATTGTAGCCAATCCAATAAACTCATGTAGCAAAAAAATATGTTGTTGTAGCAAAAAGAGCTCGTCGGAAGTCTCATCGGAAGCTTCGCTGGAGACTTTTGTAGCAAAATATTTATTCTATTCTAGCAAAATCATAGAATTGTTGTAGCAAAACTATAAAATGATTGTAGCAAAAATATTTATAATAGCATAGCGGTCTCGGCCTTGTAGCATCGCCCACGACCGTCGACTCAGCTTGCACCAACACAACCGCCCGCTCCTTGTAGCCTCGGCTGCCGACGCTTGAAGCAGTGTCCTCCGCCGGGAGCAAGAAGGCCCTCCTCTAAGAGCAGAAGCGGCCCTCCGCTTGGAGCAGCGACACCTTGCTATCACCAGTAGTGGCCGATGGCAGCAAATGTCTTCTACTTGCAGCTCCAGCGCCCATCGCTGGCAGCTCTGTTTCCCATCGCATGAAGCCTCGACGGCTCGGTGGATCTTTTGCCATGGCACGGGTGTAGGTCGTGGGGAGCTACACGGGCAAGGCGGCGACGGGGAAGGCGCCATGCAGAGCACGGGCCGTCGCATCGGGCAGGGGCAGCGCCTCCCGGGAGGAAATGAAGCAGGGAGACACTCCCGAAGAGCGGGCGCGCGGAGCTCCGAGGACCGCCGAAAATGGGGGCGCGCCGTCGGTGAAGGACATGGCGGGACGGGGCGGGGCGTGGGTGGGGCTGCGCAGGTTGGCGACCGCGACGGCGGAGGGTGAGCGGGAGTGGCCTAGCTGCGCGGTCAAAGCTCCCTGGGGGCTGGAAACGGCTCTGTGTTCAACGGAGGAGAAGAGATAAGAAGGATGTGGACGGGAAGATAGTGGGCCCAGGAAGACACGCGTCGCGCGGGCAACCATGAGGTTGCAAGACGTTCCGTCCCCCGGCGGTAAAGAAGCATTTTCCTATGCATAGTCGGTTCGAGATTTCTTTTGGACCGTGCTACTTCGAGGTTGACCTTGATCTCGTTTAAAATGAGGTCACCCTGATTAGGTGCTAGTTTTTGGATTTGTTTTATCTGATTGAAAAGAAAAAGTTTTCGTCTATACCACGTGATCGCGTGAGCGCGGGGCGCGCAATGATCCGGTCCTATCTTTACTACTTAGAAGGCATTGGATTCCCTTACAATCTCTAAATTTGGCTATATTGGGTTCTCCTTCTCTCTTGATTTCTCTTTCTTCTTTCTCAAGAACGAGTAGATCCTCAAGAACATGTAGAGATTTCTCCTTCCTCTAAAGGATTAAGTTACATATGGCACTTTCCCCTTCGACGCGTCTTCTTCTTACTCGGCTACATCACATATAAGTTTCTAAAAAAACTCTGATTTCTGAATCTAGAGAAGAAAAAAAGATTTACATCTCTAACCTGTCTTGGTATTTTGAATCATCCATCTGATAATCGAGTTCCATTGCTAGTAAATCAAAAAAATTAAGCTGTTACATCATGTTCACTTCCCGATATATCATGGACCACAAACTGAGTATGTTGTTTTCAGAAGCTGTTTTTCTAGAATGTATCTTAAAATTAAAATGTAACAAACTAAAAATTGATGGTGTAAACTGAATTTGTTTCTAGAAAATGCACTAGTGAAGCTGCAATTTCCAGTGCATACTGTAACAGCATTTTTACCAAAAAATCCTATATGATTGCATCTACATTATTAGTTAGCATGTTTGTTTCTTTTACTGGTATAGTTTTCTATGAACCATATGTTACATGCATTTGATAATCTGTAGAAAGAAGCAACATAATGAACACACAAGAAATGTAACAAGCAATTGTCAGAGCAGCATTCAGTAGAAACATATAAGTTCTGGTACTAGGTTCAAAAGGCTCTGAAAATTTTTCAGAACTCCAGCAAAAAAGATAGAAGAAGTAGTCACAGTTTATTATATTAGCCTTAACATTAGTCTTCATATCTTTTTCTTGCTGCAAAAGAACTTCCTACTGTAGCTTCCACACATTCATCTCTTGCAAATTCTATAGTCACTCCTGTGTTGCAACATGAACATGTAAAAATAATAATAATTAAACAAATTTGAAGAAAGCAGAGTGCATTCTGAATGTAACATCTTTCACAAATTTAGAAACTACAACGCTAGAACCAGATGGAACAGGGACTACAAACACTGGACCAAGTCGGTCAGGAGGTGTTCATGTTGATCAAAATACATCGGGACAAGGACCTTCAAACACTGGAGTTCATGGGGATTCTGGTTTTCATACAGGGGTTACATTATCCAACGAGGAAAGTGATGGAGAAGGTGAGGTTCAGTCAACACCCGAAGGTCTAGCTCCAAAAACTCCTTATGTAGGCATGGTATTTGTGTTGGAATTTTGGCCCATTGGCCTAGCCTAAATTAACTAGGTCCAATAATTTCTAAAATCCTAGAGGCCCATGTGGTTCATTCATGCATGACAAGAGGTGGGACAAAAGTTTAGTCCCACCTTGCTAGTTTAGGAGGAGTTGGACCAACATCTAAGGTGAGCTCTTCCACTTGGTGTATGAGTGTGTGAGAAGAAGACTCTCTCACGCGTGCTCCCCCTCCTCCTCCGCAGCACGCCCGCCTTGCCTCGCCACATCACGACGCGTGCTGCGGTTTGCGGAATTGAGCCGAGCCTTTCTTTTTGTCACATGACTAGACTATTAAACTGAATGGTCACGCGGGAGCTGGAACATTTGCCTAAGTGGAAAATGAATATGAGTCTATTCGGTTCATATCCTGGCTGTTCGTTTCATCTCCCGACTCTACCTGTTTGTCTCCTTCTATGGCTATAACAGAGAGATCACTCCTCTCTACAAAGACACAATACACATCCACCGCAGCCTGCCTCTCCTTTCTACAGCATTGCGCTGCCAAACCTTCCCCATCTTGTTCTATGGCATGCACCATACTTCGAGACAGTAGGCTTCCGTGATGGGAATATGCCCTAGAGGCAATAATAAAGTTGTATTATTAATATTCCTTTGGTTCATAATTAATGTTTATGTTTCATGCTATAACTATATATTGGTTCCGAATATGAGATTTGGAGGAAAACCTAATTACACGTGTGGAATAATAAACAACAAAGAGATCCCTAGTCTTGCCTCTAAGACTAGTTCGCATATTATCCGATAGTCTTGTTTTCCTGACTATGGGCATAAGTAAGTTGTTACGAGGTTGCCGATAATAAGTGAGAGCACATTGTTCAGGGAGAACAATGTGTTGGACAAGACCATGTTGATATACCACGAAACTAAGAAGTCAATATGTTGCTGGTATTTAATCACGAAAGACATTGTTGTTTATATGTTTTGGAAGACCATGAGAGAAATAGACGTGTGTACCAAAAGATTGCTTTCACTTCGTAAAAGGGTGATTACTAAAGTGTTGGTGGAGTACTCGGAAAGTATGCTATAGTTGTATTGTCTCAAGAATTGGGATTTACTACTCCGACGGTGAAGAGATATTCTCTGGGCCTGCTCAGTGTTATGATGTTCGTCATTGTCTGGCCGGAGACGTGACTAAATACGTTAGTCACAAGAACATCAATAACATGGATAAAGTAAAGAGAGCACGCCTGGTAACGAGATACAACATAACAGTTTCATCTCGGGTGGTGCAAAGTATCGCTGATGAGGGTTAACTCGACAAATGTCCTAGATGAAGGACTTAGGATCGGGGAGACAGGGCGTCGGATGAACTCGAAGGTAAAGTTAGTCGAAATAGGTGTGTGTCGAAAGTAAACTTGGGTGTTCAACCTGGCTTGCTTTCAATCTGACCTACACCGTCCCCTCCTGGCCCCTATATATAGGTGGCCAGGTCTCGAGGATCGGGTAGGGTACGATACAGATTAGAATATCGACATACGGTAAGAACTCGTATTCGACTATCATTACAATTGGGCCTAGCTTATCGGGCCTCAGGGGTACTCAACTAGCGGGCTCTATTAACTATACCCTTGTCAGTAGCCCCTGAGATTCTACCAGAATTGTAGATTCAGGTTGAATCTCTAATCTTCAAATCTTTGACTTGATCAATTCTTCGACTTCTTCTCATCTTCAAATCTTCGACTTAGTCTTTTCGACTTATTTTCATGATATTCTTTCGCAAGGGGTTTTGATGAGCAAGCCTGACAACTCTGACGGATCAAGAGGTCAGTTAACTGCCGGAACAGATACTTGTCACCTACTTCAAATTCAATCCCCTTGGACTTGAATTCGGGATACCGGTTAAACCCACTCTTTTGCCTTATTTAGGACTTACAAAGAATGAATCCCAGTGGCTCTCAGGGTACCCAGTGCGTCCACCAGGATTTTCTTCGCGTCGTAGACACGGATACATACCAGCAGAGCGCATCCATGTGCGTATACCAGGCCACACATGACAGATACCGGGGTCTTACCTTCGCGATAACTCGCGGCATTCGAGTTTCGTTGCGATAACGTAACTCGAGAATCTTTATATTTCGCAGCCAAGTTTCTGACTGATAAAACCAAAGAATTTTGGATTTTAAATTGATCTTCTTCGCTCCCGATGGGAGTAATCTCTCGTTAGTTTTATCGACTATGTAGTCTCCTTCTGCATCTCCAGTATTGATTATCTTATCCTCTATCGGGTGCGCGCTTAGCGCTCCCGATGGGAGTAGCCCCCGAGGCTATGTTTGGCTACTTGTAGTCAAGCATAGGCTCAAAGTTCGGCTCCTCTTTTCTTCTGTGAACGTCTTACTGTTGGCAAGCCCCCGAGTCCAAGTCGAGGTTTTCATATCGTGCGACCATAGTCTCCTTTTCTTATTTTTCTTCTTTGATATTATCGTCTGCTGTGCGCAGAATTTAACTCCTGCTGTAAAATACGTTTACGGGCTTTGTTGTAGCACGGGGGCCCAATAATACGTGCTTATAAATAAAGCACCTGCTGGTTAAGGTAAATAACCCTAATCAGATTCCTCCTCCGCCGCATCATCTTCTCTCTCCATCTAGGGTTTTCCGAGGTTTCTCCCTTGTTCTCATGGCTGATGCTGAAGGTTCTCGTCTGACCCTTGGCTCCCCGGTGGCGCCACGAGGTCGGGGTCGCCCTCGTGGAAGTAAGAACAAGAACACCACGCCGGCCGCCGCAGGAACTTCTTTGGACGCTCCGGCTAAGCGTCGTCCCGGTCGCCCACCTGGTAGCAAGAACAAGCCCAAGGTGACTGGCGCTGCTCCAGGTCCAATCGCTCCTTCTCCTGCTGCTCCTGCTGCGCCCTCCCGAATCTTTTCCTTCCTCTGCATTGCCATGGCGCAGTGCCGTGAGATTCAGCGCCTGCCGCTGAATTTTACCATGTTCATGGATGGCCGCGAACTGCGAGAGGCGGTTCTCCGTGAACAGTCTGGCAGTGGCATCCCATACGAGGTGGAGGTGTGGTATGATGGCGACGGCGAGCAGTACTTTAAGGGCGGCTGGTCGCAGTTTGCAGAGGACCACGACATCCATCAAGGCTTCTTCATGGCCTTCGACTTCCACATCGGCACGTCGAAGTTCGACGTGAAGATCTACGACGGCACCCTTTGCCAGAAGAAGTATGAAGCTGAAGTCCACTTCCATTAGGACTTGTTTTTTATGTAATTTCATTTGATAATGTCCTTGCTACCATGTTTATCTGTAATGAATATTCGCACTTGGTGTCGATGTTTTTGCTAGTACCAGGAAAACAAGTCATTGTTCTGAGGTATACTTTTCCATCTATCGGGTTCTTTGCGAACCAATTTATAAGAAGAATATCGGGTTCCTTTGCGAACCAAGTTGTTTCAATATTTATCGGGTTGCCTGTACAACCTTATAGTGAAAAAAGTCTTCCAAGTCGCGATAAGAATTCCTTTCGTACGACCCGAGGGTTGAAGCCCCCGAGGCGAAGAAGTAAAGATATTCGTACAATTTTGTCGAGTTCAACCCCAAAGAACCCGACCTGTGGCCTCATGTTCTGGGTTCAGAAGGTTAACTCGAATTTGCTAATAACACTATTTTTATTCTACACGTAGAAACGCCGTAGCTGCTCTGCATTCCACGGGTTGCTCTCGTCCTTCCCAGTCTTCTTGTCTTGTAGTCGATATGCTCCTCCTGGTATTACTTCGGTGACGATGTAAGGTCCCACCCAAGGGGACTCCAATTTGCCGTGGCTGTCTTGCCTGAGTCGCAAAACTAGGTCTCCCACCACGAAGGATCGTGGACGAACTCGACTACTATGGTAGTTTCGCAGACTCTGTTGATATTGCATAGCCCTTTCTAATGCTTTATCTCTTGCTTCATCTAGTGCATCGACATCGTCTTGCAATGCTTCTGTTGACGTTGTCTCGTCATATGCTGTCACTCTTGGAGCCTCGTGTGTAACTTCGACTGGAAGCACGGCTTCCGCGCCATGGACCAGGAAAAAGGGAGTTTCTTGAGTTGCTGCATTAGGTGTAGTTCTTAAGCTCCAAAGAACAGAGGGCAATTCTTCTACCCAAGCGCTCTTGGCTTTCTCGAGAGGTGCTAAGAGCCTCTTTTTTATCCCACTACATATCAGGCCATTGGCTTTTTCGACTTGCCCGTTTGTCTTCGGGTGCGCCACAGATGCGAATTTGAGCTTGATCCCTAATCCTTCGCAGTAACTCTTGAATTCCTTTGAAGTGAAATTTGTCCCATTATCTGTGATGATGCTGTATGGTACACCAAAACGGAAAACTAATGACTTGATGAAGCTGATCGCTGCTGTAGAATCTTGAGTTGTTACCGGGGCTGCTTCCACCCATTAGGTAAATTTATCGACTGCCACTAGCATGTAGACATGCCCTCCTGGCCAGGATTTGTGCAACTTTCCCACCATGTCGAGGCCCCATTGCGCGAAGGGCCAAGATAATGGTATTGTTTGTAACTCTGCTGCTGGTGCATGTGGTCTAGATGCAAACCTTTGACATGCTTCACACTTTCGAACTATATCTTTTGCGTCCTCGATGGCTGTTAGCCAATAGAATCCTGCTCGGAAAGCTTTTGCCGCTATTACTCTGCTGCTAGCATGATGACCACATACTCCGCCATGTATGTCTTTTAATATTGTTTGTCCTTCCTGGGGCGTTACACAACGCTGCAAAACGCCAGTAATACTTTTCTTGTATAGTTTCCCCTGCAACACGACAAACGCTTTCGATCTTCGAGTTATCCTCTTGGCCTCCACTGCATCTTCTGGTAATTTCTTATTTATCATGTATGCAAGATATGGCTGCATCCATGTTTCTTCTATCATCATGACCTCCTCTGGTTCTGATGTAGCCCCCGAGCCTGCTGTAGTAGTCGAGCCTTTTCCACTTTTTATTGATCTTTCCACTATTTCCTCCCAAAATACTCCGTACGGCACAGGTAAACACTGTGACCCGATATTTGCTAAATTGTCGGCTTCTTCATTGCTGTTCCTACTTATGTGCGAGACTTCGCATCCATCGAACGTTCCTTCCAGATAATGGTACAAATTTTTGTAGGCCATCATGTTGTCATTGATTGTGTCACATCTGTTCATAACTTGCTGGACAACAACGTTGGAATCTCCAAATATTTTTAGGCGAGTTGCTCCACATGCTTTAGCCATCTTCATGCCGTGCAACAAAGCCTCGTATTCTGCTTCATTGTTAGAAGCCCGTGGAAAGCTCATCCTTAAGACATACTTCAATTTGTCGCCATGAGGTGATATCAAAACTACTCCTGCGCCTGCGCCTTGGACTCTTTTAGAACCATCAAAATACATTGTCCAAATACTGGATAAGTCTGGTGGTCCTGTGCTCTGCAGCTCCAACCACTCTGCTGTAAAATCTGGCAAAACTTGCGACTTGACCGCCTTCCTTTTTTCGTACGTGATATCCATGGGAGACAACTTGATTCCCCACAAAGAGACATGTCCTGTTGCTGAAGGATTATTCAATATGTCCGATAATGGCGCCTCGTTGACCACTATAATTGGGTGCACCGCGAAGTACTGTCGTAGTTTTCGTGCGGTTGTGAAGACACTTTATGCCAACTTCTGATAGTGCGGGTACCTCTGTTTTGTTGGAGATAACACTTCACTGATGAAATATACCGGCCTCTGGACGCCATGGGCTTTTCCTTTTTCGCTTCTTTCGACTACTAATACTATACTCACCACCTGATGGGTTGCGGCGATGTATAATAGCAGTGGTTCTTTTTCCTTTGGTGCGACCAGCACTGGTGGCGTGGAAAGCACTTTTTTCAACTGTGCAAATGCTGCGTCTGCTTCTTCTGTCCACTCGAATTTATCGTCTGACTTCTTCATAAGTGCATAGAAAGGAAGCGCCTTCTCCCCTAGCCGAGCAACGAAGCGACTTAGTGCCGCGACGCGTCCTGCAAGTTTCTGTACGTCGTGTAGTTTCGTGGGTTTCCCCATTATTAAGATTGCTTGAATCTTCTCTGGGTTTGCCTCTATTCCTCGTGCTGATACCAAGAACCCCAAAAGTTGTCCTGCTGATACGCCGAAGGAACACTTTGTCGGGTTAAGCTTAAGCTTGTACCTGCTCAGGTTGTCGAAGGTTTCTGCCAAGTCGCTGATTAGAGATTTCTCTTCTCTTGTCGTGATGACCACATCATCAATGTATACTTGGATATTGCGTCCTATTTGGCTTCCGAGGCAATTTTGCATCATCCGTTGATAAGTTGCTCCTGCATTTTTTAGGCCGAACGGCATTACTTGGTAGCAAAACACTCCATATGGTGTGATAAAGGCCGTTTTTTCTTCGTCCTCTTTCTTCAATTTGATCTGATTGTAACCAGAATATGCATCCAAACATGAAAGCCTCGCGCATCCCGCTGTGGAATCGATTATCTGATCGATGCGGGGTAGAGGGAAGGGATCCTTTGGACAATGCTTATTGAGAGATGTGTAGTCGACACATACTCTTTGTACGTCTGTATTCCTCTTGGGTACTATAACTGGGTTCGATACCCAACTCGAAGTTTTGATTTCTCTGATAAATCCGGCATTTTCTAGCCTGTGCAGTTCTGACGCTATCGCCTTCCTTTTAGGTTCATCAAATCGCCTCAATGGTTGCTTGACTGGTTTTGCCTTGGGATCTACATTTAGTGCGTGCTCGACGAAGTTCCCTGGGAACCCCTGGCATGTCTGATGGACACTAGGCGAAGATTTCCCAGCGCTCACAGAGGAACTCGACGGGCGCGCCTTCCTATGCGGGATCCAAGTTCACCGCAATTGATGTCGTCTTGTTTGGATCTGTGGGATGGACCTGAATTTTCTTCGAGTCCTGCGTTGTGTCGAAAGCCTGATCTGGCAGGGATCGTCCAACGTCGGGTAGCACATTATGATCCGTTTCTCCTTTTAACCTCTCATATTCTGCTGTCATGCCGAAGGTTTGCGCCATCCTGTTGAATTCTCTGTCGCATGTGTTGGCTACTTCAAAGCTCCCTTGTACTGTAATTGTTCCTTTGGGCCCTGGAATTTTCAATGTCAGATACGCGTAGTGTGGCACTGCCATGAATTTTGCAAATGCTGGACGCCCCAGGATTGCATGATATTGCGACGGCCAGTCCATAACTTCAAACTCCAGCTTCTCTCTTCTATAATTTTCACTACTGCCAAAACAGACATCGAGTTCTATCCTTCCCAAAGGGTAGTTTGCGGCTCCTGGTACTATTCCGTGGAAAGAGCAATCTGTTGGCTTCAAACTCGTCAGCGAGATGCACATTGCCTTTAGGGTTCTAGCATATATTAAGTTTATGCCACTCCCTGCATCCATGAACACTCTTCCGATGTCGTACCCTCCTATTTGCGCCTTTAAGACCATAGGCGAGTGGCCTGGCCTAGGAATTTTCCTTGGGTGGTCTGCTCTACTGAACTTGACTGGTTGTTCCGACCACCGTAGGTACTCTGTGGTAGCTGGCGGTGATGATATTGCTAGGTTTACTTGCCTGGATATGCTTTTTCGCTCTTTCTTTGACTTGGGCACCGGTTGAATCATGGCTGATATGCACACTTTTGACTCTAGGTGTCTTGCTGGCCTTTGCATTTGATATCCTTGATTTCTGTGCCTTTCTCCTTGCCTCCCTTCTTGGCTTGCGCCCATGGCGCTTTGCAACCTTAGGAATGTTCTGCAATCCTTCATCTGGTGATTTGAGACCCTTTTCCCGTCGAGATACGCGTAGTGGATTCGACAAGGTCCGCATAGCATATCCTCGGCCGAAGGACCATAATACCTCGATTTTTCTACTCCTTTTGCCTGAAACCTCCTACTTTCATATCCTTCCTCCTCTTCTAGTACGTAACCCGCGGCTACCTGATTTCGACCTCTATGGTTATCCCTGCTGCGGTGTCGTCTCCTCTGTCTACTTATTCTGTCGACTTTTGGCGAACGTCCTCTTTTGTTGTTATACGCGTCCTCTCCATCAGCGAATTTGTTGGCTTGTTCCATTAGCTCGGATACTGTCGTAGGTCTTGTTCTTCCTATTTCTTCCACAAGATCTGAGCGACGAAGTCCTTCTGAAAAGATGTCTATTGCTCGTTCGTCGGAGACTTCCTATGCTGAGTTTTTGATTATACTCCAGCGTTGTATATAAGAACGTAGCGTTTCGCCTTTCCTCTGCATACATGCTTTAACTTCCTCCAGTGATGC
This sequence comes from Dactylis glomerata, assembly GCA_007115705.1. Classification (NCBI taxonomy): domain Eukaryota; kingdom Viridiplantae; phylum Streptophyta; class Magnoliopsida; order Poales; family Poaceae; genus Dactylis; species Dactylis glomerata. The sequence goes on along the minus strand of QXEO01000541.1, from coordinate 13,346,947 downwards.
TGGGCGCTTGTAGGTGGAACGAAAATTTCTTGTGAATTGACTTTCGAGTTCCCCCAACTTCCAATGGATTCGTCGGGTAGGGTATTTAACCAGGACCGGGCGGCGCCGGTGAGGTGCAGTTGCAAACTTTGCATTGCAGTCACCTTTGTTCCCCCCTAATATCTGTACTGCCTGCAGATAATTTGATAGCCATAAGGTAGGTTCTTGCGACCCGTCATACTTATTCTGGTCGTGTGGTAATTTGAATCCTTTGGGTACCCGCGTTTTGCGAACCCTACGGGTAAAGCACAACGCACCCATATCTTTATCGTCGTCCTCGTAATTCTCTTCCCTCCAAGCATGTCGCGATTTATTTACTCGAGCTTGTGCTATTATACTTCTTGCGTCCTCCTTCCTTTTCTGTCACTTTTTCTCTTCTGATGATTCGCTATGCTCGTCATCTGTGAAGTTGTATCTGAACTTTTCCTTTTGACTTCCCTTGGAATTTGTCGACTTCATCTTTGGACCATGTTCCCTGATCTTTCCTTCTACTATTCCGAGGCTTCGTATTGCTGCTCGATGCATATCTTCTCGTGGGTCCCTAGGTTCTGGTCTTGTAGCTAGTAAATACGCTTGCGCTGCTACTAATGCTGCCTCTGGCGTTTTTTGTATGAAGTCATCTTCCTCCTCTTCTAGATGCGGGGTAGGACTCCTTGAGTACCCTTCCTCTCTGTCGCGTGCTGTCGCCCCTCTGTTGTGTTTTGGGTCTCCGCGCCTTTCTCTGCTGTATTCTGAATCTTCACTATAGTCTTCCCAGTATTCTTCCCTTGATATACTGTTGTTGTCTTGAAAAATCATGTTTCTTTCCTCCCTTAGTTTCTTCCTGTGTTGGTACAATGCATACTGATATCCCATTAGAACTTCTCTCCTCGATCCTTCGGGTACTTCTGTACCATAATTAATAGCCGATTTGATCATTCTCCATTCACCAGCCGAGACATGGACCTTCTCCTTTTCCTTTTTGTTGTGATCTTTCATTTTGTCGACTTGCCTGTCGACCTTTTTACTTCCTTCGCTGTTGTTTCCTTCTTCTGCTTCAGTGATAATGACGCATAGCTGATGTACTTTGGAGATGCCGCTGCTTTCCACGGCGAAGTCCTTTCCGTTGTTGTGCGTCTGACACGCTTTCTCTTCTGAGTCGAAATTTTCCCGAATTTTGTCGCCTTTTGTGATTGATACTTTTTCTAAGCTGACCGGCGAGTTTACCTCACTGGAAGAGCCTTCTGATGATTCCAATGTTTCCTCTGCTTCAGGCTCGTTTGCCGGCGGATCTGGTTTCGTCGAATCCGAGAGGCGAGACGAACCCGATGGCCCGACGATGATGCTCAAACTTCCAATGGTTAACTCCATCTCTTGAGTTCCGTCGAGTTCTGAACTGCTGTTGGCTAGAAGCGAAAAAGCCATCGAATTCATGATTCCAACGCCCAGAGTCCCCACGGTCGGCGCCAATTGACGAGGGTTAACTCGACAAATGTCCTAGATAAAGGACTTAGGATCGGGGAGACAGGGCGTCGGATGAACTCGAAGGTAAAGTTAGTCGAAATAGGTGTGTGTCGAAAGTAAACTTGGGTGTTCAACCTGGCTTGCTTTCAATCTGACCTACACCGTCCCCTCCTGGCCCCTATATATAGGTGGCCAGGTCTCGAGGATCGGGTAGGGTATGATACAGATTACAATATCGACATACGGTAAGAACTCGTATTCGACTATCATTACAATTGGGCCTAGCTTATCGGGCCTCAGGGGTACTCAACTAGCGGGCTCTATTAACTATACCCTTGTCAATCGCTAAGTAAACTGAAACCCTAATAGACATTATAATGGTTCACACGATAAAGATCTTCGTGTTATATGTAGGGATCATTGCAGGGATTCAAGAGCACGCATATGATCATTTCCACGGAATGGTGTCCGGGGCATGTCTACATATATCCAAACCCAATGGGTCACACACTTAAGAGTTTCGCATCTATTGAATATCAGTCCGGTGTTTTGATCGAAGAGAGAGGGAGACTCCGAAAGTTGTTCGGGGAAGTGTCGGAATGGTTCCACTATATCACGGATGGTTCCAGAAGGGTCCGAAACCCTACCAGTGATATATAGAAGGTGTCGGAATGAAATTAGGTCAAACCGGAATATTTATGGAAGGTTCAGAATATTCCAAAAGGTCAAACCTCGGAGGTGGACCACCATGGGCCCACGGCCGCATGGGGCCCACTCCTAGGCCGGCGCACTGATACGTCTCAAACGTATCTATAATTTTTGATGCTCCATGCTTGTTCTTACACCATTTGCTTAGTGTTTTGTTACACTTCGTGGCATTTTTATGCATTTTCCGGAACTAACCTATTAACAAGATGCCACAGTGCCAGTTCCCTATTTTCTGCTGTTTTTGTGTTTTAGAAAAGTTACATAGGAAATATTTTCGGAATTGGACGAAACAAAAGCCGAACCTCCTATTTTTACCGAAGCTTCGTGAAGACCGAAGATGACACGGAGGGGGGCCAGGGGCGCGGCCCAGCCCCTGGCCGCGCCCACCTATGGTGAGGGCGCCCTGGTCCACTCCCGACGATGCCCCTTCGCCGATAAAGTCCCCTCGCGGGAAAAACCTAAGGACCCGATCAATTTTCCAGAAACACATCGCGATCCGTCGCCATCGTCGACCCGAGATTCAGAGGGTCCAGAAGCTCTTCCCGGCACCCTGTCGGAGAGGGGAATCGCCACCGGAGGTCTTCTTCATCGCCATGCTTGCCTCCGGCGCGATGAGTGAGTAGTCTACCTTGGACTATGGGTCCATAGCAGTAGCTAGATGGCTGTCTTCTCCACCATGTGCTTCATGTTTAGATCTTTTGAGCTGCCCTACATGATCGAGATCATCTTTATGTAATTCTACATGTTGTGTTTGTTGGGATCCGATGAATATTGGTGTTATGTTAAGTTGATGTTCTGAAATTTATCTTATGTTATCTCTATGTTGTTTTTGATCTTGCATGCTCTCCGTTGTTAGTAGCTACCTTGGCCAAGTAGATACTAGTGACTCCAAGAGGGGGTATTTATGCTCGATAGTTGGGTTCATGCCTCTATTTAATCTGGGGGAGTGACAGAAACCTCTAAGGTTGTAGATGTGTTGTTACCACTAGGGAGAAAACAACAATCTTGTGTCCAAGGACATTAGCTTTGTTTACATTACACACTTTGCTTAATGCAATTATCTGTTGTTCGCAACTTAATACTCAAGGGGTCCTCGGATGATTCCCCATAAGAGGTTTATTAGTCATAGATGCAGTTGGATGGCGGTCTATGTATTTTGTTGTAATGCCCAGAGTAAATCTCATAGTGATCCTCGTGACATATGCACATTATCTTTATTCTATCAATTGCCCAACTGTAATTTGTTTACCCAGCATGTCGTTATTTATCTTATGGAGAGACACCACTAGTGAACTGTGGACCCCGGCCCAATTTCTTTTATATTGCTATTACTGTTTACTTTTACTCGCACTGTTTACTTTCTCACATATTACTACTATTTTCACTCGATACGCTCAATTCTTTGTTTACAGCAAACCAGTGAGATTGACAACCTCATCGTAAGTTGGGAGCAAAGTTCTTGGTTGTGTTGTGTGCAGGTTCCACGTTGCTGCTGGTGCAAAGCAAAGCCCTGGACGAGGCGCCTTATAAATTGTCCGGAGCTGTCCCGAAGCTAGCAGACATCACCTTCTGAAGTTTGGCTTTTTCCTACTGGTTCGATAAACCTCGGTTTCTTTCTGAGGGAAGACTTGCTACTGTGCTCATCATACCTTCCTCTTGGGGTCCCAACTGGGTGGTTATCTGCCCGCATCAAGCATTTTTTCTGGCGCCGTTGCCGGGGAAAAAGAAGATTTTTGCAAGGGGAGTCTCGCACGCACAATCTTTACTTTGTTATTTGTTTTGCTTTACTTTATTTTTGCTTGCATCTTTTTATCAAAAACACAAAAAAATTAGTTTCCTTTGTAGTTGCTTTTATTTACTTGCTTTTCGTTTTGTTAGAATGAGTAATCATGAAGTTGAAGTTTGTACTTTTAAGCAACAAGGGGGGGGGGAGAGTTTGAAAGATGCTTGGTACCATATTAGCAATGCTCATCATAGGTTTACTAAGAAGCATTCTACCATGATCCTCCTGAAATTTTTATGTTGGTATATCTAGTTGGAATAGGTACATTTTTTATACTCTTGCAGGAGGTAATTTTCTGGGTACTCCTGCTCTTGAAGCATGCACTTTAATTGAAAGTTTAGTGGGAGTAGCACCTATTCATATTGTTAAAACTGAGGTCACTTTGGATGAAGTCTTAGAAAGGCTTAGTTCTTTAGAAAAAAGTTTGCCAAATATCCTTGATAACGCTAGCCGGGTTAATGAATCGATAGAAAGTATCGGTAAGAGAATCACTGTTTTAGAGGCTAGCACTACTCTTGAGTAGTCAAAACTTTAGGATTGGTAAACTAGAGGAGTCTATGGAAACTCTTATTTCAATTTTCTCTTCTCTTAAATTTAAGAAGGGGAAAGCTTTTGTGGGAAAATAGCCAAAATTTATGTATGTTCCTAAGGTGTCTGTGCCTAAACCTCAACATGTTTTTAAGATTGGTAAGACTTTTAGTTCAACTAAGAGTGACTTGCAGGTTGAATCATCTTCGGGAACTGCTAAAGTGCCTAGTGTGGTAAGTGATGCTCTTGAGGAAACAGTTGATCTTAATGCTTCATCGCTTGATATTACTTGATTTCCACTTTCTGCGCCTAGCTCAAAGGCGTTAAAGAAAGGGATTTCTATTTTCGTGCCCTCGGGTCCTTAGTTGTACTCAGTTTTCCCCAGCTCCTTAGTTTTTCCTTAGTTTTGTCCAAACACCTTGTCTGAAACCCTCACAAGTGCTGGAACGGCCGGTCGCCCGATGGGTCAACAACTTTGACCGTTATCTGCTGACTAGTGGGGCCATGTAGAGCCCGCAAAGACACGTCAGACCATCCATCTTTATTCGACCGTAAGCATCGCCGTATCCCTGACCAAAATGCGGACAAGTGGGGCTTTGGTATATCGAATGACAAGTGGGGCCATGACACTGATACAAGGGGCAATACACGGGTAGGATTAGATTTTTAAATGGAGCTCTACAGCGATGGCATGGAGGAGGTGGCCTGCGGGATGCCGAGATGAGATCGACGTCCACAAAGAACTGCATGAGGCGAGACCAGACGCATTAGATAGATATGAACTAGATGGGTTTAACCATGCAAAGAAGAGAAGAAATGGTCGAGGACATCAACAACAATCTCAACACTTTGATTGACAGTGTCGGACACGAATGCGAGCAATATAGAGAAAACTAGTGTCTCTCCTTTCTGGCATGTATAGATGGGTGCTAGGGGAGTGTGGTGGCGAAGGGAAAGACCTCGCCGTGGTCTGTGGCGTCCAGCATTGCGGGGCGGCGTGGTCGTGCCTGATACGTTCAAAACGTATCTACTTTCCCGAACACTTTTGCTATTGTTTCTCCTCTAATTTGTGTGTTTTGAATACAACTAACGCGGACTAACGCTGTTTTCAGCAGAATTGCTCTAGTGTCTCGTTTTTGTGCAGAAATCCAACTTTCAGTAAAAATTCGGGAAAATATTGCAAAAATCCTATTTCACCAGAAGACCCACGGAGCCAGAAGACGAGACGGAGAGGGGCCAGGAGGCCACCACACAACCAGGGAGCGCGGCCCAGGCCTGGCCGCGCCCACCTGTTGTGTGACCGCCTCAGTCATCGCCTCGACCCCTCCTTCCGCCTACATATACCCTCTGACCTGAAAGGAGCGGGGGTTCGGCGTTTTCCCCAGATAGACTTCCGCTGCGCCGCCACCATCAGAAACCGCAATTCGGAACCAGAAACTCCGTTCTGGCACCCTGCCGGGACGGGGATTTGGAGGAGATCTTCATCGCCATCATCACCGACGTCTCTCAATCAACCATCCATGACTCCCCCATCCATGTGTGAGTAATTCCCGCTGTAGGCGAAGGGGATGGTAGGGATTGGATGAGATCATTCATGTAATTTGCTATGAGATTGTTAGGGCATAGTGCCTAGTATCTTTTATTAGTGCTTATGACATTGTTGCAACTTGTTGTGCTTAATGCTTATCACTTTGGGCCCGAGTGCCATGATTTCAGATCTGAACTTGTTATTGTTTTATGATGATACTTGTTATTTATGGTCTTACCTACAAGTTGTATACACATATTGTTGTCCAGAACCCGAGGCCCCAAAGTGACAGAAATTGGGATAACCGGAGGGGATGGCTGTGATGTGAGGATCACATTTGTTCACCGAGTGTTAATGCTTTGCTCCAGTACTTTATTAAAAGGAGTACCTTAATTACCAGTAGTTTCCCTTGATGCCCTGCTGCAACAGGCTGGTAGGACAAAAGATGTCGTGCAAGTTTCTCATTGCGAGCACGTACGACTATATACGGAACACATGCCTATGATTGTTAGTACTAGGATGCTTTATATTATTTATCTGCAATTGCCCATGTCTCACTGATTTCATGAATTATCTTATCCATGCAACGCCCGTACATCCATCCCTATGCCTACAGTATTTCATCCTACTGTTTACTATTGCTACTATTACTGCTTTTATTCTACTACTGTTGTTACTGTTTCACTACTATCACCACTATAAAACTGTTGCTACTGATAAACCGCTGCGAACAAGTCTGTTTCCAGGTGCAGCTGAATTGACAACTCATCTGTTAAGGCTTATAAATATTCTTTGGCTCCCCTTGTGTCGAATCAATAAATTTGGGTTTTACTTCCCTCGAAGACTATTGCGATCCCCTATACTTGTGGGTCATCAAGACTATTTTCTGGCGCTGTTGCCGGGGAGCATAGCTTTATTTGTAAGTTCACTTGGGATTCATATTGTTCGCTGCAATCCTTTCATCATGGGTAAACCTCGTGATGGAAAAGTTCCTATATTACCATCCACTACAAGAAGAGGTACGACTTTGAACACCTATGTTGCTCTTGATTCGCCATCTGTTATGAGTAAGTTGCTTACACCACCACATGCACAGGCTACTGCTACTACCTCTGTCAAGTTTGAAAATGCCACTGATAATTTGAATGATGCTTCTACTGTGCTTGATGAGAGTGGTTCGCTAGGATCCTTTTTGGATGCTACAATTGCTAGAGCTAAGATTGGAAACACCACTGTTACAACTGTTAGTTCACCTGAGTCTAGGGAATGCCCTAGTGATGATCTTGATGACACTTATATTGAGCTTGATGATGATTTTATTGCCGAAGCTCATGCTACTCGTGATGCTAATGATGTTAAGAAACTTCTAGCGAGACGTGCTGTTAGATATAACTTATCTCCTGATGCTAAGTTTGCTGCTTCTCCCATAAATATTAGGGATAAGGATTATGATTTCTCTTTAGATTTATCTTTCATATCTATTGTTGAGAAAGACCCTTTTTGTGGTACTGAAGGTGAAAGTGCTATGGCCCATATGAATGAGCTTTCTACTTTGAGTAATGTATTTTCTGATGATATTAAGCCGCGCACTTACTTTGTTGCTAAGATTTTCCCTTTTTCATTGAAAGGTGCAGCTAAGACTTGGTTTAATAGTTTGTCTCCTGGATCTTTTAATAGTCCTATTGCTTTGGTTAATGCTTTCTTTCAAAAATATTTTCCTGCTAGTGCTCAACATGCTGCTGTGCAGAAAATCTTTGACTTTGAACAGGGAAAAGGAGAGATATTGCCTGAATCTTGGGCAAGGTTTTGTTCTTTAATTAGAGCATTGCCTAAGGAGCCATTGCCTAAAAATGAATTCCTTGATATATTTTATAATGGACTAACTGATGAATCTAAGTCATATCTGGATAGTTGTGCTGGTTGTGTTTTTAGGGAAAGAACTCCGGCTGAAGCCAAAGAACTAATGGTTAAAATAAGCCGGAATCATGATGATTGGACTATGGCTGAGTCAACACCAACACCAACACCAGTGCCAACTTCAGAACCAACACCGAAGAAGAGAGGGATGATCGAATTAAATGATGAAGTTATGAGGGAAGCCAAGAAATCTCTTAAGGAGAAAGGTATTAAGGCTAAAGATGTGAAGAATTTACCTCATATAGAAGAATTATGTAAGACAATCCCTCACTCATCCACTATTGAGGTACACTCTCACCAATGCTTTGATGATAGAGATATTCCTTACTCTAAACCTCCTAATCAATGCTTAGATGAGTTTGATAATTTTGTTGTTAAGCAAGATAATTTTAATAGAATGGTGCAGAATCATTTGTTGGAAAATTTTAGAGCTATTAACAAGTTGCAGGATATTGTGGAAAGAACCTCCAATGATGTGAAGATACTGTCAAACATTTTCAAATGGTTCAGACTCAAATTGATCAGCTTACCAAGGTGCAAAAAGACTTGCTTGTTAATGCCGCACGAGAAAAACAAGCGTGTGAAATACGCACAAGAGGAGGTGCTACCACTCAAGACCCCTTATATCCTGAAGGACATCCTAAGAGGATCGAGCAAGATTCTCAATGCAATTCAAGAGATGATATTCCTTCCAAGAAGAAGAAGAAGAAGCATAAAACAGTTACAGAATCTTCTGAAGTAGGTAAAAATCCTAATAGTGTTTCTATTTCTGATGCTGAAACTGAACCAGGTGATGCTTCCGATAAAGAAGAAGTTGAAGAGGAACCAGAAAAGATCGATAAGAATGCAAAGTACACCAAAGAAGAGTTCATTGCCAACAAGCATGGTAAAGAGAGAGAACCTTGGGTGCAGAAACCAATGCCTTTTCCTGGTAAGAAACACAAATCCAAGGAAGAAGAAACACTACAACAGGTTTTGTGAATGGATGAAACCTTTATTTTTGCAAATTCCTTTGACTGATGCTATTAGAATGCCTCCTTATGCAAAGTATATGCAAGATATTGTCACTAACAAAAGAAAGATTCCTATTGAGGAAATTTCCACTTTACTTGCTAATTATTCTTTTGATGGCAAAGTTCCGGAGAAGCTTGGAGATCCAGGTATACCAACTATTCCTTGCTCCATTAAAAATAACTATGTTAGAACTGCTTATGTGATTTGGGAGCCGGAGTTAGTGTCATGCCTTTTTCTCTCTATAAGAGACTTGATCTAGAAAAATTGGTATCGACTGATATATCTTTGCAAATGGCTGATAAGGCTACTACTATTCCTATTGGTATATGTGAAAATGTTCCTGTTCAAGTTGCTAACAGTTGTTTGATATTAACTGACATTGTTGTGTTGGAAATGCCTGAAGATGATAATATGTCTATTATTCTTGGGAGACTTTTTCTAAACACTGTAGGTGCGGTTATTAATTGCAATCAAGGAAAAGTAACTTTTAATGTCAATGACAAAGAGTATACAGTTTATTTTCCCAAGAAGATTGATAGAAAGAATGCTCTAAATTCAATCAAGAATGTTGAGACCATCAGAGTTGGTCAGATTATTTGTTCAGAGCAAAAGCCCAAAGAAGAATATAAAATTGTTATGATTGGGACTATGCCTATCAAGGTCGAGGTAACATAAGCATATAGTGAAATGCAAAGTTTTTGAAGGAAATATGCCCTAGAGGCAATAATAATATTGTTATTATCATATTTCTTGTTCATGATAATGTTTATACTCCATGCTATAATTGTATTAAGCGGAAACATTAATACTTGTGTGGTTTATGAACAACACCGTGTCCCTAGTACGCCTCTATGGACTAGCTCATTGATTAATGATGGTTAAGGTTTCCTAACCATAGACATGAGTTGTCAATTAATAATGAGATCATATCATTAGGAGAATGATATGATGGACAGACCCAAATAAAGCAGAGCAATTAGATCGTGTCATCGTGTTCATCTTTGCGAAGCTTTTCCTATGTCATGTATTGTATTCCTTAGACCATGAGATAATACAACTCCCTAGTATCGGAAGAAAGCTTTGAAGTCATCAAACGTCATCCTATGTGAGGGTGATAATAAAGGTGTCTCTCAGGTGATCGGAAAGTACTTGTTGGGTTGTATGTATCGAGATGGAATTTGTCCCTCCCAAGTCGGAGAGATATACTTCGGGCCCACTCGGTAATCGATATCAACACCGCTTGCAAGCATGTGGTTAATGAGTTAATCACAAAGTGATATCGGATTACGGAACGAGTAAAGTACTTGCTGTAAACGAGATTGAACTAGGTATGGCGATACCGACGATCAAATCTCGGGCGAGTAAAATATCGTGTGACGAAGGGAATACATATACGGGATTAATTGAATCCTGACATCGTGGTTCATTCGATATGATCATCGATGAATATGTGGGAGTCAATATGGGTTTCCAGATCCCGCTGTTGATTATTGATAGAAGATCATGTCTACATATTCTCGAACCCGTAGGGTCACACACTTAACGTGTATCGATGCTAGGATAGAATGGATAATTGGTTTATGAGTTTTAGTTCGGAGTCTCGGATGAGATCCAGGACGTCACGAGAGGTTCCGGAATGGTCCGGAGAATAAGATTCATATAAAGGAAAGCAGTTTTTGGATTCCGGAAAGGTTTCAGAGTTTATCGGTATTGTACCGGAAGGTTCTAGAAGGTTCCGGAGTGGGACCAACGTGGGCCCACTTGACGGAGGCCTGCGTGGGCCTAAGGGGAAGTGCCCTGGCCGCCCTGGGCCAGGCGCACAAGGACCCTAAGGCCCAGCCGGCCAGCCCAAGGGGAAACCCTAAGGGAGTCTTCAAAGAAGGAAGGGGGGGAAACTTGCCCCCCACTCTTCCTACTCCAAGTCGGCGCCCTAGGGTTTGGGGAGAGGCCAAGCTGGCCGGCCACCCCTCTATATAGGGGGGCAAGGGCGCAGCCCTCTTGACCCCTAACCTAAACCCTAGCCGCCAACTGCTGCCCTCCCTCTCTCTCTCTCTCTCGCGACTGCGCGTAGGCGAAGCCCTGCTGCAGAAACTCTCCACCATAAGCACCACGCCGTCGTGCTGCTGATCCAATCTATTCTCCACCATATGCTGGACCAAGGAGACGTCGGCAGACTTCGCGGACCGCACTGTGAGAACGTCTCGGAGGCGCCGCCATACTGCGATCCGTAGGATCTGGATCGGAGCGAGAGGAGGAGACGGCGAGTACACTTGCTTTCGGTCAACTCACGTTCTAGAACGTATTTCCGCTGACCTGCGACTCTTCAAAAGGGAGGATCTCAATCTAGCCTTTCCTCTCGGTGATTACATCTTCGAGATTTTAGATTTGCATTTTTTTTGCTTGTTGTCCATCGTAGATTTTAGTATTTGCTCTTTGATGTTGCACTATTGTTCTCTAGTTTGGCCTCATATTAGAAATATGGCATACAAACAAGACTGGAGCTTTTTCTATCCATGTTCAGAGTTATTGTTTCAAGGAAATGCAACATTTTGTGAACCCCGCAACACGTATAATTTTTCTGTGTTTTTTCTTTTGGTCTCTTGTTAGAGTTCAGGTTTGGTTGTTAGCAGCGCTGCATACATTGCGGGTCTTCCGTGATTCGCATTGGATCCACCGGCGTTTTTGATATTCTATCTTCTATATCGTATTCTGAAAAGCCTCAATAAAGTTTTGAAAATCCAAAAAAATCTGTTGTAAATTTTTATGTAATCAAATGTGGGCAAAGAGGCGCTAGTATGAACTCTATTTGTTTTCATTTTTGTCCATATACTTATCTATGTGGACAGCTGTAGTCGGTTCATGTAAGGTATATGTCATTTAATGGATGCTTTATAGTTCTTGCTCTCATATGATTAGTTCCAATTTACTAATAGTTCGTAGCATGTCATGTAGACGCTTGCTTGCATTGTTTTATTCATAATATGGTATGACATTGTGGTATCCACCTCTGAAAGTTTCATTTGAATCGACTTGGCACATGCTCAAGCATGCACATGACTGAACAAAAAGTAAATTAAGCCTTGATGATTTACTTTGCCTGAGAGTTCTTGTATCATTTTTATGCCTATATTAATTTTGTTTTGTCGCAAGCATGATTATGACAGCTATTGCTCTCTCGATTGTTGCTTCCCAGTCTTTTGCTAGCCTTCACTTGTACTGAGAGGGAATACTTCTCGTGCATCCAACTACCGAAAACCAAGTCTACCAAAGAGTCCACTATAAATTCCTATGCATGGTATTTCAAAGCCATTCCAAGTAAATTTTCATGTGCTACCTTTCAAAACTTTCAAATACTTCTCATTTTGTGCCACAGTTTTTAGCTCATGAGGACGTAGTGGTCGGAATTTCTATCTTCCATATTAAATTGAGTACCCTTCGACTAGGCAGCTTCATCTGCTCGTCATTAATTTTGCAAGGGAGCTGGTCAGACCATTGTAATCTAATTTCTAAAAAGAAAAGAAAAAGAGCACTCCTCCATGGTATGTGAAAGTTGGTGGGCACCCGATAGAATCGGTTAGCCATGGTTTGAGAAAGGAAAAAAGGTAGGGAGGAGTGCCAAAGCTTTATAAAAGAGCACCAATGTGCCAAATTTTCAAAAACTTGGAACCGCTCTCACTTGTTTATTATGGAAGATAGCAAGTCCCCATTGCCAGTCGTTGACATGAAACAACCACCTCTCAAAATAAATTTGTATCTCTGTTTTATAAATGAAAAGCTCTAGCACATGTTAAATCACTGCTTCCCTCTGCGAAGGGCCTTTCTTTTACTTTTATGTTGAGTCTTCATCTTCTAACTTTAAAGCACCTTCTTGAGAGCATAGCTGTTATTCTTAGTGTAATGTGCTTGTCCCAGAACACGGTTAATTGTGGTATAACTTTGATGCTTGTATCTTTGATATTTTTACTTCTAGTCTTCTCTTGAACTTCAGAGGTGCCTCAGCATTTATATTTTGCTCCACAAATAAAGGCAAGCGGGATACCACTCTTTCATATCATTTATGAGCATTACAATCTTGCAACTTCTTATGTTTCATGTTGCTTGTTATTAGTATATTGGCACTCTTTCATAGCTTGCTTGACTATGAGGTAACATTAGTTGCATATTTCTTATTATGAATCGCCTGAGTACTTGATCATATAGTTAGTATATATACATCTATGAAGCAAATGTGTTCATGAAAGTTTCCTTTATCGCTCTCAGTTGTTAACTGAATTGCTTGAGGACAAGCAAATAGCTAAGCTTGGGGGGAGTTGATACGTCCAAAACATATCTACTTTCCCGAACACTTTTGCTATTGTTTCTCCTCTAATTTGTGTGTTTTGAATACAACTAATGCGAACTAACGCTGTTTTCAGTAGAATTGCTCTGGTGTCTCGTTTTTGTGCAGAAATCCAACTTTTAGTAAAAATTCAGGAAAATATTGCAAAAATCCTATTTCACCAGAAGACCCACGGAGCCAGAAGACGAGACGGAGAGGGGCCAGGAGGCAACCACACAACCAGGGGCGCGGCCCAGGCCTGGCCGCGCCCACCTGTTGTGTGACCGCCTCGGTCATCGCCTCGACCCCTCCTTCCACCTACATACACCCTTTGACCTGAAAGGAGCGGGGGTTCGGCATTTTTCCCAGATAGACTTCCGCTGCGCCGCCACCATCACAAATCACGATTCGGAACCAGAAACTCCGTTCTGGCACCCTGCCGGGACGGGGATTTGGAGGAGATCTTCATCGCCATCATCACCGACGTCTCTCAATCAACCATCCATGACTCCCCCATCCATGTGTGAGTAATTCCCGCTGTAGGCGAAGGGGATGGTAGGGATTGGATGAGATCATTCATGTAATTTGCTATGAGATTGTTAGGGCATAGTGCCTAGTATCTTTTATTAGTGCTTATGACATTGTTGCAACTTGTTGTGCTTAATGCTTATCACTTTGGGCCCGAGTGCCATGATTTCAGATCTGAACTTGTTATTATTTTATGATGATACTTGTTGTTTATGGTCTTACCTACAAGTTGTATACACATATTGTTGTCCGGAACCCGAGGCCCCAAAGTGACAGAAATTGGGATAACCGGAGGGGATGGCTGTGATGTGAGGATCATATGTGTTCACCGAGTGTTAATGCTTTGCTCCGGTACTTTATTAAAAGGAGTACCTTAATTACCAGTAGTTTCCCTTGAGGCCCTGCTGCAACAGGCTGGTAGGACAAAAGATGTCGTGCAAGTTTCTCATTGCGAGCACGTATGACTATATACGGAACACATGCCTATGATTGTTAGTACTAGGATGCTTTATATTATTTATCTGCAATTGCCCATGTCTCACTGATTTCATGAATTATCTTATCCATGCAACGCCCGTACATCCATCCCTATGCCTACAGTATTTCATCCTACTATTTACTATTGCTACTATTACTGCTTTTATTCTACTACTGTTGTTATTGTTCACTACTATCACCACTATAAAACTGTTGCTACTGATAAACCGCTGCGAACAAGTCTGTTTTTAGGTGCAGCTGAATTGACAACTCATCTGTTAAGGCTTATAAATATTCTTTGGCTCCCCTTGTGTCGAATCAATAAATTTGGGTTTTACTTCCCTCGAAGACTGTTGCGATCCCCTATACTTGTGGGTCATCAGTGCCCATAGCGGCATGCATGTTCGGCATTGGCATCAGCATGTACGTTCGTCATTGGCCTCAGCGGTATCTCTGGTGTGTTAGTGATCGAATGAGGGGACGGGATTGAGGGTGCATCCCGACGGTGACCTAGCAGTGGCGGCGAGCATAGCCGTTCTGACCATGCCGATATCGTCATCGGCATCGTTTGGAGGCTGTGGTGCTCGAATCATGGTGGAAATTACGATATTATTTTTACATGCATAATATATAAAAATAGCTAGATCTCTAAATCGATGCATATGAAGCTACATATATATTGTTGGTCATAATCCCCTTATCTAAAGGGGATGGATGCATGGCTTCACGTCGTCGTCGCTTTCATCGTCAGTATCTTTGTCGTCCGTGTAGTAGTACTTCCTGCACATTGTTCCGTCGAACACCTTCACTGTGAGCACATCATCACCTATATATTTGAAGTGTAGGAAGCAGCCGAAATCCACACCGTGCGCGATGGCGAAATTCTCCCAGCCCTTGTCGAGGTACATCCGGCCTTGTCCGTCAAATAGGACCTCCACGGTCCAGAGATGAGGACCGCAGTCAGCTGCTCATAGATACACCTTATCGGGCTCCTGGCCGTCAAGATAGTCCGCTAACTTTTTTGGGAGTGCCTGCAAAGAGATCGAGCGCCGATCGTTTGAAATTAAAGGTTTTTTAGAACATGCACATAATTAATCACATGCATCATATATGTGGGAACGCGTACATACCTTCTTGGCCAAAGGGTCTTCATAGATGACGATGAAGAACTCCTCTATGATCAATGGTAGTGTTGACGGTGGTGGTGGCAATGATGATGATCCACCACCCCGGCCACCCCTTCCCCTTCCCCTCCCCTTCCGGTCGGTGTCCGAGATGTAGAAGCCATGGCAATGGATCAAGTGTATGTGAACGAAGAAGAGAGAGGCAGAACCTATTGATATGAGGGATGGCCATTGTGGGGGTTTATAAGGGAGAGATAACCATTGTGGGGTTTACACCATAAATTAAGGTAGAGATGACCGTTGTGGGGTTTACACAATAAATTAAGGAGTAGATGACCGTTGTGGGGGTTTATATCTCGACAAAAAAGTAATGCAGACTATCTTGACGGAAATGGAAATTCGTGATAGTTTATCATTTTACCGTGAAAAGTAATGCCTAAAAGAAATAGAAATTCGTGGTTGTTTATCATTTTACTGTGAAAAGTAATGCCTACAAGAAATGGAAATTCGTGATAGTTTATCATTTTACCGTGAAAAGTAATGCCTAAAAGAAATGGAAATTCGTGATAGTTTATCATTTTACCGTGAAAAGTAATGCCTACAAGAAATTTGTGATTACCAAACTTGTTGAATCCGGTGGCAAACTCGTTATTTAGCATACATAGAGGGGTAGTAGTTTGCCACCGACAGATAGAGAGAGGGTGGCCATGATGAGAGAGAAAGAGGGGTTATCCTGCCCGTTAGATCATAGGATCGACGGTAGGTGGGCACGATCCATGTGACAACAGCTCGACCAATCAGGCCAAGTTTGGGCTTCTGTGAGAAGGGAGAGGGTAAAACTGAGTAGTATCAAGGATCCAAGGGCAAGTAAATAGTAAACAGGCTAAGGAATTCAAATAAGAGATTTAGAAAAAGAAAAACACATGTTTTGTACAATGAAACCCAGGTTGGTGATGGCGCGGTGATGAATAGTGCCAGAGAACTTGTTGGTGTGTAGTTGATGAAGTAAATGACCGGCCAGTTGGAAACCCCAAGATCAAGGTTTGATGAATATAGCAGCAAGTTTTTCCCTCAGTAAGAAACCAAGGTTATCAATCCAGTAGGAAAAAGCCAAACGACGGAAGGTGATGCTTGCTAGCCTAGTGACACTCCAACAAGGGCGCTGTTAATGATAACTTCTTAGCGCATCTTCAACTAGTAGCAACGTGGAACCTGCACACAAGACAACCAAATACTTTGTTCCCAACTTACGATAAGGTTGTCAATCTCACCGGTTTGCTTGAAATAAAGGGTATGAGCGTATCGAGTGGAAAACATTAGTAGTATGCGAGTAAAGTAAACAGTACGAGTAAAGTAAACAGGTGATAGCAATATAAAGGAAATAGGACCGGGGTCCACAGTTCACTAGTGGTGTCTCTCCATAAAATAAAATAACACATGCTGGGTAAACAAATTACAGTTGGGCAATTGATAGAATAAAGACAACGTGATATGTCGAGAGGATCACTATGAGATTTACTCTGGGCATTACAACAAGATACATAGACCGCCATCCAACTGCATCTATGACTAATAATCCACTTGTGGTGAATCAATCCAAGAACTCCACAAGTATTAAGTTGCGAACAACAGATAACTGCATTAAGCAAAGTGTGTAATGTAAACAAAGCACATGCCCTCGAGCATATGAATATTGTTTTCCCCCTAGTAGCAACAACACATCTACAACCTTAGAGGTTTCTGTCACTCCCCCAGATTAAATAGAGGCATGAACCCACTATCGAGCATAAATACCCCCTCTTGGAGTCACTAGCAACTACTCGACCAAGATAGCTACTAACAACGGAGAGCATGCAAGATCATAAAAACATAGAGATAACATAAGATAAAATTCAGTACTTCAACTCAATCATAACACCAATATTCATCGGATCCCAACAAACACAACATGTAGAATTACATAACGGTGATCTCGATCATGTAAGGCAGCTCACGAGATCTAAACATGAAGCACATGGTGGAGAAGACAACCATCTAGCTACTGCTATGGACGCATAGTCCAAGGTAGACTACTCACTCATCGCGCCGGAGGCAAGCATGGCGATGAAGAAGACCTCCGGTGGCAATTTCCCTCTCTGGCAGGGTGCCGAGAAGAGCTTCTGGACCCTCCCGATCTCGGGTCGATGACGGCGGTGGATCGCGATGTGTTTCTGGAAAAGTGATCGGGTTTTTTAGGTTTTTCCCATCGGGGGGTCTTTATAGGCGAAGGGGCAGCGTCAGAAGTGGACCAGGGGGCCCACACCACAGGCCGGCGCGGGCCAGGGGCAGGTCGCGCCCCCTGGTGGTGTGGCCGCCCTGTGGCTCCTTTCCGTCTCCTCTTCGGTTCTCTGGAAGCTTCGGTAAATATATGGACGTCTGGCTTTTGTTTCGTCCAATTCCGAGAATATTTCCTGTGTAACTTTTCTGGAACACAAAAACAGCAGAAAATATGGAACTGGCACTGTGGTATCTCGTTAATAGGTTAGTTCCGGAAAATGCATAAAAATGCCACGAAGTGTAATGAAACACTAAGCAAATGGTGTAAAAACAAGCATGGAGCATCAAAAATTATGGATACGTTGGAGACATATCAGCATCCCCAAGCTTAACTCCTGCTCGTCCTCGAGTAGGTAAGTGATAACAAAAGAAATAATTTTTGAGGTGACATGCACCTACACAATCTTGACCATATATGTAAGCGTTGTGCGCTGGGATCAAAAGAACTTAAAACATGGGCATCAAAGACATAATCTTGATAGAAGAAACTTAGCAACCATGTTATAACATGAAAAAGAACACAAACAAAAGATCATGAGAATGAAACAATGAAAGTCAAACGCGTGCTCAAATTATATGGAAAAACATACAAATGGTTTTCAGCTTGTCCTTCATGAGAGAGCAAAACATAAATGCATAGGACACCTTCAAGTTTAAGAGGGCGACTAGATACAAGTAATTTAAGAACAAGTGAAACCAACATCATGAGTCAATCAATGAAAACTTTGGGACAATGCACATTATACTCAGAATGACAACTATGCTCTCTTAGACGGTGCATAAAGGTAGAGGGTGGTGACTCAACATAAAAATAAAAGAAAGGCCCTTCGCGGAGGGAAGTAGTGATTGCAAGTTTTATAAACCTTCAAAAATTATGGTACTTACTGGCTTTGAGCTCTCATTGCCCCCATCATAGGCATCTTGAATGGTTAAAGTTAATTCGAGTACACTTATGATGCATATGCTTGATAAATCATAAGTTGAAAACCTCGTGTCCCGTGAAGTACGAGTACCCAAACCACATGCAACTCGACTTAGAGTCCCAAGCAAGCTCTTATCATCGTAAATATATGTGTATCATCGAGAACCGCCAACGGGGTACCTCCTGCCCGATGACATGGAACAAGCCCACATCAAAATGATAAGACAAACAGGCAATGAACACCTCGACATCTCTTTTATTTACCATTGGTATAGCTTTTTATTGTGAGATGCGTCGTCGAATGTCCACTATGGGCATGCTATACATTTCCACCATGAATGATGCATGGCTTAGATTAGCGGCCCGGGCGTTTCCCTAACACATATAAAAACTCCATGATCCCGCAAGATTCCCAACTTATTTCACATCGCGAGTATCCATAAACAAAAGATCACGATATCAACTCAAATGAAAGAAAGTGCAATGTTGAAAGCTTGCCCCATGACGGCATGGCTGGGCTAATTTCCAACTTACAACTTGCAAGCATAACAACTCAACATAAGAGAACCACAATGTCAAAATTTTAAAACGAGAAAAGTAAAGTGTGCCATCAGGTTCGTGAGAGCTTTACTGACCAATTTTCGCATAACACCAAAAAGAGTTTATTTGAAGGATAGATAAAAGCAAGTCAAATGTACTTTGGAATAGCAAATTGCTAATAGGTATGTATGGTGGACACATTGGAACAACTTGGTTTTTGGGAGTTGGATGCACGAGTAGATCTCATACTCAGTACAAAATGAGGGCTAGCAAAAGACTGGGAGCGACCAACTAAGAGAGCAATAACGGCCATAATCATGTAAAGCGACAAAGCGACATTAAAATAAGCATAAGATGGCATCAAAAGTCAAAAACTAAATGATCATAGAGGAAATGGCGACTTTGTATGAGTCTAACATGTGTGAGCATGCGCCAAGTCAACCCAAATAAAGCATCAAGGAGAAAACCAAAATAATGCTTCCAAATAATTAAAACAACGCATGATTTTTTCAAAGGCTCATTAAGCAATCTCAGTCATTTGAGAAAAGTCATGCTACAGCAAAACTACTAATAATACTATCAAAAAGACATCAAGCACGACATGCAAAAGCCTAGGCCGCAGTCTACACAAGCTCCTTCTTGTACCACTTTTTTGCATAAAGCTTTTTCTCTTTTCCAACACCATTCGAACTTTTTATAAACAACTCTTTTGATGAAAACCAACATGGACCAGAGGTCAAAATACACCTTGATGCAAAGATATAACAAGATCTGAACATAAATCAAGGCAAAAATCGAAAGCTAAACACACTTCTAGAAAAAGAGAACACTCGTTGAAACGATAAGAGTGAAAAACGGAGTGTTCTTGGTAAATGAAAATCAAGGCAACTTCTCCAAAAGAAATTTGTTGGGGTCCAACCATTTGTTGCAGCAAACAAAACTAAACAAAACTGAAAACTAAAAACAACTGACGCTCCAAGAAAAATGCATAATGCATGAAGCAATAAAAATATGGTGTGCTAAAAGGTGACCTGATTTTTGCCGATGAAGAAGGGGTGCCTCGGGGGCATCCCCAAGCTTTGACGCTTGTACTTCTTGGATATTTCTTGGGGTGCGTGGGCATCCCCAAGCTTGAGCTTTTGTCCATTCTTCAACTCATCTCATCATTCTCCAATCCCTACACTTGAAAACTTCTTTCATACAAAACTAAACACAAATTTATTAGCAACATTAGTGTAAGCATAACAATGAATCAACCCCTTTTTGCTTCAGATTTCAACTCAAAACCACCACATATAAAGCATATACTACTGTAGCAACTTACCTAAAAGTTCCGTGATCAAAAGAACTCAAAAAGAAAGCGATAAAGCGGCAAACACAAATATTGACAGAAATCTGTCAAAACAGAACAGCTGACAAAGGTCGAATTTTTAGAGGGTTTTCTGTTGCTAAAATCAAAAAGTGTTCAACTAATGAAAGTTTGAATATAACCTGGGGCATATGCACAAGAAATCTCAGGTCCAAAAGATATACATAGAATTTTCACGAATTTTTACGGTGCAGCACCGAAAACTATTTCAGGACAGCAACATCCCCAAATCTTACCTCACTCAAATTAGAGGCTTCTCTTGGCACAAAAACGAAATAAAAATGATAAGGAGCAGTTATTACAGTAGTAATAACTTCCAAGACTCAAATAAAAGAAAAAGAACTGAAAGTAAAAAAACATTGGGTTATCTCCCAAGAGTGCTTTTCTTTAACGCCTTTGAGCTAGGCGCAGAAAGTGCGAATCAAGTATTTTCAAAAGAAGCATTAAGATCAACTGTTTCCTCAAGATCACCACTTACCACACTAGACACTTTAGAGGTTCCCGAAGATGATTCAACCTGCAAGTCACTCTTAGTTGAACTAAAAGTCTTACCAATCTTAAAAACATGCTGCGGTTTAGGCACAGACACCTTGGAAACATACATAAATTTTTGTTCTTTTCCACCAAAAGCTTTCTCCTTCTTAAACTTACGAGAAGAGAAAATTGAACTTAAAGTTTCCATGGACTCCTCTAGTTTCCCAATCCTAAGGTTTTGACTATCAAGAGTAGTGCTAGCTTCTAAAACGGTGATTCTCTTACCGATACTTTCTATCGCTTCATTAACTCGGCTAGCATTATCAAGGATATTTGGCAAACTTTTTTCTAAAGAGCTAAGCTTTTCTAAGACTTCTTCCAAAGTGACCTCAGTTTTAGCAACATGAATAGGTGGTACTCCCACTAAACTTTCAATTAAAGTGCATGCTTCAAGAGCGGGAGTACCCAGAAAATTACCTCCTGCAAGAGTATCAAAAACACACCTATACCAACTAGTTATACCAACATAAAAATTTCTAAGGAGGATCATGGTAGAATGCTTCTTTGTACACCTATGATGAGAATTGCTAATATGGTACCAAGCATCTTTCAAGCTCTCTCCCCCTTGTTGCATAAAAGTACGAACTTCAACTTCAGGATTACTCATTCTAACAAGACTAAAAGCAAGTAAATAAAAGCAACTATAAAGGATACTAATTTTTTTGTGTTTTTGATAAAACGATGCAAGTAAAAATAAAGTAAAGCAAAACTTAAAACAAAGTAAAGGATGTGCGTGCGAAACTCCCCTTGCAGAAGTCTTCTTTTTCCCCGGCAACGGCGCCAGAAAAACTTGTTGGCGTGTAGTTGATGAAGTAAATGACCGGCCAGTTGGAAACCCCAAGAGCAAGGTTTGATGAATATAGCAGCAAGTTTTTCCCAAAGTAAGAAACCAAGGTTATCAATCCAGTAGGAAAAAGCCAAACGATGGAAGGTGATGCTTGCTAGCCTAGTGACACTCCAACAAGGGCGCCGTTAATGCTAACTTGTTAGCGCGTCTTCAACTAGTAGCAACATGGAACCTGCACACAACACAACCAAATACTTTGTTCCCAACTTACGATGAGGTTGTCAATCTCACCGGTTTGCTTGAAACAAAGGGTATGAGCGTATCGAGTGGAAAATAGTAGTAGTATGCGAGTAAAGTAAACAGTACGAGTAAAGTAAATATGTGATAGCAATATAAAGGAAATAGGACTAGGGTCCACAGTTCACTAGTGGTGTCTCTCCATAAGATAAAATAACACATGCTGGGTAAACAAATTATAGTTGGGCAATTGATAGAATAAAGACAACGTGATATGTCGAGAGGATCACTATGAGATTTACTCTGGGCATTACAACAAGATACATAGACCGCCATCCAACTGCATCTATGACTAATAATCCACTTGTGGCGAATCAATCCGAGAACTCCACAAGTATTAAGTTGCGAACAACAGATAACTGCATTAAGCAAAGTGTGTAATGTAAACAAAGCATATTCCCTCGAGCATATGAATATTGTTTTCCCCTAGTAGCAACATCACATCTACAACCTTAGAGGTTTCTGTCACTCCCCCAAATTAAATAGAGGCATGAACCCACTATCGAGCATAAATACCCCCTCTTGGAGTCACTAGCAACTACTCGGCCAAGATAGCTACTAACAACGGAGAGCATGCAAGATCATAAACAACATAGAGATAACATAAGATAAAATTCAGTACTTCAACTCAATCATAACACCAATATTCATCGGATCCCAACAAACACAACATGTAGAATTACATAACGGTGATCTCGATCATGTAAGGCAGCTCACGAGATCTAAACATGAAGCACATGGTGGAGAAGACAACCATCTAGCTACTGCTATGGACCCATAGTCCAAGGTAGACTACTCACTCATCGCGCCGGAGGCAAGCATGGCGATGAAGAAGACCTCCGGTGGCGATGCCCCTCTCCGGCAGGGTGCCGGGAAGAGCTTCTAGACCCTCCCGATCTCGGGTCGACGACGGCGGTGGATCGCGATGTGTTTCTGGAAAAGTGATCGGGTTTTTTAGGTTTTTCCCGTCGGGGGGTCTTTATAGGCGAAGGGGCAGCGTCAGAAGTGGACCAGGGGGCGCACACCATAGGCCGGCGTGGGCCAGGGGCAGGCCGCGCCCCCTAGTGGTGTGGCCGCCCTGTGGCTCCTTTCCGTCTCCTCTTCGGTTCTCTGGAAGCTTCGGTAAATATCTGGACGTCTGGCTTTTGTTTCGTCTAATTCTGAGAATATTTCCTGTGTAACTTTTCTGAAACACAAAACAGCAGAAAACAGGGAACTGGCACTGTGGCATCTCGTTAATAGGTTAGTTCCAGAAAATGCATAAAAATGCCACGAAGTGTAACAAAACACTAAGCAAATGGTGTAAAAACAAGCAAGGAGCATCAAAAATTATGGATACGTTGGAGACGTATCAGTTGGCCTACCTCAAAGTATTAGCAATTCAAGTATACATGAGTGTGAAAATTATGGCCTCATTCAGACAAACTATGTTTTGGGTATAGATGTTTTGAGAAGGGGTTTGAGTGGAAATCCATGAACCTTCATAGCTACTAGTGATTTGAGAAGTGGCCATTGCTGCGTGTGGTGGTGGATAGTTGATGTGGGAGCAGACTGTCCTTGTGCGTGGTGGATAACCAGCCCGTTGGGAACCCCAAGAGGAAGGTATGATGAATATAGCGGCGAGTTTTCCCTCAGTTAAGATACCAAGGTTTATCGATCAGGAGAGGAGAGACAATGACGACTGAAGGTTATGCGGAACCTGCACACACACAAACAAATACTTTGTTCCCAACTTGCGATGAGGTTGTCAATCTCACCGGTTTGCTTGAAACAAAGGTTATGAGCGTATCGAGTGGAAAACAATATAGTATGCGAGTAAAGTAAACAGTACGAGTAAAGTAAACAGGTGATAGCAATATGATGGAAATAGGACCGGGGTCCACAGTTCACTAGTGGTGTCTCTCCATAGATAAAATAACACATGCTGGGTAAACAAATTACAGTTGGGCAATTGATAGAATAAAGATAACGTGATATGTCAAGAAGATCACTATGATATTTACTCTGGGCATTACAACAAAATACATAGACCGCCATCCAACTGCATCTATGACTAATAATCCACCCCCGGGGATATCAATCCGAACACCCTAGAAGTATTAAGTTGCGAACAACAGATAATTGCATTAAGCAAAGTGTGTAATGTAAACAAAGCATATGCCCTTGAGCATATGAGTGTTGTTTTCTCCCTAGTAGCAACAGCACATCTACCACCTTAGAGGTTTCTGTCACTCCCCCAGGTGAAATAGAGGCATGAACCCACTATCGAGCATAAATACCCCCTCTTGGAGTCACTAGCAACTACTCGGCCAAGATAGCTACTAACAACGGAGAGCATGCAAGATCATAAACAACATAGAGATAACAAAAGATATAATTCAGTACAGCAACTTAATCATAAACACCAATATTCATCGGATCCCAACAAACCAAACATGTAAAATTACATAACGGTGATCTCAATCATGTAGGGCAGCTCATGAGATCTAAACATGAAGCACATGATGGAGGAGACAACCATCTAGCTACTGCTATGGACCCATAGTCCAAGGTAGACTACTCACTCATCGCTCCGGAGGCAAGTATGGCGATGAAGAAGATCTCCGGTGGCGATTCCCCTCTCCGACAGGGTGCCGGGAAGAGCTTCTGGACCCTCCCGATCTTCGGGTCGACGGCGGTGGCGGATCGCGATGTGTTCTGGAAATCTGATCGGGTACTTAGGTTTTTTCCGTCGGGGGGTCTTTATAGGCGAAGGGGCGTCGTCAGAGGTGGGGCCAGGTGGCCTCACATGGTGGTGGCGCGGGCCAGGGGCTGGCCACGCCACCCCTGTGTGTGGGCCCCTGGTGGCCCCCCTCCTACTCCTCTTCGGATCTCTGGAAGCTTCCGGGTAAATTGACTTCAGGATGTGGTTTTGTCCAATTCCGAGAATATTTCCTGTGTATCACTCTGAAACACAAAAACAGCAGAAAACAGGGAACTGGCACTGTGGCACTTCGTTAATAGGTTAGTTCTGGAAAATGCATAAAAGTGCCACTAAGTGTAACGAAACAATAGGCAAATGGTGTAAAAACAAGCATGGAGCATCAAAAATTATAGATACGTTTGAGACGTATCAAGCAATTGCTAGTAGGTATGTATGGTGGACACTTTGGTAATCTTTGGCTTTTAGGAGTTGGATGCACGAGTAGAGCTCATACTCAGTACAAGGCGAGGGCTAGCAAAAGACTGGGAGCGACCAACTAAGAGAGCAATAATGGCCATAATCATGCAAAGCGACAAAGCGACATTAAAAGAAGCATAAGATGGCATCAAAAGTCAAAAACTAAATGATCATGAAGGCTATTGGCGACTTTGTAAGAGTCTAACATGTGTGAGCATGCGCCAAGTCAACCCAAATAAAGCATCAAGGAGAAAACCAAAATAATGCTTCCATACAATAAAAACAACGCATGATTTTTCAAAGGCTCATTAAGCAATCTCAGTTATTTGAGACAAGTCATGCTACAGCAAAACCACTAAGCATACTATCAAAAAGACATCAAGCATGACATGAAAAAGCCTAAGCCGCAGTCTACACAAGCTCCTTCTTGTACCACTATTTTGCATAAAGCTTTTTCTCTTTTCCAACACCATTTGAAACTTTTATAGACACCTCTTTTGATGAAAACCAATAAAGATCAGAGGCAAAAATACACCTTGATGAAAAGATATGACAAGATCTGAACGCAAATCAAGGTGAAGATGAAAACCAAAAGCAGTAGCAGAAAAAGAAGAACACTCGATCTTAAATAAGAGTGAATAGTAGAGCGTTCTTTGCAAATGAAAACAAGGCAACTTCTCCAAAAGAAATTTGTTGGGGTCCAACCATTTATTGCAGCAAACTAACAAACTAAACCAACTAAGAAAACTAAAACAACTGACGCTCCAAGAAAAACACATAGTGCATGAAGCAATAAAAATATAGTGTTTTGAAAGGTGACCTGATTTTTGCCGATGAAGAAGGGGTGCCTCGGGGGCATCCCCAAGCTTTGACGCTTGTACTTCTTGGATATTTCTTGGGGTGATGCATGGGCATCCCCAAGCTTGAGCTTTTGTCCATTCTTCAAATCATCTCATCATTCTCCAATCCCTACACTTGAAAACTTCCTTCATACAAAACTAAACACAATTCTATTAGCAACATTAGTGTAAGCATAACATATAATCAACCTCTATTTGCTTCAGGTTTCAACTCAAAACCACCACATATATAGTAAATACTACTGTAGCAACCTCCCTAAAAGTTCCATGATCAAAAGAACTCAAAATAAAGCGATAAAGTGGCAAACACAAATATTGGCAGAAATCTGTCAAAACTGAACAGCTGACAAAGGTCAAATTTTTTAGGGATTTTCTGTTGCTCAAATAAAAATGTGTTCAACTAAGAAAAGTTTGGATATAACCTGGGGCATCACTACTGCAGAATAGTTTATAGCCACCAACCTATTAGTGACGGGCAAGACAAAGCCTGTCACTAATAGTAGTCATTAGTGGCAGGCAAGACCATGCCCGTCACTGGTAACTCTACGATTGACGGCTATATCAAGTACCAGTGACAGACACAATTATGTGTCCGTCACTGGTATTATAGAAACATACTAGTGACAGGCACTGCTAATATGCCCGTCGCTAGTATTGCAAATACTAGCGACGGTCTTTTTGATTGCCTGTCAGTGGTATGTATCAACAAATGACTGATATCTAACGCCCCAAACTCACCCCGCATTTTTCACGTAAAAGAAAAAAAAGGCCGAACCCTATTCTCTCCCATCCACCCTCGCACGGTCGCACATGCCCCGCCGCCACGACTTCCCTTCCAGTCCCCCGCCAGCAACTCCCACACGCCTCCCTGCCCTTGCTTCATCCGCGGCGCTGCTCGCCCGCGCCCTCGCGCGCTTCTCGCCGATCGCTGCTCCACGGGCACCTCCCCTCCATGCGCCGCCGCACATGCAGAGGCAAGGCGATTGGTGATGCACCAGAGGATGGGAATTTGGGATCCCTTTGGTGTGTCAGTCGAGGAGGGTTAGGCGCCGGTGGGATCTGTTGGACAGCCCGTGGAGGTGTTCTCGGTCGCCGGGGATGGCGAGCAGAGCGGCGGGATAGGGCTGAAGGCCGCTGCTAGGTGGCGGCGGTGGGGGAGGAGGGGGAGGCGGGGTTAGCCGTCCAAGACGATCCTGGCGGCGCTGCTGCTCCTCCTGGCAGTCAGCGCACTCTCGCTGCCCATCGCCGGTTATTCCGCAAATCCGCGTCCGACTCGTGTGTTTTGTTGCCTGTCTTCCCTTCCCTTCATGCCCAGGACTCCACGATCTGATGTGTTCTCTCCTCGAGTATACTCCCGTTTCTGAGATTGACGTTCTGTTTGTGTTGTGCAGGATGCTGGAGAAGCACGGGAAGAAAGGGGAGCCATGGACGGAGGTGCTGTCCTTGGAGCCACGGGCGTTCATGTACCACAACTTTCTCTTGAGTCTCTTGCATCATTTTATTTTTGGTTCCGGCACAATATGGCTACAACTTTTGGCAATTTATTGGTCATATGATGTGAATATGAGATTGATTAAATCTCAATAAATGTATAGGGAATTTTAGGTGCTTATTGAATCCCAGGTTAAGACCTGAAGACCTCAATGTAAACATTAGGACTTGATACAAGATCAGATTACTTTGAGTAATTCGAAATACTCATTCTATTTTGGTACCTGGTGTTATCTTAACCAAGTACTGGCCATTCAGATTACTTTGAGTAAAATTCGAAATACAAGATCAGATTACTTTGAGTATTTTTTTCACCATTGGCCATTCAAAGAATTGATACTGTGGTAGCACAAGATAATAAGACTTTTTGATGATCTACAGGATAAATATGTGTAAGAGGAAGTTCTTGGGTCTTTGTGCTATTTCATCGATAGCTGCTCTCTCTGCGAGCTCATGGTGTATTTTTCTGGTGGCAGCGAACACCTCTCTGTTATCCCCTGTTATTTCAACCCTATCTTCCAGTGCTGCAGTGATGTTCTCGTCAGACATGGAAATACAATGCAAGGGCATGGTGATGCTCATGAATCTGAGCATACTGATGCATGTGAGTCTGAACCTACACACCAGGTTGACTCAGCAAGTGTAAGGTACATCCCTTGATAAGGAGTCGCAATAGACCTTTCCCTTTTTTTGAGTTGTCAATAGACCGTTCCCTGAGATGTGATACTTGTTTGTTTTCCTGTAAAGAACGTATGCGAAAAACAAGAACTTCACCTCAGGTTCAAATAGATAATAATGATGTTTATTTATGCAACAATTTCAGTGTACAATTTGTTATTGTCACTTTAAGCATATAAATTATGGAAATTGCTTTCGTTTCTTGGGATTATCTTTAGATGACCAAGTGTGCAGATAATGACACTTATCTACATTAAAAATCTCTGGTTTGAAATCACAGCCAGTTAGCTGATGAAATTGACTGTTAACTCAACTTGCAAAGTATCTGATTGTACTGTAGGTTCAGGTGTAACCATAGCGGTGCTAGCAATGCAATGCCATATTCGCTGTACAACGCCGGAGTGCAGCAGCTAGTTCAACTGTTCAAGGATTGTATACAACTAGTACTAATACAACAACGCTTGTCCACCGCATGCATATCCGGCAGCGGAAAACATAACTGGATATTGTGAAAGCCACCGAGTTGTATAATCTGAATTCAGACTTAAGCACATTCGGGGACATCAAATAAAATTAGAATGATACAAAGAACTCCAAATTAAGGTGGCACCATAGCAATGCACGTGTTCTGTGGTAGTAAACATAGAACTGGAGTGTGTTCTCTACTACGTTCCACCTATATACATATGTAGGCGATATTTAGACTTATCAAACTCTATCCTAGATGTTTAGAGTTATATGTTCTTGGCTATTATCTACATATAATTGTGGTTTATTAAATTTCCTTTTTAGCAGAATGACTTGCAGAGAATGGATACGTGCTATTAGCATTCTTTTCAAAAGGTATTGTACAATATATATTCTTCTGCATTTAATTAGTTACCTACATTTTAATGGATTCATTATAAGTTCAGAAATGGTAGAATACAAATTCAGACTACCTTAGAATCAACAGTAGTGATTCCTGATATTTCTTGTTCTTAGCGATTTCTTTTATGAGTATGTAGTGATACCTTAGAACCCAATTGATCAAGCATGCAGGATCACCGAATGAGGTATGGGTCATTACTACTTATTCATGATCCACATATTAGTGTGCTTGTTGGTGTCAATTGCCAATACTCCCTAAGTGTTAATTTTGGTAGATGGTTGTGCTTTGATAATCTTTTTGTATGTACCAAATGAGCATATGAGTTTTCTCTTATAGTACTAAGACTTACTGGTTATCATACGTGGCAGCAGCAAAATGTTCTATTACTGAATAAGTTAAAGTGTTCTATTTTACGCCCTTGCAGATGAATGTTGAAAAGCTAAGTTGGGTGGTGTCGTCCGTGTGCTATGATGTGAACGGTTATGCTGCTAGGCTGCCACTAAACGCTTGGTCTTGCTACTTTGCTAGCTATGGTCTCGAAGACTAAGAAGTGGACGGCTGGACATATGGATGCAGCTGGCGCGATTGTGGGATTTTTTTAATTGTGCTGTGTTTTGTATTATGTGTGATATTAATGCCATATTGTAATTTGGATCATGCAATTTGCAAATTCTTATGTCATTGTTTCAAATATTATGTCATACTGCATTATGTGAATGTATCCCTCTTATTGTGCTATTTGGAGTATAAGTGGAAAATGTATTTTTTTTTATTACGAGTATGCATGCCAGTGACGGGTAGAATAGTGGAGGCGTCACTTGAAAATTGTAAGCTGCTGAGCCTCTAATTAATACTAGTGACGTGCACATATGTTTCGCTTGTCACTGGTAATCAATTACTAGTGACGGGCAGAGTGCCCGTCACTAGTAACTGATTACCAGTGACAGCATACCAGTGACGGGCAGCTTGCCCGTCACTGATGAACAAAAAGAGTCTGTCACTAGTAAGGGTTTCTGCAGTAGTTATATGCACAAGAAATCGCAGGTCCAAAAGATAAACAGAGAATTTTCACAAATTTTTACGGTGCAGCACCGAAAACAGTTTCAGGACAGCAACATCCCCAAATCTTTACCTCACTCAAATTAGAGGCTTCTCTTGGCACAAAAACGAAATAAACAAGATAAGGAGCGGTCATTACAGCAGTAATGACTTCCAAGACTCAAATAAAAGAAAAATTACTGAAAAGAAAACATTGGGTTATCTCCCAAGAGTGCTTTTCTTTAACGCCTTTGAGCTAGGCGCAGAAAATTGCGAATCAAGTAATATCAAGTGATGAAGCATCAAGCTCATAATTTGCTCTAAGAATAGAGTCAAAAAGTAATTTCTTTATTTTCCTAGGGAAGTGTTCCATACCTTTCTTTAGTGGAAATTGATACTTGATAGTGCCTTCCCTCATATCAATGATAGCACCTACAGTTCGAAGAAAGGGTCTTCCCAAAATAATAGGACATGAAGCATGGCATTCAACATCCATAACAAGAAAATCAATGGGAACAAGGTTATTGTTAACCACAATAAGAACATCATTAATTCTCCCCAAAGGTTTCTTCTTAGCAACATCAGCAATAGGAACATCAAAATAACACTTTTCAAGCGGTGGTAAATCAAGCATGTCATAAATCTTTCTAGGCATAACAGAAATACTAGCACCTAGATCACATAAAGCATGGCAATCATAACCATTAACATGCATATCAATGATGGGTTCCCAACCATCTTCTAACTTCTTTTGAACAGAGGCTTTTTGCTTCAACTTTTCATCCCTAATTTTTATGAGAGCATTGGTAATATGCTTAGTAAAAGCAATATTTAAAGAACTAGCATTAGGAGTCAAAGCAAGCTTTGCAAGAACAAAATTACTTCAGATATATTGCAGCCATCAACATCAAAATCATTAAAAGAAAATAGAGCTATCATCTCCCACACTCCGAAAAATTTCAGCACTCTTTTGAGAAAAAGTTTTGGCAGTTTTAGGCTTCTTAACACAGGGAGTGGGAGTTTTCTCTACACCAATCAAAGTAAGAGGATTGCTACCAGTAGGAGCAACATCATTAGAGGTAGTAATGGTACATACCTTCATCTCTCTAGCCATCTCATCTTCTCTTTCCCACCTTGCATGCAATTCCGCTAACAATCTAATATTTTCATCAATTCCAACTTGGATAGCATTAGCGGTAGCAAAAACATTGTTCTCTTTCACATCATTAGGCAACACTTTTAATTTCAGAATTTCGACATCATGAGCAAGGCTATCAACTTTAGAAGCAAGAATATCAATTTTGCCTAACTTTTCCTCAACAGACTTGTTAAAAGCAGTTTGCTTACCGATGAAGTCCTTGAGCATTACCTCAAGCTCGGAGGGCGCGGCCCTAGTGTTCTTGTAGGAATTACCATAAGAGTTACCATAACCATTACCATTGGTGGAAGGATACGGCCTATAATTGTTACTAGCAAAATTGTTCCTATAAGCATTGTTGTTAAAATTATTGTTTCTAATGAAATTCACATCAACTTGCTCTTCTTGAGCAACCAGAGAGGCCAAAGGAACAACATGAGTCCTATCATTAGCAAGCATAGCCATAATGGTATCAATCTTATCACTTAAGGAAGAGGTTTCCTCAACAGAATTTACCTTCTTACCTTGTGGAGCTCTCTCGGTGTGCCATTCAGAATAATTTACCATCATGTTGTCGAGTAGCTTTGATGCGGCGCCCAAGGTAAGAGACATAAAAGTGCCTCCAGCAGCTAAATCAAGTAAGTTCCTTGAAGAAAAATTCAGTCCTGCATAAAAAGTTTGGATAATCATCCAAGTAGTCAGTCCATGAGTGGGGCAATTCTTTATCATAGATTTCATTCTTTCCCAAGCTTGAGCAACATGTTCATTATCAAACTGAGTAAACTTCATAATATTGCTACGCAAAGCTATAATCTTAGCAGGAGGATAGTATCTACCAATAAAAGCATCCTTACACTTAGCCCATGAATCAATACTATTCTTAGTCAAAGACAGCAACCAATCTTTAGCTTTTCCTCTCAAAGAAAAAGGAAACAACTTGAGCTTAATAATATCGCTGTCAACATCCTTATATTTCTGCATCTCACATAGCTCAACAAAATTGTTGAGATGAGCTGCAGCATCTTTAGTACTAGCACCAGAAAATTGCTCTTTCATAACAAGGTTCAATAAAGCAGGCTTAATCTCATAAAAGTTTGCAGCAGTAGCAGGTGGTGCAATAGGAGTGCAGATAAAATCACTATTGTTCGTGCTAGTGAAGTCACACAACTTGGTGTTTTCAGGATTGGCCATTTCAGCAAAACGAAAGTAAACAAGTAAAAACAACTACCAAGGATTCTAATTTTTTTGGGTTTTTGATAAAAAAACGATACAGGTAAAAATAAATAAAGTAAAGCAAAACAATAAAACAAAGTAAAGGATGTGTGTGCGAAAAACTCCCCTCGCAGAAGTCTTCTCTCCTCCCTGGCAACGGCGCCAGAAAACTAGCTGCTGTGTGTGGTGGTGGATAGTTGATGTGGGAGCAGACTGTCCTTGTGCGTGGTGGATAACCAGCCCGTTGGGAACCCCAAGAGGAAGGTATGATGAATATAGCGGCGAGTTTTCCCTTAGTTAAGATACCAAGGTTTATCGATCAGGAGAGGAGAGACAATGACGACTGAAGGTTATGCGGAACCTGCACACACAAACAAATACTTTGTTCCCAACTTGCGATGAGGTTGTCAATCTCACCGGTTTGCTTGAAACAAAGGTTATGAGCGTATCGAGTGGAAAACAATATAGTATGCGAGTAAAGTAAACAGTACGAGTAAAGTAAACAGGTGATAGCAATATGATGGAAATAGGACCGGGGTCCACAGTTCACTAGTGGTGTCTCTCCATAGATAAAATAACACATGCTGGGTAAACAAATTACAGTTGGGCAATTGATAGAATAAAGATAACGTTATATGTCAAGAAGATCACTATGAGATTTACTCTGGGCATTACAACAAAATACATAGACCGCCATCCAACTGCATCTATGACTAATAATCCACCCCCGGGGATATCAATCCGAACACCCTAGAAGTATTAAGTTGCGAACAACAGATAATTACATTAAGCAAAGTGTGTAATTTAAACAAAGCATATGCCCTTGAGCATATGAGTGTTGTTTTCTCCCTAGTAGCAACATCACATCTACTACCTTAGAGGTTTCTGTCACTCCCCCAGGTGAAATAGAGGCATGAACCCACTATCGAGCATAAATACCCCCTCTTGGAGTCACTAGCAACTACTCGGCCAAGATAGCTACTAACAACGGAGAGCATGCAAGATCATAAACAACATAGAGATAACAAAACATATAATTCAGTATAGCAACTTAATCATAAACACCAATATTCATCGGATCCCAACAAACCAAACATGTAAAATTACATAACGGTGATCTCAATCATGTAGGGCAGCTCATGAGATCTAAACATGAAGCACATGATGGAGGAGACAACCATCTAGCTACTGATATGGACCCATAGTCCAAGGTAGACTACTCACTCATCGCTCCGGAGGCAAGCATGGCGATGAAGAAGATCTCCGGTGGCGATTCCCCTCTCCGGCAGGGTGCCAGGAAGAGCTTCTGGACCCTCCCGATCTTCGGGTCGACGGCGGCGGCGGATCGCGATGTGTTCTGGAAATCTGATCGGGTACTTAGGTTTTTTCCGTCAGGGGGTCTTTATAGGCGAAGGGGCGTCGTCAGAGGTGGGGCCAGGTGGCCTCACACGGTGGTGGCGTGGGCCAGGGGCTGGCCGCGCCACCCCTGTGTGTGGGCCCCTGGTGGCCCCCCTCCTACTCCTCTTCGGATCTCTGGAAGCTTTCGGGTAAAATAAGACTTCAGGATGTGGTTTCGTCCAATTCCGAGAATATTTCCTGTGTATCACTCTGAAACACAAAAATAGCAGAAAACAGGGAACTGGCACTGTGGCACTTCGTTAATAGGTTAGTTCCGGAAAATGCATAAAAGTGCCACTAAGTGTAACGAAACAATAGGCAAATGGTGTAAAAACAAGCATGGAGCATCAAAAATTATAGATACGTTTGAGACGTATCAGCCATTTGTGGTAAAACTTGATTTATATATGATTGTTATGATTTCCTACGTGGCAGGTCACGTAACAAGACTCCATGAGTAGGAGGCACTATGATTTTATTTTTTTGAATTTTTTTGCGCATGAAATGACTCAATTAGATAGCTTAATACCATTTGTTGACTCTCTGTTGACTAGCCACTTGAGGGTAAAACTGAGTTTATTGCAATAGCCAGTATTAGTACTCGAGGGGAAAACTGAGTACATATATTTTTCCAGTGTAAGACTCGAGGGTAGAACTGAGTACACGTAACGGTGCAGACGTGCAGTACCACGGACGCGTGTCGCGGTGCGCAGCGGTTAGGCGGTGCACGTGTTGAGAACAAACGTCTAGTTTTTTTGAGGAACTGCCGAGACCAACCGTCACTTTGCCTGTACAGAGCCCCTCTCTCCCTCCCTCTACACACAGTCTCATTCTCACTCACGCACGCAACCATGCCTCTCATGTCCCATCAACCCTTCCAAATCGAAGGAAAAAACCCCAACCGCCCTACGCGCGCTCCCCTGCCGGCGATAGGGAAGAAGAATGCGCCGGTGGCCGTCGGCCCCGAGCCTGTCGCCTCCGAGCCCGTCGCCTCCGAGCCCATCGCCTCCGAGCCTGTCGCATCCGAGCCCGTCGCCGCCGAGCCCGTCGCATCCGAGGCCGTCGCCGCCGAGCCCGTCGCCTCCGAGGGCGGCACATCCAAGCGCAATGCCTCCGTGAACTGGGCTTCTCACATGGCTGACGGACCACTTCACAAGATCGGCGATTGCTTACTGGCGAACGAGGAGTACGTGGACACCTACTCTGCTTTGAGGCAAGTTTGTAGAAATTGGCGCTCAGATTTACCTAAGCCCGACGTGCACCTGCACGAATGGATCATGGTAGAACACGCCCTTCCACGCGCCGCTGAGTTCACCTTCCTCCACCTCCGCACATCCCGCTACATCACCATCGATCTAACAGAAGTTCATGCAAGGTTCAAATTCCTCCATATCTATAGAGTTAATCTATTTTTATTTTCAATCGTAAACATCTTAGTGCCGAATGTTATCTTCATCAATATATTTTAGATACTACTTCATCGGCTTTTGCCGTGGCATCATCGTGCTTGCCCAGAAGAACCTGCCGCACAAGATACGGCTTCTGAACCCACTCACAAAGACATTGAACACTATGTTTGAGGCACAGATGCCATATGTTATTCTGGAGTCAGTCGCCATAATGAAGTCCCCGACTATGGTCTTCGTTTCCACAGATTACCTGGCGAAAATTGCTTGGGTCGATAAGAGCACTCCAACTAAGGGTATAGATGAAGATTGGGGAGAAGGAAGATTTTCGATCGAGCACCATTCTCTACGTTGCATTACCCCGTTCAATGGTGAATTGTATGCAATAGCTGTGAACAATTTTGAGTTTGGAAAATTAGTGTGCACCAACAATATCTAGTTGGAGCAGCGCGCGAGCACTGTCAACATGGAGACACTATTTTTATTTCCAGAACTTGGAAATGACAAGTTCTACCTTGTGAAGTCGGATGGTGATCTGCTGCTTGTGTTGTTGGGCGGCGGCAGTGACAACAGACATTTGGAGGAAGGTCAACCATTGGTGTACCGTGTGAACACTGAGAGCCGCTCTCTCCATGCCGTCAGTAACATTGGCAGTCATGCCTTCTTCGTCCATTATATCCGGTGTATCTCCGTCGACACCAGAGTGCACCCGACACTTCGACCTGGCTACATCTACTACGCGGATTTGGGTTATATCAGAGAGTACTTTGATGATATAAAGGCCTGGGATGAGTGGCCACTACATGTGGATAGATTAGGAAACTACGGTCTGAGAAATGAACAAAGGCCATACCGTTTGGAGGATGTATTGGCTGCACACTGTAGACGAAAGGAGTTCAATGAATATTTCCTTCAGATCAGAGAATGGAGCGACGAAGAAATATATGCTGAATGAAGAACAGATTCTTTCATCCTGGGGTATCCTAATCTTCATGTTGGCCATACATTGTGTCTTGTATTATTTTCAGCTTAGTTTGTCGTGAACATTAACATCGTTATTGGCTGCTTTTAGCTGCTGTATGCAGTTTATGTATTATACTTAGTTTTCTGGATTTATTATGCTACTGTGAATTTATCCTATACTAGCTTCTAGATTTGCTACTATATTTGTTATCATATTGGGCAAAAAACAAGGGCCAAAAGGCAACAATCATTGAAGAAAGACAGAAATAGAAGCTTCTCTAGATTTGGTACTAATTTGGTGAAAAGAGAGAGAACTGTTACAGAGAGAGAGAGGGGAAAAAGGCGCTCTGAAAAATGCCAATTTGGGCCGAGAGAGACAAAACCGAGCTCTCACGTACAACCAAACGTGGTCTCGTCCTGTCCCACGCGGTCCCTTTCTACCAGCCCCACGCGACGCGACCCCACACGACGCGGCCCCACACATCAGCACCGAACGGTCAACTAAATGGCAATCCTCCCGTCCGAGCTCCTTCTGAGGGTTTCAGACAAGGGCTTGAGGAAAACTGAGGAAAAACTAAGGAGCTAGGGAAAACTGAGTACAACTAAGGACCTGAGGGGACGAAAATAGAAATCCCTTAAAGAAAAGCACTCTTGGGAGATAACCCATTGTTTTACTTTCAGTTATTTTTCTTTTATTTGAGTCTTGGAAGTTATTACTACTATAATGACCTCTCCTTATCATTTTTATTTCGTTGTTGTACCAAGAGAAACCTCTAATTTGAGTGAGGTAACATTTGGGAAAGTTATTGTCCTGAAACAGATTTCGGTGCTGCACCATAAAAATTTGTGAAAATTCTCAGAATATCTTTTTGACCTGCGATTTCTTTTGCATATGCCCCAGGTTATATCCAAACTTTCATTAGTTTTACACTTTTCGATTTGAGCAACAGAAAACCCTCGAAAAAATCGATCTTTATCAGCTGTTTTGTTTTGACAGATTTCTGCCACTATTTGTGTTTGCCTCTTGATCGCTTTCTTTTTGAGTTCTTTTGATCACGAGACTTTTGGGTAAGTTGCTACAGTAGTATATGCTTTATATGTGGTGGTTTTGAGTTGAAATCTGAACCAAAAAAGGGTTGATTCATTATTATGCGTACACTAATGTTGCTAATAGAATGGTGTTGAGTTTTGTATGAAGGAAGTTTTCAAGTGTAGGAATTGGAGAATGATGAGATGAGGTGAAGAATGGATAAAAGCTCAAGCTTGGGGATGCCCACGCACCCCTAAGAAATATCCAAGAGTTACAAGTGTCAAAGCTTGGGGATGGCCCCGAGGCACCCCTTCTTCATCGGCAAAAATCAGGTCACCTTTCAAAACACTATTTTTATTGCTTCATGCACTATGCGTTTTTCTTGGTGCATCTTTACTTTAGTTTTTAGTTTTCTTTTGTTTTGTTTGCTGCAATAAATGGTTGGATCCCAACAAATTTCTTTTGGAGGAGATTTAATTCATTTTTCATTTGCCAAGAACACTCTAGTTTTCATTCTTATCGTTCAACGAGTGTTCTCTTTTTCTACTACTGCGTTTAGCTTTCATTTTTCGCCTTGATTTTTGTTCAGATCTTGTTTTATATTTGCATCAAGGTGTATTTGGACCTCTGGTCTATGTTGGTATTCATCAAAAGAGTTGTTTTAAAAAGGTTTGAATGGTGTTGGAAAAGAGAAAAAGTTTCATGCAAAAAAAGTGGTACAAAAAGGAGCTTGTTTATACTGCGGCTTAGGCTTTTGCATGTCGTGCTTGATGTCATTTTGATAGTATGCTTAGTGATTTTTGCTGTAGCATGACTTGTCTCAAATGACTGAGATTGCTTAATGAGCCTTTGAAAAAATTATGCGTTGTTTTTATTATATGGGAGCATTATTGTGGTTTTCTCCTTTGATGCTTTAATTGGGTTGACTTGGCACATGCTTACACCTTGTTTACTACAAAATAAGTCGCCTATAGCCTCTTTGATCATTTGGTTTTTGACTTGTGATGCCACTTTATGCTTCTTTCAATGATGTTTTGTCGCTATGCATGATTATGGTCGTTATTGCTCTCTTAGTTGGTCGCTCCCAGTCTTTTGCTAGCCCTCATTTTGTACTGAGTATGAGATCTACTCGTGCATCCAACTCATAAAAACCAAGTTCTTCCAATGTGTCCACCATACATACCTATTAGCAATTTGCTATTCCAAAGTACATTTGACTTGCTTTTATCTATCCTTCAAATTAAACTCTTTTTGGTGTTATGTGAAAATTAGTCAGTAAAGCTCTCACGAACCTGATGGCACACTTTATTTTTCTCGCTTTTAAAAATTTGACATTGTGGCTCTCTTATGTTGAGTTGTTATGCTTGCAAGTTGTAAGTTGGAAATTATCCAAATCATGCCGTCATGGGGTAACTTTCAACATTGCACTTCTTATTTGAGTTGATATCGTGATCTTTTGTTTATGGATACTCGCGATGTAAAACAAGTTGGGAATCTTGCGGGATCATGAAGTTTTTATATGTGTTAGAGAAACACCTGGGCCGCTAATCTAAGCCATGCATAATTCATGGTGGAAATTTACAGCATGCCCATAGTGGACATTCGACGATGCATCTCAAAATAAAAAGCTATACCAATGGTAAATAAAAGAGATGCCAAGGTGTTCATTGTCTGTCTGTCCTATCATTTTGATGTGGGCTTGTTCCATGTCATCGGGCACGGAGGTACCCCGTTGGCGGTTCTCGATGATGCGCATATACTTACAATGACAAGAGCTTGCTTGGGACCCTAAGTCGAGTAGCATGAGGTTTGGGTATTCGTATTTCACGGGACAAGAGGTTTTCAACTTATGATTTGTCAAGCATATGCTTCATAATTGTACTCGCATTAACCTGAACCATTCAAGATGCCTATGATGGGGACAATGAGAGCTCAAAGCTAGTAAGTACCATAATTTTTGACGGTTTATAATACTAGCAATCACTGCTGCCCTCTGCGAAGGGCCTTTCTTTTACTTTTATGTTGAGTCTCCACCTTCTACCTTTATGCACCGTCTAAGAGAGCATAGTTGTCATTCTGAGTTTAATGTTCATAGTCCCAAAATCTATCATTGATTGATTCATGATTATGGTTTTGCTTGTTCTTAAATTATTTGTATCTAGTCGCCCTCTTAATCTTGAAGGTGTCCTATGCATTTATGTTTTGTGATACGTCTCCAACGTATCTATAATTTTTGATGCTCCATGCTTGTTTTTACACCATTTGCCTATTGTTTCGTTACACTTCGTGGCACTTTTATGCATTTTCCGGAACTAACCTATTAACGAGTTGCCAGAGTGCCAGTTTCCTGTTTTCTGCTGTTTTTGTGTTTCAGAAGTGATACACAGGAAATATTCTCGGAATTGGACGAAACAAGTTCCTGAAGTCTTATTTTACCCGGAAGCTTCCAGAGATCCGAAGTAGAGTAGGAGGGGGGCCACCAGGGCCCCACACGCAGGGGTGGCGCGGCCAGGCCCCTGGCCGCGCGAGCCCCGCGTGAGGGCACCTGGCTCCTCCTCTGACATCGCCCCTTCGCCTATAAAGACCTCCCAACGGAAAAACCCTAAGGACCCGATCACTTTTCCAGAACACATCGCGATCTGCCGCCGCCGTCGACCCGAAGATCGGGAGGGTCTAGAAGCTCTTCCCGGTACCCTGCCGGAGAGGGGAATCGCCACCGGAGGTCTTCTTCATCGCCATGCTTGCCTCCGGAGCGATGAGTGAGTAGTCTACCTTGGACTATGGGTCCATAGCAGTAGCTAGATGGTTGTCTTCTCCACCATGTGCTTCATGTTTAGATCTCATGAGCTGCCCTACATGATTGAGATCACCGTTATGTAATTTTACATGTTTGGTTTGTTGGGATCCGATGAATATTGGTGTTTATGATTGAGTTGCTGTACTGAATATTATCTTATGTTATCTCTATGTTGATTATGATCTTGCATGCTCTCCGTTGTTAGTAGCTATCTTGGCCGAGTAGTTGCTAGTGACTCCAAGAGGGGGTATTTATGCTAGATAGTGGGTTCATGCCTCTATTTAACCTGGGGGAGTGACAGAAACCTCTAAGGTTGTAGATGTGCTGTTGCTACTAGGGAGAAAACAACATTCATATGCTCAAGGGCATATGCTTTGTTTACATTACACACTTTGCTTAATGCAATTATCTGTTGTTTGCAACTTAATACTCATGGGGTGTTCGGATTGATATCCCCGGGAGTGGATTATTAGTCATAGATGCAGTTGGATGGCGGTCTATGTATTTTGTTGTAATGCTCAGAGTAAATCTCATAGTGATCTTCTTGACATATCATGTTAATCTTTATTCTATCAATTGCCCAACTGTAATTTGTTTACCCAGCATGTGTTATTTATCTATGGAGAGACACCACTAGTGAACTGTGGATCCCGGTCCTATTTCCATTATATTGCTATTACCTGTTTACTTTACTCGCACTGTTTACTTTACTCGCATACTGTACTATTTTCCACTTGATACGCTCATAATCTTTGTTTCAAGCAAACCGGTGAGATTGACAACCTCATCGCAAGTTGGGAGCAAAGTACTTGGTTGTGTTGTGTGCAGGTTCCGCGTTGCTACTGGCCGAAGACGAGTCAACAAGTGCGCCCTTGTTGGAGTGTTATTAAGCCAGTCTGCATCACCTTCAATCGTCGCTGTCTGCTTTTCTCCTGAACGATATTAATCCTTGGTTTCTTAACTGAGGGAAAACTAGCTGCTATACTCATCATACCTTCCTCTTGGGGTTCCCAACGGGCTGGTCATTCACCACGCACAAGGACTGTCTGCTACATGCCTTCAAATGCTAGCATCTTATTTTCTGGCGCCGTTGCTGGGGAAGAGTGGAAGACTTCCGCGAGGGGAGTTTTTCGCACACACATCCTTTACTTTGTTATTGTTTTGCTTTACTTTATTTATTTTACCTGCATTGCTTTATATCAAAAACCCAAAAAAATTAGAGTCCTTGATAGTTGTTTTTACTTGTTTACTTTCGTTTTGCTGAAATGGCCAATCCTGAAAACACCAAGTTTTGTGACTTTACTAGCACGAACAATAGTGATTTTATCTGTACTCCTATTGCACCACCTGTTCCTGCTGCAAACTTTTATGAGATTAAGCCTGCTTTGTTGAACCTTGTTATGAAAGAGCAATTTTCTGGTGCTAGTACTGAAGATGCTGCAGCTCATCTCAACAACTTTGTTGAGCTATGTGAGATGCAGAAATATAAGGATGTTGATAGTGATATTATTAAGCTCAAGTTGTTTCCTTTTTCTTTGAGAGGAAAAGCTAAAGATTGGTTGCTGTCTTTGACTAAGAATAGTATTGATTCATGGGCTAAGTGTAAGGATGCTTTTATTGGTAGATACTATCCTCCTGCTAAGATTATATCCTTGCGTAGCAATATTATGAAGTTTACTCAGTTTGATAATGAACATGTTGCTCAAGCTTGGGAAAGAATGAAATCTATGATAAAGAATTGCCCCACTCATGGACTGACTACTTGGATGATTATCCAAACTTTTTATGCAGGACTGAATTTTTCTTCAAGGAACCTACTTGATTCAGCTGCTGGAGGCACTTTTATGTCCCTTACCTTGGGCGCCGCAACAAAGCTACTTGACAACATTATGGTAAATTATTCCGAATGGCACACCGAGACAGCTCCACAAGGTAAGAAGGTAAATTATGTTGAGGAAACCTCTTCCTTGAGTGATAAGATTGATACTATTATGGCTATGCTTGCTAATGATAGGGCTCATATTGATCCTAATAATGTTCCTTTGGCCTCTTTGGTTGCTCAAGAAGAGCATGTTGATGTGAATTTCATTAGAAACAATAATTTTAACAACAATGCTTATAGGAACAATTTTGCTAGTAACAATTATAGGCCGTATCCTTCTACCAATGGTAATGGTTATGGTAATTCTTATGGTAATTCTTATGGTAATTCCTACAACAACACTAGGGCCGTGCCCTCCGAGCTTGAGGTAATGCTCAAGGACTTCATCGGTAAGCAAACTGCTTTTAACAAGTCTGTTGAGGAAAAGTTAGGCAAAATTGATATTCTTGCTTCTAAGGTTGATAGCCTTGCTCATGATGTTGAAATTCTGAAATTAAAAGTGTTGCCTAATGATGTGAAAGAGAACAATGTTTTTGCCACCGCTAATGCTATTCAAGTTGGAATTGATGAAAATATTAGATTGTTAGCGGAATTGCATGCCAGGTGGGAAAAAGAAGATGAGATGGCTAGAGAGATGAAGGTATGTACTATTACTACCTCTAATGATGTTGCTCCTAATGCTAGAAATCCTCTTACTTTGATTGGTGTAGAGAAAACCTCCACTCCTTGTGTTAAAAAGCCTAAAACTGCCAAAAGTTTTTCTCAAAAGAGTGCTGAAATTTTTCGGAGTGTAGGAGATGATAGCTCTACTTCTTTTAATGATTTTGATGTTGATGGCTGCAATATATCTGAAGTTATTTTTTTTATCTTGCAAAAGCTTGCTTTGACTCCCAATGCTAGTTCTTTAAATATTGCTTTTACTAAGCATATTACCAATGCTCTCATAAAAATTAGGGATGAAAAGTGGAAGCAAAAAGCCTCTGTTCCCAAGAAGTTAGAAGATGGTTGGGAACCCATCATTGATATGCATGTTAATGGTTATGATAGCCATGCTTTATGTGATCTAGGTGCTAGTATTTCTATCATGCCTAGAAAGATTTATGACATGCTTGATTTGCCACCGCTTGAAAAATGTTATTTTGATGTTCCTATTGCTGATGTTGCTAAGAAGAAACCTTTGGGAAGAATTAATTATGTTCTTATTGTGGTTAACAATAACCTTGTTCCCGTTGATTTTCTTGTTATGGACGTTGAATGCCATGCTTCATGTCCAATTATTTTGGGAAGACCCTTTCTTCGAATTGTAGGTGCTATCATTGATATGAGGGAAGGCACTATCAAATATCAATTCCCACTAAAGAAAGGTATGGAACACTTCCCTAGGAAAAGAAAGAAATTACGTTTTGACTCTATTCTTAGAGCAAATTATGATCTTGATGCTTCATCACTTGATATTACTTGATTCGCAATTTTCTGCGCCTAGCTCAAAGGCGTTAAAGAAAAGCACTCTTGGGAGATAACCCAATGTTTTTTTTCAGTACTTTTTCTTTTATTTGAGTCTTGGAAGTCATTACTACTGTAATGACCGCTCCTTATCTTGTTTATTTTGTTTTTGTGCCAAGAGAAGCCTCTAATTCGAGCGAGGTAAAGATTTGGGGATGTTGCTGTCCTGAAACTGTTTTCGGTGCTGCACCATAAAAATTCGTATAAATTCTCTGTATATCTTTTGGATCTTCGATTTCTTGTGCTTATGCCCCAGGTTATATCCAAACTTTCGTTAGTTGAACACTTTTTGATTTGAGCAACAGAAATTCCCTCAAAAATTCGACCTTTGTCAGCTGTTCAGTTTTGACAGATTTCTGCTAATATTTGTGTTTGCCACTTTATCGCTTTCTTTTGAGTTCTTTTGATCACGGAACTTTTGGGGAGGTTGCTACAGTAGTATTTGCTATATATGTGGTGGTTTTGAGTTGAAACCTGAAGCAAAAAGAGGTTGATTATATGTTATGCTTACACTAATGTTGCTAATAGATTTGTGTTTAGTTTTGTATGAAGGAAGTTTTCAAGTGTAGGGATTGGAGAATGATGAGATGAGTTGAAGAATGGACAAAAGCTCAAGCTTGGGGATGCCCATGCATCACCCCAAGAAATATCCAAGAAGTACAAGCGTCAAAGCTTGGGGATGCCCACGAGGCACCCCTTCTTCATCGGCAAAAATTAGGTCACCTTTCAAAACACTATATTTTTATTGCTTCATGCACTATGTGTTTTTCTTGGAGCCTCAGTTGTTTTAGTTTTCTTAGTTGGTTTAGTTTGTTTGTTTGCTGCAATAAATGGTTGGACCCCAACAAATTTCCTTTGGAGGAGATGTACTCGTTTTCATTTGCAAAGA
Source organism: Dactylis glomerata (assembly GCA_007115705.1). Lineage (NCBI taxonomy): Eukaryota > Viridiplantae > Streptophyta > Magnoliopsida > Poales > Poaceae > Dactylis > Dactylis glomerata. The sequence continues at coordinate 13,302,459 of QXEO01000541.1, read as the reverse complement.
ACGCCCTAGTTTTCACTCTTATTTAAAAATCGAGTGTTCTTCTTTTTCTGCTACTGCTTTTGGTTTTCGTTTTCGCCTTGATTTGCGTTCAAACCTTGTCATATCTTTTCATCAAGGTGTATTTTTGCCTCTGATCTTTATTGGTTTTCATCAAAAGAGGTGTTTATAAAAATTTCAAATGGTGTTGGAAAAGAGAAAAAGCTTTGTGCAAAATAGTGGTACAAGAAGGAGCTTGTGTAGACTGCGGCTTAGGCTTTTTCATGTCATGCTTGATGTCTTTTTGATAGTATGCTTAGTGGTTTTGCTGTAGCATGACTTGTCTCAAATAACTGAGATTACTTAATGAGCCTTTGAAAAAAATCATGCGTTGTTTTTAATTGTATGGAAGCATTATTTTGGTTTTCTCCTTGATGCTTTATTTGGGTTCAGTTGGCGCATGCTCACACATGTTAGACTCTTACAAAGTCGCCAATAGCCTTCATGATCATTTAGTTTTTGACTTTTGATGCCATCTTATGCTTCTTTTAATGTCGCTTTGTCGCTTTGCATGATTATGGCCATTATTGCTCTCTTAGTTGGTCGCTCCCAGTCTTTTGCTAGCCCTCGCCTTGTACTGAGTATGAGCTCTACTCGTGCATCCAACTCCTAAAAGCCAAAGTTTTCCAAAGTGTCCACCATACATACCTACTAGCAATTTGCTATTCCAAGTAAATTTGACTTGCTTTTATTTTCTCTTCAAATTAAACTCTTACCAGTGTTATGCGAAATTCGGTCAGTAAAGCTCTCACGAACCGGAAGACACACTTTCCTATTCTTAAAAATTTGACATTGTGGTCTCTTATGTTGAGTTGTTATGCTTGCAAGTTGTAAGTTGGAGACTAGCCCAGCCATGCAGTCATGGGCAAGCTTTCAACATTGCACTTCTTATTTGAGTTGATATCGTGATCTTTTGTTTATGGATGCCCGCGGTGTGAAATGAATTGGGAATCTTGTGGGGATCATGGAGTTTGTATATGTGTTAGGGAAACGCCAGGCCGCCAATCTAAGCCATGCATAATTCATGGTGGAAATTTGCAGCATACCCATGGTGAACATACGACGACGCATCTCACAATAAAAAGCTAAACAAAAGGCAAATAAAAGAGATGTTGAGGTGTTCATTGTCTGCTTGTCCTGTCATTTTGGTGTGGGCTTGTTCCATGTCATCGTGCACGGAGGTACCCCATTGGCGGTTCTCAATGATATGCATATACTTCCAATGACAAGAGCCTTGCTTGGGACTCTAAGTAAAGTAGCATGAGGTTTGGGTACTTGTATTCACGGGGCACGAGGTTTTCAACTTATGATTTGTCAAGCATATGCATCATAATTGTTCTCGCATTAACTTTAACCATTCAAGATGCTTATGATGGGGGCAATGAGATCTCAAAGCCGGTAAGTACCATAATTTTTGAAGGTTATAAAACTTGCAATCACTGCTTCCCTCTGCGAAGGGCCTTTCTTCTACTTTTATGTTGAGTCACCACCTTCTTTCTTTATGCACCATTAAGAGAGCATAGTTGTCATTCTTAGTGTGATATGCATTGTCCCAAAGTTCATTGATTGATTCATATTGTTGATTTCACTTGTTCTTAAATTATTTGTATCTAGTCGCCCTCTTAAACTTGAAGGTGTCCTATGCATTTATGTTTTGCTCTCTTTGAAGGACAAGCTGAAAACCATTTGTATGTTTTTCCTTATGATTTGAACACACGTTTGACTTTCATTGTTTCATTTTCATGATCTTTTGTTTGTGTTCATTTGCATGTTTACAACATGGTTGCTAAGTTCTTATTGTCAAGATTATATCTTCATGCCCATGTTTTAAGTTCTTATGATCCCAGCTCACAAATGCTTACATACATGATCAAGATTGTGTAGGTGCATGTCACCTCAAAAATTATTCTTTTGTTATCACTTACCTACTCGAGGACGAGCAGGAGTTAAGCTTGGGGATGCTTGATACGTCTCCAACGTATCTATAATTTTTGATGCTCCATGCTTGTTTTTACACCATTTGCCTATTGTTTCGTTACACTTCGTGGCACTTTTATGTATTTTCCGGAACTAACCTATTAACGAGTTGCCACAGTGCCAGTTTCCTGTTTTCTGCTGTTTTTGTGTTTCAGAAGTTATACACAGGAAATATTCTCGGAATTGGACGAAACAAGTTCCTGAAGTCTTATTTTACCCGGAAGCTTCCAGAGATCCGAATGAGAGTAGGAGGGGGGCCACCAGGGCTCCACACGCAGGGGTGGCGCGGCCAGGCCCCTGGCCGTGCGAGCCCCGCGTGAGGGCACCTGGCTCCTCCTCTGACATCGCCCCTTCACCTATAAAGACCCCCCGACGGAAAAACCCTAAGGACCCGATCACTTTTCCAGAACACACCGCGATCCGCCGCCGCCGTCGACCCGAAGATCGGGAGGGTTCAGAAGCTCTTCCCTGCACCCTGCCAGAGAGGGGAATCGCCACCGGAGGTCTTCTTCATCGCCATGCTTGCCTCCGGAGCGATGAGTGAGTAGTCTACCTTGGACTATGGGTCCATAGCAGTAGCTAGATGGTTTACTTCTCCACCATGTGCTTCATGTTTAGATCTCATGAGCTGCCCTACATGATTGAGATCACCGTTATGTAATTCTACATGTTTGGTTTGTTGGGATCCGATGAATATTGGTGTTTATGATTGAGTTGCTGTACTGAATATTATCTTATGTTATCTCTATGTTGTTTATGATCTTGCATGCTCTCCGTTGTTAGTAGCTATCTTGGCCGAGTAGTTGCTAGTGACTCCAAGAGGGGGTATTTATGCTCGATAGTGGGTTCATGCCTCTATTTAACCTGGGGGAGTGACATAAACCTCTAAGGTTGTAGATGTGCTGTTGCTACTAGGGAGAAAACAACATTCATATGCTCAAGGGCATATGCTTTGTTTACATTACACACTTTGCTTAATGCAATTATCTGTTGTTCGCAACTTAATACTCATGGGGTGTTCGGATTGATATCCCCGGGAGTGGATTATTAGTCATAGATGTAGTTGGATGGCGGTCTATGTATTTTGTTGTAATGCTCAGAGTAAATCTCATAGTGATCTTCTTGACATATCACGTTTATCTTTATTCTATCAATTGCCCAACTGTAATTTGTTTACCCAGCATGTGTTATTTATCTATGGAGAGACACCACTAGTGAACTGTGGATCCCGGTCCTATTTCTATCATATTGCTATTACCTATTTACTTTACTCGCACTGTTTACTTTACTCGCATACTCTACTATTTTCCACTCGATACGCTCATAATCTTTGTTTCAAGCAAACCGGTGAGATTGACAACCTCATCGCAAGTTGGGAGCAAAGTTCTTGGTTGTGTTGTGTGCAGGTTCCGCGTTGCTACTGGCCGAAGACGAGTCAACAAGTGCGCCCTTGTTGGAGTGTTATTAAGCCAGTCTGCATCACCTTCAGTCGTCGCTGTCTGCTTTTCTCCTGAACGATATTAAACCTTGGTTTCTTAACTGAGGGAAAACTAGCTGCTATACTCATCATACCTTCCTCTTGGGGTTCCCAACGGGCTAGTCATTCACCACGCACAAGGACTATCTGCTACATGCCTTCAAACGCTAGCATTTTGCTACTCCATGAGGGACAAGCTGAAAACCATTTGCTATGTTTTTCCATATGGTTGAAACACACACGTGACTTTCATTGTTTCATTTTTCATGATCTTTCGTTTGTGTTCTTTTTCATGTTATAACATGGTTGCTAAGTTTCATCTATCGAGATTATGTCTTTCATGCCCATGTTTTAAGTTCTTTGATCTCAGCTCTTAATGCTTTACCTAGATGATCAAGATTGTGATGGTGCATGTCACCTAAAAAATTATTCTTTTGTTATCACTTACCTACTCGAGGACGAGCAGGAGTTAAGCTTGGGGATGCCTGATACGTCTCAAACGTATATATAATTTTTGATGCTCCATGCTTGTTCTTACACCATTTGCTTAGTGTTTTGTTACACTTCGTGGCGTTTCTATGCATTTTCTGGAACTAACCTATTAACAAGATGCCATAGTGCCAGTTCCCTATTTTCTGCTATTTTTGTGTTTCAGGAAAGTTACACAGGAAATATTCTCATAATTGGACAAAACAAAAGCCGAATCTCCTATTTTTACCAAAGCTTCGCGAAGACCGAAGATGACACGGAGGGGGGCCAGGGGCCAGCCTCACTACCAGGGGCGCGGCCCAGCCCTTGGCCGCACCCACCTATGGTGAGGGCGCCCTGGTCCACTCCTGACAACGCCCCTTCGCCTATAACGTCCCCTCGCGGGAAAAACCTAAGGACCCAATCAATTTTCCATAAACACATCGTGATCCGCCGCCGTTGTCGACCCAAGATCGGGTGGGTCCAGAAGCTCTTCCCGGCACCCTGCCGGAGAGGGGAATCACCACCGGAGGTCTTCTTCATCGCCATGCTTGCCTCCGGCGCGATGAGTGAGTAGTCTACCTTGGACTATGGGTCCATAACAGTAGCTAGATGGTTGTCTTCTCCACCATGTTCTTCATGTTTAGATCTTGTGAGCTGCCCTACATGATCGAGATCATCTTTATGTAATTCTACATGTTGTGTTTGTTGGGATCCGATGAATATTGGTGTTATGTTAAGTTGATGTTTTAAAATTTATCTTATGTTATCTCTATGTTGTTTATGATCTTGCATGCTCTCCGTTGTTAGTAGCTATCTTGGCCAAGTAGATACTAGTGACTCCAAGAGGGGGTATTTATGCTCGATAGTTGGGTTCATGCCTCTATTTAATCTGGGGGAGTGACAGAAACCTCTAAGGTTGTAGATGTGATGTTGCCACTAGGGAGAAAACAACAATCTTGTGTCCAAGGACATTAGCTTTGTTTACATTACACACTTTGCTTAATGCAATTATCTGTTGTTCGCAACTTAATACTCAAGGGGTCCTCGGATGATTCCCCACGAGTGGATTATTAGGCATAGACGCAGTTGGATGGCGGTCTATGTATTTTGTTGTAATGCCCAGAGTAAATCTCATAGTGATCCTCGTGACATATGCACGTTATCTTTATTCTATCAATTGCCCAACTGTAATTTGTTTACCCAGCATGTCGTTATTTATCTTATGGAGAGACACCACTAGTGAACTGTGGACCCTGGTCCAATTTCCTTTATATTGCTATTACTGTTTACTTTTACTCACAGTGTTTACTTTCTTGCATATTACTACTATTTTCCACTCAATATGCTCAGTCCTTTGTTTACAGCAAACCGGTGAGATTGACAACCTCATCGTAAGTTGGGAGCAAAGTTCTTGGTTGTGTTGTGTGCAGGTTCCACGTTGCTGCTGGTGCAAAGCAAAGCCCTGGACGAGGCGCCTTATAAATTGTCTGGAGCTATCGCGAAGCTAGCAGGCATCACCTTCTGAAGTTTGGCCTTTTTCCTACTAGTTCGATAAACCTCGGTTTCTTACGGAGGGAAGACTTGCTACTGTGCTCATCATACCTTCCTCTTGGGGTTCCCAACTGGGTGGTTATCTGCCCGCATCACGCACCACTAGGTGGTGGAGTCCAAGTCAAGGACTCCACCCCTAGGGCGGTTTGGATAAGAGGGAGGAGAGTTCCTACACAAACTCAGATTTCCCCTAGTTTTGGAAGGAGGAGGTGAGTTCGAGTAGGAACCCGTGAACCCTCTCCTACTTGAAGAGGGATAGGCCGACTGGCCCTGGGGGCCTGACCGCCTATATAAGGGGGCGGGGGCGGGAGGCCAAAGGCACTCCACGCTATAGTCCCCCACGCCCGAAACCCTAGCCGCCCAAGCCGACCACCGCCATCTCGCCGTTGCCCTAGGCTGTCGCCGCCCAAGCCGGCCGCCACCCTAGCCGCCACCGGCCACCCTCATTGCCATTGCTTTGCTGTTGTCGACATCCTCTCTCTTTCTCTTAGAGTGCTGCCCGTCTTCTACCCCGATTCCATCGGTGACGCGGAAGCGCTGTCGGATCTTCACCGACATATTCCGCGTAGTCCGTGTGCTTGATCAGACGTTCGACGCGGTGACGCCAAGCTAGTATGTGTGGATACCATAGGAGGTGTTGCATGTGCGACACTAGATCGTGGGAGCCGAAGGAGGATAATACATCTTCTCGCGACTAACCGAGGTTAGTTGCTGGAATCGACTCGTGTCTACATCAACCTCGTCATCAACAAACTCTTCCGCTAGATCGATCACACGAGGTACTCGATCCGTTACCTCCTCCTTGCATGCATTGATCTTAGTTTAAGCGCTAGAATTTTTTTGTTTTGCGTAGGGCGATTCCCAACAGTGGTATCAGAGTGTAGCTTGTGTAGGCTACAAGTATGGATAGAGGTTACTGTGTAACCGGTATGATGATCATTTTTGTTACCCTCTAATTGCTAATCTTGATCTTGGCAGGATTGTGAGTTTAGCGGTCCGAGCCAACTTTACGATCTTCAGATCGAGACTGGCGTGATAATAGTGCATTGAGTACGGCTAAATCACATTAGTCGGATGCCGGTTTCTCTCACTTTAGCTAAAGATTTAGATATATATGATATGAGGGCTAGTGAATTAAGTTGAATTCACACGGGGGGCAAACGTATTGACATAGCTAAGTGCAAGCCCTAGATCTTCGGATCTCGGTTTGTCACACCCCAAAGGTTAAATGACAGAACTTGAAAATTGTGCTCAATGGTCTCATAGGTAGTAAACGGTTAAGTCCGCGAAACCATAGATCCACGTAATCTAGCAAGAACGGATAGATGCGTCTAACTCGTTTTTGCAGGAAATGATTTGGTATAGCTCAATTTGCAATGACAATGTATGCGATGATACCTTATTGTAAATTGTTCGGCATGAGCAGCCGGAGCCACGGTGATTGTCATCTTATTTGTTACTATATTAGTTGTAACTAGAAAGAAGCTCTGTTGTAATATACTTTACAAGTACTAGTAGTACTTACAAGAAGGCGATGACGATCAAGCAACGATGGACCTTGATGCTATGCTGAAGGCGCGCCGGGACGAAGGAGTTCTCCTACACAAGGGCTATACCATATCACTATAACTATGAATTGCCTGTGATGTTAATCCCTTTATGCACTTTGTTTGCTGCGTGGTAGTCGTAGTAAATAGGGTGATCCCTCACATAAAATATCAAGAATTTGTGTTCTTCCTAAGTGTGGTGCCGTCTAACATGTTCCTCGAAGTGCGTAGGTCATGTCACATGAGTGCGCACACCGATGTTCATAAGATGGGTGAGAACCGTTCGAACAGCCGGAACACTTGGGTTGTCTTGACATACTACTAAGATTGTCTCAAGTATGGACACAAGAATCGAAACATAAACATGAATCATAAAGTATTGTGATTGGCATGATGGCCTACCATGCATACTCCTCTAACATGTGGTGTCACATCAATGTTAGTGAACTATACGTGGATCTCAAATCACTAAAGATCAAGAATGAGGGATATTGATTTTAGTGGAAGTGTTGCTCTGAAATATTAAAATTGTTAAAATTTTGAGTAACAACAATTATGAACAAGTAGTTAATGAATTTTTCATATGTTTATAGATCAATGGCTCATGACCAAAACTTTCTCATAGCCGTGATACTAGAGAAAGAGAAACTGCATGAATCTGGAACCAACTTTGTGGACTGGTTCCGCAATGTAAGGATTGTTCTGAAAGGTGCTGAGAAGGACTAAGTCCTAGACAAAACTCTAGGTGACTGTAACGACCCGCCTTTTACTAAAGGCAAATCTCCTGTGTATCTGTGCCATTCCCTGGATCAGTAGATAGCACCACAGTACAAAATAAGTAATCATTGCAATAGCATCAATATTACAACGTAAATCTAGTTACATAGGTCTTCAACCTTACGAGTACACAGCATAAATCATAGTTGCAGTGAGCCTCCATTCTTCATCACGTGCCATAGGCAGACATGTTGGAATGTAGTCTCGAGATCCTACTCCTGGTTCCTTACTCGAAATAAAACCTGCACGTTTGAATATGCAGCCCTAGAGGGGTCAGTACAATGATGTACTGGCAAATGACACATATTTGGTGGCATTTTGTGGAATGACTATACTACATGACATTTGGCTGGTGGATCTCATAGGCTGATTGCATAAAGCCAATTTTATCCTATAAAACCATTTTAATACTTTCTTTCAAAATTTTATTTTTCAAGGGTCAAGACAACCCCCATACACTACATACTGGCCGGTATGTAGTTCTGGGCGCAACTCAACAAAGTTTGGAACCTCAGGCACCACCACCCCTCGGAGTGTATGGTCCTTAGTTCCTACCTAGGGTTTCTAGACAAATTTTAATAATTCAGAAACGGTGATGAGGTTCTTCCATACATTCCATGTCTAGAGACTCAATTGTCCATAACCGAGGACACGGCTAATCGATTAGTTTAAACACCTTGCAAGGGTCGTGCACTTTCACCTTACGATTCATTTTATGCCCATACATAAAATGAAACGAGACCTTTTAGAAGGAGAGGACAACTAACTTGGCAAGCACCGCTCCCAACCTATAATTTGACTACCACCACTTCTTGCCGACAAGTTGTACTCCCACATTCTAATTAGTCAAGACAGAGCCCATAATGTCATAAGGCTGCACTGGAAGTACACTAAGCATGGAAGACATAGCCATCTCTTTGTTCCTGGGTGGCCAACCACAAGTGTACGCCCAGGCAGCAACTACACAAAGTGTAGCCCCAGGTCGCCACTCAACATCACCTCCATTATCAAACCAATCCACCCAGGTGTTTCATTTTAGTAGAAGTTCTTTAACTTTTCACAAAAACACTTTTCAAGTGATCTTAGCATGGCATCAGTATTTTTCAAAGTATTTAGCATCCTATCATATGGGGTTTGAGGGATAGCTACAAACTACTAGGATCTAAGCATTTGATAAAACAGTTGAGTAATTCACCTATCATGCATACTACAAGAGGTGAATATACTAATGCATAATAAAACGGGTGGGGGACATGTGTGTCACTTGCCTTTTTTTGAAGATCACGACGTTCCACTTCTCTCAACTAAGCACGTAGTCCTTCGCACAAACTATAGCACAGAAATAACATACCATAAACAATCCATACAACACAATCAAACAAATAGACAAACGGAAGTGTTCGTTTAGCAATTTAGATTTATTGAGATGTTATGACAAGAAGGATATGGTAAAGGATCATGATTTGGGGAGATATGAATCGAAGAGCTTAGTTAGGATAGATCAATATGATTTGAGAGAGAATTGGTCTAGGCAAATATGATTGATGAAGTCTTTATGCTTTATCAAAGCATAAGAGTTTTAGGAATAGCTCATGTGTAATAAATTACACAAGAGTCAATTTGTGCAAATACAACACTATTGAGTAAATGTGACAACAATTACTCTTGAATAGCATCTATTGCACTTAGGAACTAGGCTAGGTTTTAAGAATGCTTGAACTACTCAAGTAGCACATTTGCAAGTTGAATAGTTCAATACATAGAGACAAGATTAAGTAGGCATTGGATTGGGATGGTCAAGTGATTGGAAAAAGATTGATATTTGAGAGCATAGCTCAAATGGTTCATTGATCAACATGGGGTATAACACATACTATGGTACGGGTTATAACAACTCCACATTAATAGAACCTAAGTTTGAGATGAATTCATATTCTACTCAAGTAGCATAATTGCAATTTGAATATATATGAATTAGACAAAATATGATGAGTGAGATCTTTATTGTTTTACCAAAGCATATTGAATCTTGGAATATCTCATGTGGGTAAATCACATGAGAGACAAAATAGTGCAATAGCAATACTATTGAATAAGTGTGATAACAATTATTCTTAAATAGTATATATTACACTTAAGCTTAGGCTAGGATTCATATAACATTGAAGTACTCAATTAACTCAAATGCAAATTGAATAGTTCAATGCAAGGCTAAGATTGAGTAGACATAAATAAATGGCTATAGGTAAAGGATATGGTTTAGGAATGGCTTATGTGAATAGATTCACAAAAGTATTGAATAATGCAACATAACACTACTGAATAAAGTGTGATAACACTTACTCAAAATAGTACATGTTACACATAGGATTGGGGTCGGATAAGATTGGATGTTATTTAGTATGATGGTGATGGATAGGTATGATCATGAGCTATGGTAGTAGAATTGAATCAATACCACAATAGCAAAATAGAATTCTATGATTAAGATGTATCACACTTTACTCAAATGACACAATTGAAATTTGAATATGCGTGAACTAGATATGATGTACCTAGATGGACATGATATTGGATCAAAGTGATCTCAAGATGATATTTGATAGCTAGGTATGATCATAGGGTTTTCTAAAGTAGAAGGAATCATTGATTGAAATAGAAATATCTATATAGGAATACTCAAATTCTCATATTAGAATTTGAATAATTGTGATATGGTTCAAGAAAATATGGGAGTGATACTACTGGATGGCTTGCAGTAAATCAAAGCTACTTCAATTGGAATCATTCTAAAATAAATTTTAGAACTCAAGATATGGTCAAATTAGTGATTTGGATAGATTCGATTGCACAAAGTGTGTGCACGTATCATATTTGGATTTTCTTGATCCTATGGTGTTCTACAAGTTGAGAGGATTCCAAAGACTACAAATTTGTAATTTTTGGATTAACAGAACTAAAGATATGGATTTAACTTGCTAACAGAAGGTTTGATTCCAATTTGAAAATAGTTTCAAATTGGACCCATAAAATATAAGATATTATGGTACTACTGGAGTCTAGATGTTCTAAGGATTCCAACGAGATATTAATTGCTATTTTTGGACTTATAGAACAAAAGATATGAATTATCAAAGTTTTGGATGAAATCTGATTCAATTTCTGTTTTAACAATCTGTTTGAATCTGGGAAGGCCACGCGGCGCGTTCTGGTTGGTGGGTACCGCTTCGGCTGGATCGGCATCGTGGATCGTCGGATTAAACTTAGATTGGACGCTCCAGATCTAGGAATACCCCTTCGGGTTAGTGATCTATTTTGGACCCTTAGATCTAGATCAAACGAACGAGAACAGATCTGGGAGAGGCTCACCGTGGGGGGCTAGGGTTTGGTCGTCGCCGGTGAGGTAGCAGCCAGACGGTGGTCGTTGGCGACGTTCCAGGGGCTCCCGGAGCTGGCGGAGGATTGAACGGCGTGCAGGACATCGAGGCAAACTTGAGGGCATGGACGGCGTGTTCGATGGGGTCCAGTAGAAGAAGGAAGAGGCGGCTGGAGACGGTCCCTGGCAGTCGGGTGCTTCGGTTGATGGCGTGGTCGTCGTTCTGGGGCTTCCTAAGTCAAACCAAGTTGAGAAGCGTGAGTGCGCGGAAGAGGGAGAGAGGACAAGGCCAGAGAGGGGGGCTCAGGATACCGGGGTTATGCCGAAATCGGCTATTCTCTGCGGCGGGGACTGCGGACTCCGGCGAGCAATTCCGGCAGCCTGGGGGCGCAATCAGAAGAGAGAGAAGGGGAAGAATGGAGAGGGGAGAGGGGGATATTTATAGTCACAATGGGCGCCCGAATTGGGCTGGCAATTAATCGGGAAATGAAGGGGGAGGGGGTTACTGCGGGGAGGAAACGGTCGACGGCGTGGTTAACGCGAGGAAGAAGAAGGCCGGGCTGACGGGTGGGGTCCACGCGTCAGTGAGGAAAAAGAATAGAGGGAGGGGATACCGATTCGGGGAGGTAAGTGGGCTGCGGGCTTGGGCATGGCCCAGGTGGGCATGCTGTCTTCCTTTTCCATTTTTTTTGATCTCAAACCTTTTTCCTTTTCTGTTTTCTTTAAATCTTCATAGATTTTGCATATTGCATCCAAACAAGGTCAAACCAATTTCATAAATTTTGTAAAATTCACAGCAAGGTTTTAAACCAATAGGAAACATGTTTTCAGAGCCAAAACAAGGTTTTTAATAAAAGATCTCAATTAAGCCTAAAGGCTTTGCTTGCATAGAAAGATAGAAATAGAGTTTGAATTTGATTCTTTCTAAAATAGTAAAATAATAGTTTATAAAATAATGATTGAGAAACACACTCAAATATGGTTTGAAAAAGCAACCCATATTGAATAAAGCAAAATTTGTAAAACAATCTTTTGCAAGCAAGCTTGCATAAGGTTGATTAAAAGCACGAAATAATATTTTGATTTTAGGCTTTTCTCAAAGAGGTTCTTTAAGAAAATAATGGAAAGTTTAAAATAGTTTTCTAGTAAAGCTTTCAAATAGACTCAAAAAGTTTTAAATCCCTGTGAATTTCCAATCATCTCAAGCAATACAAAAGCGAAAAATTTTCCCCAAAATTTGACAAAATCCTGGGTCGTTACAGACTACCACCCTTAAAAGAAATCTCGTCCTCGAGATTGGAGAGGCTAGAAAGAAAGTAGGTATTAGGTCATTTGGGTTTAGGTATTGGGTGGCTACCACCCTTAAAAGAAAATTCCTCTTGGTGGTATCTTGATGTTTCCTTAGGCACTTGCATTTTGTTCCCAGCTTGCTTTCACCGTTGTGTCATTTTCTCTGAATCGTCCTTCTCAGAAGTTCTGATGTCCACAACTATGTTCAAAAGTGGGCACACCAAGGGTTCCATCCAATTCTGGTGATAAGCAGATATCATCAATTGCGTTGTCATCGATAAGGTAGTCCACATCTTCATTTACAATAGGTGGGTGTCTATTCACAAATCCGGGCACCAACCTTCCTTATGGGGTTGCTTGAGGTAACCTTACTCTATTGTAGAGTTTTCTATCCAACGGGGTAGTTGTTGAACTACTTTGGATACTGAGGAGTCACTCTTTGGTTCAATGAGAGGACCAAGCTGAGTTGTCTCCTCTTTGGGTCATTCAGAAGACCAAGCTGAGAGGGTATCCTCTCATCATCTCAACTTTCTTGTCATCATCCTTAGAGGTTCTTCATCTTATGGTTGCTTCCTTATATCATTCTGCTCTTCAATTTCCACGATACCATTTTTGTTCTGGTAACCTTCCTGGTTGTTGTACATCTTCCAAGAATGTGTATCTAGCCTTTTCTTGGTCGGTCCTCACCAAGGCCAAGACAGCATACAGGCTATCATCATACTCCTTGTTGCTTTTTAGCTGATCTTCGTTGCAGAATCTCAAAAGATAACTCAGTGCCAAGTACTGCATGCTTGCCCAACGAACATGATGAGACCACACATCCCAATGAATTAGGATGGCATCTCTCTGCAGGCTTCTCATGTATTTCATAGGGGTAAACAAGGTGGACTCTGTAAGAGGTACTTGCACCTTTAAGGGACGGAAGGTCGCCTTATAACCAGCATTGTTGAACCCATTCAAGTTACCGGAGCAAGTCGTGCTACTTGCCACGGGTACTAGATGGTCCTTAAGAATTCCTTTAGCAACCGTCTTCATAGTTGTTGAAAGGCGCTGAACAACTTGATCATATCTCGAAGATGAACTCCCTTGCAAGAAAAAGGGATCTAACGAAGCTCTCATGGGTAGGAAAGTAGTTTCAGGGATTCGGAGAGTTGCTTCATAGCATCTCAGGTCGGGATGGGGTAGACTTCGGTGGCGCTGGGCTTTGGAATCAGGAGGTAATCTCATAGGTAGTGGTTGTTGTCTCTGTTGTGACTCTCTGGAGAGGAGTGATCTCTCTTTTATAGGTTCAGGGAAGTAGCCGATCAGGCCACGTGGGGAGTAGAAACGAAGGGTCGGGAAGGTGTATTGAACAGTCAGCAGTCGAAGTCGTACAGTCTTCACATTCAAATTCCACTGAGCAAAACGTTTCTGATTCGTGTAGTCATTCAAAAGTCCAAGTTCTCACCGTATTCCTACGTTTTGGCCACTGGCTCACTATAAGGGGTGTAATATATTATCTTCCTAAGGTTATGGTTTAAAGACGTCGTCTCTCATGTAGGTATGTCTCTCTAGATTCACCATTCCTCATACAAGAGTGAACAATATGAGTAGTCGTCATGGGCGCGAATCCATGTCGCACTCAATCATTATCTTGTATTTGGTTTGGTGCATCTCGCATTCTAACTCTTGGTCAACCTCACTAGCTTTTAAACCAAAGTTTTGTTGAAATTGGAACCAAGTTCCTAAATCCTATTTTGAATTTTGAAAACAAAATCTATCGTTTCTAGCTAGAGGTTTTCAACAAAGCTCATGGCAATAATCCTTAAGTTGTAGATCCTCTGGTTTGCCATTTAAGAGGATTTAAAATCCTTTCCATTGCTTTGTTTGTCCTTTCCACCTTTCTTGCATGAGGTGGTTGAATAGTATTACTTCCACATTTGCTACACCTTGGGGTGTCCTTTTATTGTTTGCATGGTATCCTTCAGCTATCCTAGCTTACTGGAGTCTTGGGTATCATCCTTTGTGTACCCTCTGGTGTAATGTTCCAATCTCCTGTACTTGAAACACTACCTCTTGTTGTTGTACTCTGTATCCTTATCTCCAACCGAGGGTCATTGTAGTTGTTCTGTCGTTGAGAATACTTTGGTTTGGGTTTTAGGACAAGTTTAGGCCTTAGCATAGATGAGAAATAGATGGAAGAGATCTAAAGAAGAAAAATTCTTACCCAAAATAATAGATCAAAACAATTTATCCTACAAGCAATATCTAACAAACATTCATCATAACAATCGAACTAGTTTTCAAACAAACGGGAAGGTACGATCATCCACAAGTCGGTATGACCATAACGTTTATTACACGTCGTTGCTTTATTAAAATTTCCTAGATGGAGGTCCAACTAAGGCTTCTTGGTACTCTTCTAAGCAGATTCATTGTTCTGGTCCAGCTGCTTCAGTAGATTGGTAATTTGCTCATCCTTGGTTTTGATGAGGTCTCCTTGATTACTAAGTTCAGATTCCAACTTTTCCATGTCACCTTGAAGTTGACTTATGGTTGTCTTCAATGCAGTAGTATCTTCCTTTTCTTCTTTGAGGTCTTGCTGAGTATTATGAAGTCTCCACTTGAGTCTTTCTCCAAGTTCCTTTATAGCGGACCAAGTAGCACATCTTGCTGAGTCGAGGAATGATGGATACATCTCGGAGTTGGTGAACATCCAAAGTCCCATCTTCTTGTGGTCATCTTCCTTGTTCTTGTATAAATGAAGCTTCCAAAGTCTCATCTTTTGTGTTCTTGTATAGATGAACATCCAAGGTCTCATCTTTTTATGGGTGCAACTCCATCTATATTCTTGGCCTTATCAATCATGGGAAATCCTTTGTAAACTGGTTCTCCTTACTTTCCCATTCTTAACATGAGGTTCTTCAAGGCTTTGGGAATTTTAGTCTCAAACTTCAGAGTCATGATCTTTCTTAAGGGATTCGATGAGGTTGGTTATCTATATGAGAGAGAAGTAGTGTAAAACAAATGAATGGGGTAAGTCTTACAAGAAATTTCAAACTGAGAAGAAGATGGATTTCATTTTAGAAAACTGAATTGATTTTCTTTTTAAAGAGAGAGGAAAGAATCCTAGGGCTTTCTAGTCTATTCCAAACCTAGGGTCTCGATCCTACAGGCAACACTATGCTCTAATACCATTTGTAACGACCCGCCTTTTACTAAAGGCAAATCTCCTGTGTATCTGTGCCATTCCCTGGATCAGTAGATAGCACCACAGTACAAAATAAGTAATCATTGCAATAGCATCAATATTACAACGTAAATCTAGTTACATAGGTCTTCAACCTTACGAGTACACAGCATAAAGCATAGTTGCAGTGAGCCTCCATTCTTCATCACGTGCCACAGGCAGACATGTTGGAATGTAGTCTCGAGATCCTACTCCTGGTTCCTTACTCGAAATAAAACCTGCACGTTTGAATATGCAGCCCCAGAGGGGTCAGTACAATGATGTACTGGCAAATGACACATATTTGGTGGCATTTTGTGGAATGACTATACTACATGACATTTGGCTGGTGGATCTCATAGGCTGATTGCATAAAGCCAATTTTATCCTATAAAACCATTTTAATACTTTCTTTCAAAATTTTATTTTTCAAGGGTCAAGACAACCCCCATACACTACATACTGGCCGGTATGTAGTTCTGGGCGCAACTCAACAAAGTTTGGAACCTCAGGCACCACCACCCCTCGGAGTGTATGGTCCTTAGTTCCTACCTAGGGTTTCTAGACAAATTTTAATAATTCAGAAACGGTGATGAGATTCTTTCGTACATTCCATGTCTAGAGACTCAATTGTCCATAACCGAGGACACGGCTAATCGATTAGTTTAAACACCTTGCAAGGGTCGTGCACTTTCACCTTACGATTCATTTTATGCCCATACATAAAATGAAACGAGACCTTTTAGAAGGAGAGGACAACTAACTTGGCAAGCACCGCTCCCAACCTATAATTTGACTACCACCACTTCTTGCCGACAAGTTGTACTCCCACATTCTAATTAGTCAAGACAGAGCCCATAATGTCATAAGGCTGCACTGGAAGTACACTAAGCATGGAAGACATAGCCATCTCTTTGTTCCTGGGTGGCCAACCACAAGTGTACGCCCAGGCAGCAACTACACAAAGTGTAGCCCCAGGTCGCCACTCAACATCACCTCCATTATCAAACCAATCCACCCAGGTGTTTCATTTTAGTAGAAGTTCTTTAACTTTTCACAAAAACACTTTTCAAGTGATCTTAGCATGGCATCAGTATTTTTCAAAGTATTTAGCATCCTATCATATGGGGTTTGAGGGATAGCTACAAACTACTAGGATCTAAGCATTTGATAAAACAGTTGAGTAATTCACCTATCATGC
The DNA here is from genome assembly GCA_007115705.1 of Dactylis glomerata. Classification (NCBI taxonomy): domain Eukaryota; kingdom Viridiplantae; phylum Streptophyta; class Magnoliopsida; order Poales; family Poaceae; genus Dactylis; species Dactylis glomerata. The sequence goes on along the minus strand of QXEO01000541.1, from coordinate 13,285,548 downwards.
ATACTACAAGAGGTGAATATACTAATGCATAATAAAACGGGTGGGGGACATGTGTGTCACTTGCCTTTTTTTGAAGATCACGACGTTCCACTTCTCTCAACTAAGCACGTAGTCCTTCGCACAAACTATAGCACAGAAATAACATACCATAAACAATCCATACAACACAATCAAACAAATAGACAAACGGAAGTGTTCGTTTAGCAATTTAGATTTATTGAGATGTTATGACAAGAAGGATATGGTAAAGGATCATGATTTGGGGAGATATGAATCGAAGAGCTTAGTTAGGATAGATCAATATGATTTGAGAGAGAATTGGTCTAGGCAAATATGATTGATGAAGTCTTTATGCTTTATCAAAGCATAAGAGTTTTAGGAATAGCTCATGTGTAATAAATTACACAAGAGTCAATTTGTGCAAATACAACACTATTGAGTAAATGTGACAACAATTACTCTTGAATATCATCTATTGCACTTAGGAACTAGGCTAGGTTTTAAGAATGCTTGAACTACTCAAGTAGCACATTTGCAAGTTGAATAGTTCAATACATAGAGACAAGATTAAGTAGGCATTGGATTGGGATGGTCAAGTGATTGGAAAAAGATTGATATTTGAGAGCATAGCTCAAATGGTTCATTGATCAACATGGGGTATAACACATACTATGGTACGGGTTATAACAACTCCACATTAATAGAACCTAAGTTTGAGATGAATTCATATTCTACTCAAGTAGCATAATTGCAATTTGAATATATATGAATTAGACAAAATATGATGAGTGAGATCTTTATTGATTTACCAAAGCATATTGAATCTTGGAATATCTCATGTGGGTAAATCACATGAGAGACAAAATAGTGCAATAGCAATACTATTGAATAAGTGTGATAACAATTATTCTTAAATAGTATATATTACACTTAAGCTTAGGCTAGGATTCATATAACATTGAAGTACTCAATTAACTCAAATGCAAATTGAATAGTTCAATGCAAGGCTAAGATTGAGTAGACATAAATAAATGGCTATAGGTAAAGGATATGGTTTAGGAATGGCTTATGTGAATAGATTCACAAAAGTATTGAATAATGCAACATAACACTACTGAATAAAGTGTGATAACACTTACTCAAAATAGTACATGTTACACATAGGCTTGGGGTCGGATAAGATTGGATGTTATTTAGTATGATGGTGATGGATAGGTATGATCATGAGCTATGGTAGTAGAATTGAATCAATACCACAATAGCAAAATAGAATTCTATGATTAAGATGTATCACACTTTACTCAAATGACACAATTGAAATTTGAATATGCGTGAACTAGATATGATGTACCTAGATGGACATGATATTGGATCAAAGTGATCTCAAGATGATATTTGATAGCTAGGTATGATCATAGGGTTTTCTAAAGTAGAAGGAATCATTGATTGAAATAGAAATATCTATATAGGAATACTCAAATTCTCATATTAGAATTTGAATAATTGTGATATGGTTCAAGAAAATATGGGAGTGATACTACTGGATGGCTTGCAGTAAATCAAAGCTACTTCAATTGGAATCATTCTAAAATAAATTTTAGAACTCAAGATATGGTCAAATTAGTGATTTGGATAGATTCGATTGCACAAAGTGTGTGCACATATCATATTTGGATTTTCTTGATACTATGGTGTTCTACAAGTTGAGAGGATTCCAAAGACTACAAATTTGTAATTTTTGGATTAACAGAACTAAAGATATGGATTTAACTTGCTAACAGAAGGTTTGATTCCAATTTGAAAATAGTTTCAAATTGGACCCATAAAATATAAGATATTATGGTACTACTGGATTCTAGATGTTCTAAGGATTCCAACGAGATATTAATTGCTATTTTTGGACTTATAGAACAAAAGATATGAATTATCAAAGTTTTGGATGAAATCTGATTCAATTTCTGTTTTAACAATCTGTTTGAATCTGGGAAGGCCACGCGGCGCGTTCTGGTTGGTGGGTACCGCTTCGGCCGGATCGGCATCGTGGATCGTCGGATTAAACTTAGATTGGACGCTCCAGATCTAGGAATACCCCTTCGTGTTAGTGATCTATTTTGGACCCTTAGATCTAGATCAAACGAACGAGAACAGATCTGGGAGAGGCTCACCGTGGGGGGCTAGGGTTTGGTCGTCGCCGGCGAGGTAGCGGCCAGACGGTGGTCGTTGGTGACGTTCCAGGGGCTCCCGGAGCTGGCGGAGGATTGAACGGCATGCAGGACATCGAGGCAAACTTGAGGGCGTGGACGGCGTGTTCGATGGGGTCCAGTAGAAGAAGGAAGAGGCGGCTGGAGACGGTCCCTGGCAGTCGGGTGCTTCGGTTGATGGCGTGGTCGTCGTTCTGGGGCTTCCTAAGTCAAACCAAGTTGAGAAGCGTGAGTGCGTGGAAGAGGGAGAGAGGACAAGGCCAGAGAGGGGGGCTCAGGATACCGGGGTTATGCCGAAATCGGCTATTCTCTGCGGCGGGGACTGCGGACTCCGGCGAGCAATTCCGGCAGCCTAGGGGCGCAATCAGAAGAGAGAGAAGGGGAAGAATGGAGAGGGGAGAGGGGGATATTTATAGTCACAATGGGCGCCCGAATTGGGCTGGCAATTAATCGGGAAATGAAGGGGGAGGGGGTTACTACGGGGAGGAAACGGTCGACGGCGTGGTTAACGCGAGGAAGAAGAAGGCCGGGCTGACGGGTGGGGTCCACACGTCAGTGAGGAAAAAGAATAGAGGGAGGGGATACCGATTCGGGGAGGTAAGTGGGCTGCGGGCTTGGGCATGGCCCAGGTGGGCATGCTGTCTTCCTTTTCCATTTTTTTTTGATCTGAAACCTTTTTCCTTTTCTGTTTTCTTTAAATCTTCATAGATTTTGCATATTGCATCCAAACAAGGTCAAACCAATTTCATAAATTTTGTAAAATTCACAGCAAGGTTTTAAACCAATAGGAAACATGTTTTCAGAACCAAAACAAGGTTTTTAATAAAAGATCTCAATTAAGCCTAAAGGCTTTGCTTGCATAGAAAGATAGAAATAGAGTTTGAACTTGATTCTTTCTAAAATAGTAAAATAATAGTTTATAAAATAATGATTGAGAAACACACTCAAATATGGTTTGAAAAAGCAACCCATATTGAATAAAGCAAATTTTGTAAAACAATCTTTTGCAAGCAAGCTTGCATAAGGTTGATTAAAAGCACGAAATAATATTTTGATTTTAGGCTTTTCTCAAAGAGGTTCTTTAAGAAAATAATGGAAAGATTAAAATAGTTTTCTAGTAAAGCTTTCAAATAGACTCAAAAAGTTTTAAATCCCTGTGAATTTCCAATCATCTCAAGCAATACAAAAGCGAAAAATTTTCCCCAAAATTTGACAAAATCCTGGGTCGTTACAGTGACCCTCCAGTAGAGGAAGCAACTGTTGCCGCAAAAGAACTTTATCAGCAACATTCAGATGACTATGTCATAGTTCAGTGTGCTTTGCTTTCTTCAATGGAACCAGAACTTCAAAAGCATTTTGAGGACTGGGGTCCGTTTGAGACTATCAATGAGCTTAAGAACTTGTTTCAACAATAAGCTAGGGCTGAGAGATATGAGATCTCACAAGCCTTGATTGATTGCAAGATGGCCGAAGGATCTTTAGTAAGTGCCCATGTAATCAAGTTACAGGGGTATATCCAAAGGTTAGAGGCGTTGGGCGTCCCCTTCCCTATGGACTTTGGAACCCATATGATCCTCAAGTCACTGCCACCAAGCTTTGATGGATTTGTGATGAACTACAACATGCATGGGATGAACAAGACGCTCACCGAATTGTTCGCCATGCTTAAGGTTGCTGAGAGAGATATACAGAAGAACACTAACAATGTGTTGCTAGTGAAGCATAGTACTCAGTTCAAGAAGAAGAAGTCTCGGTCCAAGAAGAAGGGTAAATCCAAGGGTACGGGATCATCCCGCACGCCCATGAAGGATAGGCCTGAACCTAAGGCTGATGCTGAGTGCTTCTTCTGTAAGGAGAAGGGTCACTGGAAGGGGAATTGCCTAAAGTACCTGACAGAAAATAAGAAGACTGGATGCTTAAGAAGAGGAAATATTTCCGTCCATAAAGCTCGACTTGTTGCTAAAGGTTTTCGATAAATTCAAGGAATTGACTATGATGATACTTTCTCTCCCGTAGTGATTCTTAAGTCTGTACGGATACTTCTTGCAATAGCCGCCTATTACGATAACAAATATGGCAAATGGATGTTAGAACGGCGTTCCTTTATGGAATGCTAACTGAGGATGTACACATGGTACAACCGAAAGGTTTTGTCGATCCAGCAAATGCAAGAAGGTATGCAAACTTCAGCGTTCAATTTATGGACTAAAGCAAGCATCACAGAGTTGGAATCGCTGGTTTGACGAAGTAGTCAAGATGTTTGGCTTCACCAAGAATCCCAACGAGGCTTGTGTTTATAAGAAAGTAAGTGGGAGCACTATATCATTTCTGGTACTTTATGTGGATGACATATTTTTAATCAGAAACAATGTACCTTTTCTGAACAAGGTGAAATATTATTTGAAAAGTAAATTTTCAATGAAGGACTTAGGCGAAGCTGCATACATATTGGGCATCAAGATCTATAGATATAGAACTAGACACCTAATAGGGCTTAGCCAAGATACATACTTAGACAAAGTGGTGAAAAGGTTTCATATGGAGAATTCCAAGAAGGGAATGCTGCCAATGATTACTGGTAAACCACTAAGTAAAGCTCAGCATCCATAGACAGACGAAGAGTGATAGTACATGAGTGAGGTACCGTTCGCTTCGGCGATCGGGTCAATCATGTATACTATAATATGTACTCGTCCTGGTGTGTCTTTTGCTCTAAGTGCTACGAGCAGACACCAAAGTGATCCTAGAAAGGAACACTGGGTTGCAGTGAAGAGAATCCTAAAGAACTTGAGAAGAACTAAGGATCTATTTCTAGTTTATAGAGGTGACAAAAAATTAGTTGTAAAGGGTTACACTGATGCAAGCTTTGTCACTGATCCGGATGATTCAAAATCACAATCGGGGCTATGTGCTTACACTAAACAGAGGTGCATTTAGTTGGAAGAGTTCAATGCAAGGAACTGTCACGGAATCTACAACAGAAGTGGAGTATATCACAGCTTCGGAAGCAGCAAAGGAGGGCATTTGGATCAAGAAGTTCATGATATAACTGAAGGGTTTCGCAGCATAGTAAATCAAAAAATTTCCTACGGATGCGAACAAGAAAGCCAAGATCTAATCTAGGAGATGTAATCAACGAGAGAGATAGATGAGATCTTCATACCCTTGAAGAAATCACACAGCGGAAACGTTCAACAGAATGTGGATGATGTAGTCTTACTAGCCATCTCCTCCTCGCGATCTGATCCGATCTAACGCCGCAAGTGGCAACGCCTCCGAGAGATGCACACGTACAGCGCACCAACGACTCCGCCTTCCCGGTCCAGCGAGATATGGTGGAGTGGTAGATGGGATCGACAGCACGACGGCGTGGTGTCTATGGTGGAGAGTTTTCACCGACAGGGCTTCGCCTGTTTGCGTGATGGAGAAAGAAAGGAGGCTTCAGAAACCGGGCAGCGGCTCCGCGGGAATTAGGTCAAAACTAAAACTGCCGGTGACCTAGTCTTTTTATAGACGTCCGTGTCTTGACACAGGGGCTAGGTCACGCAGCGCTGCCTTGCAACACACGATGATCGATCGTATCGATTGTCGGCCTCGTGCGTACGCTGCAGAAAATGCGTTGCGGCCTGGCGAGAGCTCGATCCGATCGACTCCCGGCCCACGCGCGTGTGCTGTGGCGGTGTGGCCTGGCAGCCCATGCAAGGCCCAGCCGGGCCTGGCCACTGCCATCGAGCGAGCCAGGGGCAGCCGCTCGCCCTGGCTCCTCGACCGAGCGAGCAGCGCTCGCTGCGACATCGAGCCGCGCTCGCTGCCTTCCTTTTTTTCTTTATTTATTTATTTCTTCCAAATAAATAATGCTTAATATTTATTAATTCGTACAATTAATAAATACTATATGTCCACCCGGAAAAATTCCGTAACTTTCTGAAACTATTTCACATATATCCCAGAACTACCCTAGCAATAATCAATAGAAGGATCTGGAAATCCATATTGACTCCCACGCACTCAGCGATGATCATATCGGATGAACCACGATGTCAGGATTCAATCAATCCCGTATTTGTATTCCCTCCGTCTCATGATATTTTACTCGCCCGAGATTCGATCATCGGTATCGGCATACCTAGTTCAATCTCGTTCACAGCAAGTACTTTACTCGTTCCGTAATCCGATATCACTTTGTGATTAACTCCTTAACAACGTGCTTGCAAGCGGTGTTGATATTGATTACCGAGTGGGCCCGAAGTATATCTCTCCGACTCGGGAGGGACAAATTCCATCTCGATATACATACAACCCAACAAGTACTTTCCGATTACCTGAGAGACACCTTTATGATCACCCTTTCATAGGATGACGTTTGATGACCTCAAAGCTCTCTTCCAGCACTAGGGAGTTGCATTATCTCATGGGCTAAGAAATACAATACTTGACATAGGAAAAAGCTTTGCAAAGATGAACACAATGACACGATCTAATTGCTGTGCTTTATTTGGGTCTGTCCATCACATCATTCTCCTAATGATATGACCTTATTATTAATTGACAACTCATGTCTATGGTTAGGAAACCTTAACCATCATTAATCAATGTGCTAGTCCATAGAGGCGTACTAGGGACACGGTGTTGTTCATAAGCCACACAAGTATTAAAGTTTCCGCTTAATACAATTCTAGCATGGAATATAAACATTATCATGAACAAGAATTATAATAATAACATCTTTATTATTGCCTCTAGGGCATAATTCCAATAGTCTCCCACTTGCACTAGAGTCAATAATCTAGTTTACATCTGGTAACAATCTAACACCCATGGCATTAAGGTGCTGATCATGTTTTTCTCGTGGAAGAGGTTTAGTCAACGGATCTGCGACATTGAGATCCGTATGTACTTTGCTAATCTTCAGATCTCCATCTGCTATATAATCTTGAATTATATGGAAACGATGGTTGATGTGCTTGGTCTTTGGATGATATCTTGGTTCCTTAGCCAGTGCTATGGCGCCAGTGTTGTCGCACAATATCTCCAGTGGGTCCAAGGCATTTAGAACCACACCAAGCTCAGTGATGAAGTTCCTGATCCAAACTCCTTCACTTGACGCTTCCGAAGCAGCCATGTATCCCGCTTCGGTTGTAGATCCTGCGATCACGCTTTGCTTGCAGCTTCTCCAGCTCACAGCTCCACCATTCAAAATATACACATATCCTGTCTGAGATTTAGAATCATCCGGGTCGGTGTCGAAACTAGTGCTACTCCAAGTTGATGTGGGAGCAAACTGTCCTTGTGCGTGGTGAATAACCAGCCCGTTGGGAACCCCAAGAGGAAGGTATGATGAGTGTAGCAGCAAGTTTTCCCTCAATTAAGAAACCAAGGTTTATCAAACAGGAGAAGGGAGACGATGACGACTGAAGGTGTTGTGGAACCTGCACACACACAAACAAGTACTTTGTTCCCAACTTGCGATGAGGTTGTCAATCTCACCGGTTTGCTTGAAACAAAGGTTATGAGTGTATCGAGTGGAAAACAGTAGAGTATGCGAGTAAAGTAAACAGTGCGGGAAAAGTAAACAGGTGATTGCAATATGATTAAAATAGGACCGCGGTCCACAGTTCACTAGTGGTGTCTCTCCATAGATAAAATAACATGCTGGGTAAACAAATTACAGTTGGGCAATTGATAGAATAAAGATAACGTGATATGTCAAGAAGATCACTATGAGATTTACTTTGGGCATTACAACAAAATACATAGACCGCCATCCAACTGCATCTATGACTAATAATCCACTCCCGGGGATATCATCCGAACACCCTAGAAGTATTAAGTTGCGAACAACAGATAATTGCATTAAGCAAAGTGTGTAATGTAAACAAAGCATATGCCCTTGAGCATATGAATGTTGTTTTCTCCCTAGTAGCAACAACACATCTACCACCTTAGAGGTTTCTGTCACTCCCCCAGGTGAAATAGAGACATGAACCCACTATCGAGCATAAATACCCCCTCTTGGAGTCACTAGCAACTACTCGGCCAAGATAGCTACTAACAACGGAGAGCATGCAAGATCATAAACAACATAGAGATAACAAAAGATATAATTCAGTACAGCAACTTAATCATAAACACCAATATTCATCGGATCTCAACAAACCAACATCATAGAATTACATAACGGTGATCTCAATCATGTATGGCAGCTCATGAGATCTAAACATGAAGCACATGGTGGAGAAGACAACCATCTAGCTACTGCTATGGACCCATAGTCCAAGGTAGACTACTCACTCATCGCTCCGGAGGCAAGCATGGCGATGAAGAAGACCTCTGGTGGCGATTCCCCTCTCCGGCAGGGTGCCGGGAAGAGCTTCTGGACCCTCCCGATCTTCGGGTCGACGGCGGCGGCGTATCGCGATGTGTTCTGGAAATCTGATCGGGCACTTAGGTTTTTCTCGTCGGGGGGTATTTATAGGCGAAGGGGCGTCGTCAGAAGAGGGGCCAGGTAGCCTCACAAGGCGGTGGCGCGGTCCAGGGGCTGGCCGCGCCACCCCTGTGTGTGGGTCCCTGGTCCCTCACCTCCTACTCTCCTTCGGATCTCTGGAAGCTTCCGGGTAAAATAAGACTTCAGGAACTTGTTTCGTCCAATTCCGAGAATATTTCCTGTGTATCACTTCCGAAACACAAAAACAGCAGAAAATAGGAAACTGGCACTGTGGCACTTCGTTAATAGGTTAGTTCCGGAAAATGCATAAAAATGCCACTAAGTGTAACGAAACAATAGGCAAATGGTGTAAAAACAAGCATGGAGCATCAAAAATTATAGATACGTTTGAGACGTATCAAGCATCCCCAAGCTTAACTCCTGCTCGTCCTCGAGTAGGTAAGTGATAACAAAGAATAATTTTTGAGGTGACATGCACCTACACAATCTTGATCATATATGCAAGCATTGGTGAGCTGGGATCAATAGAACTTAAAACATGGGCATGAAAGATATAATCATGACAATAAGAACTTAGCAACCATGTTGTAAACATGTAAATGAACAAAAACAAAAGATCATGATAATGAAACAATGAAAGTCAAACGTGTGTTCAAATCATACGGAAAAACATACAAATGGTTTTCAGCTTGTCCTTCAAAGAGAGCAAAACATAAATGCATAGGACACCTCAAAGTTTAAGAGGGCGACTAGATACAAATAATTTAAGAACAAGTGAAACCAACAATATGAGTCAATCAATGAACTTTGGGACAATGCATATCACACTAAGAATGACAACTATGCTCTCTTAATGGTGCATAAAGAAAGAAGGTGGTGACTCAACATAAAAGTAAAAGAAAGGCCCTTCGCAGAGGGAAGCAGTGATTTAAACATGTGCTAGAGCTTTTCATTTGTAAAACAGAGAGATAAAACTAGATTTTGAGAGGTGGTTGTCTTTGTCAACGACTGGCAATGGGGTTCTTACTATCTTCCATACAAAAATAAAGCAAGTTTTTGAGAGAGAGATTGGCACTCTTGTGCTCTTTTTATAAAACTTGGCACTCCTTCCCACCTTTTCCTTTCACATACCATGGCTAACCGATTCCATCGGGTGCCCACCAACATTCACATTCTTTGGAGGAGTGCCTTTTTTCTTCTTCTTTTTTCCTTTTTTTTCTTTTTGGAATAAGCAATATGGAAGATAGCAAATCCGACCACTACGTCCCCATGAGCTGAAAACAGTGTCACAAAACGAGAAGTGTTTTGAAGGTTTTTGAAAGGTAGCACACGAAAATTTTACTTTGGAATGGCTTACAAATACCATGCATAGGAATTTATAGTGGACACAATGGCAAACTTGGCTTTTAGGAGTTGGATGCACGAGTAGAGCTCATACTCAGTACAAGGCGAGGGCTAGCAAAAGACTGGGAGCGACCAACTAAGAGAGCAATAATGGCCATAATCATGCAAAGCGACAAAGCGACATTAAAAGAAGCATACGATGGCATCAAAAGTCAAAAACTAAATGATCATGAAGGCTAATGGCGACTTTTTAAGAGTCTAACATGTGTGAGCATGCGCCAAGTCAACCCAAATAAAGCATCAAGGAGAAAACCAAAATAATGCTTCCATACAATAAAAACAACGCATGATTTTTTCACAGGCTCATTAAGCAATCTCAGTTATTTGAGACAAGTCATGCTACAGCAAAACCACTAAGCATACTATCAAAAAGACATCAAGCATGACATGAAAAAGCCTAAGCCGCAGTCTACACAAGCTCCTTCTTGTACCACTATTTTGCACAAAGCTTTTTCTCTTTTCCAACACCATTTGAAATTTTTATAAACACCTCTTTTGATGAAAACCAATAAAGATCAGAGGCAAAAATACACCTTGATGAAAAGATATGACAAGATCTGAACGCAAATCAAGGCGAAAACGAAAACTAAAAGCAGTAGCAGAAAAAGTAGAACGCTCGATAAACGATAAGAGTGAAAACTAGAGCGTTCTTTGCAAATGAAAACGAGTACATCTCCTCCAAAGGAAATTTGTTGGGGTCCAACCATTTATTGCAGCAAACAAACAAACTCAACCAACTAAGAAAACTAAAACAACTGACGCTCCAAGAAAAATACATAGTGCATGAAGCAATAAAAATATAGTGTCTTGAAAGGTGACCTAATTTTTGCCGATGAAGAAGGGGTGCCTCGGGGGCATCCCCAAGCTTTGACGCTTGTACTTCTTGGATATTTCTTGGGGCGATGCATGGGCATCCCCAAGCTTGAGCTTTTGTCCATTCTTCAACTCATCTCATCATTCTCCAATCCCTACACTTGAAAACTTCCTTCATACAAAACTAAACACAATTCTATTAGCAACATTAGTGTAAGCATAAAATATATTCAACCTCTTTTAGCTTCAGGTTTCAACCCAAAACCACCACATATAAAGTATATACTACTGTAGCAACTTCCACAAGAGTTCCATGATCAAAAAGAACTCAAAAGAAAGCGATAAAGTGGCAAAAACAAATATTGGCAGAAATCTGTCAAAACTGAACAGCTGACAAAGGACGAATTTTTGAGGGATTTTCCGTTGCTCAAATCAAAAAGTGTTCAACTAAGAAAAGTTTGGATATAACCTGGGGCATATGCACAAGAAATCGCAGGTCCAAAAGATATACAGAGAATTTTCACGAATTTTTACGATGCAGCACCGAAAACAGTTTCAGGACAGCAACATCCCCAAATCTTTACCTCACTCAAATTAGAGGCTTCTCTTGGCACAAAAACGAAATAAACAAGATAAGGAGCGGTCATTACCGTAGTAATGACTTCCAAGACTCAAATAAAAGAAAAAGTACTGAAAAGTAAACAATGGGTTATCTCCCAAGAGTGCTTTTCTTTAACGCCTTTGAGCTAGGCGCAGAAAATTGCGAATCAAGTACCTTCAGAAGAAGCATTAAGATCAACAGAAGAGGTCTTGTCAATAAGGCATTGTATTTCATCCACATAAGTTTTTGAAGACCCTTGGTGATCATGCTTTGGTACACTATTCTCATCAAAAAGATTTTCAGGACAAATCCAGGCAAAATTGTTTTCGAAAGCATCATTCAATCCCAAAAGCTTGCAAGGTATAGGTATCTCGGTCCCCTCATCATTAGTATCAATAACCTTTATAGGTGAACCGAGTTTATTAAAACGTTTAAGAACTTTTCTAGCTTCAATAACTACATCCTTAAATTCTAGGCGCAAGGTTTCCAAGATAAAAGCCTTCTTTTCGGGATCCTCAATTTCATGAAGCTTAAGGAACATATATTGCATAAAAGGATTAAGACTAGCAAACCTAGTTTCCAACATGTCAATTAAATAAATAGAAGCAACTTCAATACTAGGAGCAAGCTCAACCCAAGACTTTTCCTCATCTTCATCGTGCATACTAATGTGATTAAAGAACTCCTCAATGTTACTTTTGCTAATAATTGAACCACTCCCTACAGAGAGGTCCTCCAGAACGAACTCAGGGAACAACATGATAAACTAAAGTAAAGAAATAACAACTACCAAGGATTCTAATTTTTTTGGGTTTTTGATATAAAGCAATGCAGGTAAAATAAAATAAAGTAAAGCAAAACAAATAACAAAGTAAAGAATGTGTGTGCGAAGAAATCCCCTCGCAGAAGTCTTCTCTCTTCCCCGGCAACGGCGCCAGAAAAATAGCTGCTACTCCAAGTTGATGTGGGAGCAAACTGTTCTTGTGCGTGGTGAATAACCAGCCCGTTGGGAACCCCAAGAGGAAGGTATGATGAATGTAGCAGCAAGTTTTCCCTCAATTAAGAAACCAAGGTTTATCGAACAGGAGAAGGGAGACGATGACGACTGAAGGTGTTGTGGAACCTGCACACACACAAACAAGTACTTTGTTCCCAACTTGCGATGAGGTTGTCAATCTCACCGGTTTGCTTGAAACAAAGGTTATGAGTGTATCGAGTGGAAAACAGTAGAGTATGCGAGTAAAGTAAACAGTGCGGGAAAAGTAAACAGGTGATTGCAATATGATTAAAATAGGACCGGGGTCCACAGTTCACTAGTGGTGTCTCTCCATAGATAAAATAACATGCTGGGTAAACAAATTACAGTTGGGCAATTGATAGAATAAAGATAACGTGATATGTCAAGAAGATCACTATGAGATTTACTCTGGGCATTACAACAAAATACATAGACCGCCATCCAACTGCATCTATGACTAATAATCCACTCCTGGGGATATCATCCGAACACCCTAGAAGTATTAAGTTGCGAACAACAGATAATTGCATTAAGCAAAGTGTGTAATGTAAACAAAGCATATGCCCTTGAGCATATGAATGTTGTTTTCTCCCTAGTAGCAACAGCACATCTACCACCTTAGAGGTTTCTGTCACTCCCCCAGGTGAAATAGAGACATGAACCCACTATCGAGCATAAATACCCCCTCTTGGAGTCACTAGCAACTACTCGGCCAAGATAGCTACTAACAACGGAGAGCATGCAAGATCATAAACAACATAGAGATAACAAAAGATATAATTCAGTACAGCAACTTAATCATAAACACCAATATTCATCGGATCCCAACAAACCAACATCATAGAATTACATAACGGTGATCTCAATCATGTATGGCAGCTCATGAGATCTAAACATGAAGCACATGGTGGAGAAGACAACCATCTAGCTACTGCTATGGACCCATAGTCCAAGGTAGACTACTCACTCATCGCTCCGGAGGCAAGCATGGCGATGAAGAAGACCTCCGGTGGCGATCCCCCTCTCCGGCAGGGTGCCGGGGAGAGCTTCTGGACCCTCCCGATCTTCGGGTCGACGGCGGCGGCGTATCGCGATGTGTTCTAGAAATCTGATCGGGCACTTAGGTTTTTCTCGTTGGGGGGTATTTATAGGCGAAGGGGCGTCGTCAGAAGAGGGGCTAGGTAGCCTCACAAGGCGGTGGCGCGGGCCAGGGGCTGGCCGCGCCACCCCTGTGTGTGGGCCCTTGGTCCCTCACCTCCTACTCTCCTTCGGATCTCTGGAAGCTTCCGGGTAAAATAAGACTTCAGGAACTTGTTTCGTCCAATTCCGAGAATATTTCCTGTGTATCACTTCTGAAACACAAAAACAGCAGAAAATAGGAAACTGGCACTGTGGCACTTCTTTAATAGGTTAGTTCCAGAAAATGCATAAAAATGCCACTAAGTGTAACGAAACAATAGGCAAATGGTGTAAAAACAAGCATGGAGCATCAAAAATTATAGATACGTTTGAGACGTATCAAGCATCCCCAAGCTTAACTCCTGCTCGTCCTCGAGTAGGTAAGTGATAACAAAGAATAATTTTTGAGGTGACATGCACCTACACAATCTTGATCATATATGCAAGCATTGGTGAGCTGGGATCAATAGAACTTAAAACATGGGCATGAAAGATATAATCATGACAATAAGAACTTAGCAACCATGTTGTAAACATGTAAATGAACAAAAACAAAAGATCATGATAATGAAACAATGAAAGTCAAACGTGTGTTCAAATCATAAGGAAAAACATACAAATGGTTTTCAGCTTGTCCTTCAAAGAGAGCAAAACATAAATGCATAGGACACCTCAAAGTTTAAGAGGGCGACTAGATACAAATAATTTAAGAACAAGTGAAACCAACAATATGAGTCAATCAATGAACTTTGGGACAATGCATATCACACTAAGAATGACAACTATGCTCTCTTAATGGTGCATAAAGAAAGAAGGTGGTGACTCAACATAAAAGTAAAAGAAAGGCCCTTCGCAGAGGGAAGCAGTGATTTAAACATGTGCTAGAGCTTTTCATTTGTAAAACAGAGAGATAAAACTTGATTTTGAGAGGTGGTTGTCTTTGTCAACGACTGGCAATGGGGTTCTTACTATCTTCCATACAAAAATAAAGCAAGTTTTTGAGAGAGAGATTGGCACTCTTGTGCTCTTTTTATAAAACTTGGCACTCCTCCCCACCTTTTCCTTTCACATACCATGGCTAACCGATTCCATCGGGTGCCAACCAACATTCACATTCTTTGGAGGAGTGCCTTTTTTCTTCTTCTTTTTTCCTTTTTTTTTCTTTTTGGAATAAGCAATATGGAAGATAGCAAATCCGACCACTACGTCCCCATGAGCTGAAAACAGTGTCACAAAACGAGAAGTGTTTTGAAGGTTTTTGAAAGGTAGCACACAAATTTTTTACTTTAGAATGGCTTACAAATACCATGCATAGGAATTTATAGTGGACGCAATGGCAAACTTGGCTTTTAGGAGTTGGATGCACGAGTAGAGCTCATACTCAGTACAAGGCGAGGGCTAGCAAAAGACTGGGAGCGACCAACTAAGAGAGCAATAATGGCCATAATCATGCAAAGCGACAAAGCGACATTAAAAGAAGCATACGATGGCATCAAAAGTCAAAAACTAAATGATCATGAAGGCTAATGGCGACTTTGTAAGAGTCTAACATGTGTGAGCATGCGCCAAGTCAACCCAAATAAAGCATCAAGGAGAAAACCAAAATAATGCTTCCATACAATAAAAACAACGCATGATTTTTTCACAGGCTCATTAAGCAATCTCAGTTATTTGAGACAAGTCATGCTACAGCAAAACCACTAAGCATACTATCAAAAAGACATCAAGCATGACATGAAAAAGCCTAAGCCGCAGTCTACACAAGCTCCTTCTTGTACCACTATTTTGCACAAAGCTTTTTCTCTTTTCCAACACCATTTGAAATTTTTATAAACACCTCTTTTGATGAAAACCAATAAAGATCAGAGGCAAAAATACACCTTGATGAAAATATATGACAAGATCTGAACGCAAATCAAGGCGAAAACGAAAACCAAAAGCAGTAGCAGAAAAAGTAGAACGCTCGATAAACGATAAGAGTGAAAACTAGAGCGTTCTTTGCAAATGAAAACGAGTACATCTCCTCCAAAGGAAATTTGTTGGGGTCCAACCATTTATTGCAGCAAACAAACAAACTAAACCAACTAAGAAAACTAAAACAACTGACGCTCCAAGAAAAACACATAGTGCATGAAGCAATAAAAATATAGTGTCTTGAAAGGTGACCTGATTTTTGCCGATGAAGAAGGGGTGCCTCGGGGGCATCCCCAAGCTTTGACGCTTGTACTTCTTGGATATTTCTTGGGGCGATGCATGGGCATCCCCAAGCTTGAGCTTTTGTCCATTCTTCAACTCATCTCATCATTCTCCAATCCCTACACTTGAAAACTTCCTTCATACAAAACTAAACACAATTCTATTAGCAACATTAGTGTAAGAATAAAATATATTCAACCTCTTTTAGCTTCAGGTTTCAACCCAAAACCACCACATATAAAGTATATACTACTGTAGCAACTTCCACAAGAGTTCCATGATAAAAAATAACTCAAAAGAAAGCGATAAAGTGGCAAACACAAATATTGGCAGAAATCCGTCAAAACTGAACAGCTGACAAAGGACGAATTTTTGAGGGATTTTCCGTTGCTCAAATCAAAAAGTGTTAAACTAAGAAAAGTTTGGATATAACCTGGGGCATATGCACAAGAAATCGCAGGTCCAAAAGATATACAGAGAATTTTCACGAATTTTTACGGTGCAGCACCGAAAACAGTTTCAGGACAGCAACATCCCCAAATCTTTACCTCACTCAAATTAGAGGCTTCTCTTGGCACAAAAACGAAATAAACAAGATAAGGAGCGGTCATTACCATAGTAATGACTTCCAAGACTCAAATAAAAGAAAAAGTACTGAAAAGTAAACAATGGGTTATCTCCCAAGAGTGCTTTTCTTTAACGCCTTTGAGCTAGGCGCAGAAAATTGCGAATCAAGTACCTTCAGAAGAAGCATTAAGATCAACAGAAGAGGTCTTGTCAATAAGGCATTGTATTTCATCCACATAAGTTTTTGAAGACCCTTGGTGATCATGCTTTGGTACACTATTCTCATCAAAAAGATTTTCAGGACAAATCTAGGCAAAATTGTTTTTGAAAGCATCATTCAATCCCAAAAGCTTGCAAGGTATAGGTATCTCGGTCCCCTCATCATTAGTATCAATAACCTTTATAGGTGAACCGAGTTTATTAAAACGTTTAAGAACTTTTCTAGCTTCAATAACTACATCCTTAAATTCTAGGCGCAAGGTTTCCAAGATAAAAGCCTTCTTTTCGGGATCCTCAATTTCATGAAGCTTAAGGAACATATATTGCATAAAACGATTAAGACTAGCAAACCTAGTTTCCAACATGTCAATTAAATAAATAGAAGCAACTTCAATACTAGGAGCAAGCTCAACCCAAGACATTTCCTCATCTTCATCGTGCATACTAATGTGATTAAAGAACTCCTCAATGTTACTTTTGCCAATAATCGAACCACTCCCTACAGAGAGGTCCTCCAGAACGAACTCAGGGAACAACATGATAAACTAAAGTAAAGAAATAACAACTACCAAGGATTCTAATTTTTTTGGGTTTTTGATATAAAGCAATGCATGAAAAATAAAATAAAGTAAAGCAAAACAAATAACAAAGTAAAGAATGTGTGTGCGAAGAAATCCCCTCGCAGAAGTCTTCTCTCTTCCCCGGCAACGGCGCCAGAAAAATAGCTGCTACTCCAAGTTGATGTGGGAGCAAACTGTTCTTGTGCGTGGTGAATAACCAGCCCGTTGGGAACCCCAAGAGGAAGGTATGATGAATGTAGCAGCAAGTTTTCCCTCAATTAAGAAACCAAGGTTTATCGAACAGGAGAAGGGAGACGATGACGACTGAAGGTGTTGTGGAACCTGCACACACACAAACAAGTACTTTGTTCCCAACTTGCGATGAGGTTGTCAATCTCACCGGTTTGCTTGAAACAAAGGTTATGAGTGTATCGAGTGGAAAACAGTAGAGTATGCGAGTAAAGTAAACAGTGCGGGAAAAGTAAACAGGTGATTGCAATATGATTAAAATAGGACCGGGGTCCACAGTTCACTAGTGGTGTCTCTCCATAGATAAAATAACATGCTGGGTAAACAAATTACAGTTGGGCAATTGATAGAATAAAGATAACGTGATATGTCAAGAAGATCACTATGAGATTTACTCTGGGCATTACAACAAAATACATAGACCGCCATCCAACTGCATCTATGACTAATAATCCACTCCCGGGGATATCATCCGAACACCCTAGAAGTATTAAGTTGCGAACAACAGATAATTGCATTAAGCAAAGTGTGTAATGTAAACAAAGCATATGCCCTTGAGCATATGAATGTTGTTTTCTCCCTAGTAGCAACAGCACATCTACCACCTTAGAGGTTTCTGTCACTCCCCCAGGTGAAATAGAGACATGAACCCACTATCGAGCATAAATACCCCCTCTTGGAGTCACTAGCAACTACTCGGCCAAGATAGCTACTAACAACGGAGAGCATGCAAGATCATAAACAACATAGAGATAACAAAAGATATAATTCAGTACAGCAACTTAATCATAAACACCAATATTCATCGGATCCCAACAAACCAACATCATAGAATTACATAACGGTGATCTCAATCATGTATGGCAGCTCATGAGATCTAAACATGAAGCACATGGTGGAGAAGACAACCATCTAGCTACTGCTATGGACCCATAGTCCAAGGTAGACTACTCACTCATCGCTCCGGAGGCAAGCATGGCGATGAAGAAGACCTCCGGTGGCGATTCCCCTCTCCGACAGGGTGCCGGGAAGAGCTTCTGGACCCTCCCGATCTTCGGGTCGATGGCGGCGGCGTATCGCGATGTGTTCTGGAAATCTGATCGGGCACTTAGGTTTTCTCGTCGGGGGGTATTTATAGGCGAAGGGGCGTCGTCAGAAGAGGGGCCAGGTAGCCTCACAAGGCGGTGGCGCGGGCCAGGGGCTGGCCGCGCCACCCCTGTGTGTGGGCCCCTGGTCCCTCACCTCCTACTCTCCTTTGGATCTCTGGAAGCTTCCGGGTAAAATAAGACTTCAGGAACTTGTTTCGTCCAATTCCGAGAATATTTCCTGTGTATCACTTCTGAAACACAAAAACAGCAGAAAACAGGAAACTAGCACTGTGGCACTTCGTTAATAGGTTAGTTCCGGAAAATGCATAAAAATGCCACTAAGTGTAACGAAACAATAGGCAAATGGTGTAAAAACAAGCATGGAGCATCAAAAATTATAGATACGTTTGAGACGTATCAACTAGCGTCGACGTAACCTTTTACGACGAGCTGCTCATCACCTCCATAGACCAAGAACATTTCTTTAGTCCTGTTTAAATACTTTAGGACGTTCTTTACGGCTGTCCAGTGTTCCACTCCTGGATCACTTTGGTATCTGCTCGTCAAACTAAGAGCATTGGTCACATCCGGTCTAGTACACAACATGGCATACATGATAGAACCTATGGCCGAGGCATATGGCACTTTGCTCATAGTTTCTCTATCTTTTACTGTAGCTGGACACTGAGCCTTGCTCAATATCTTACCTGACAACATGGGCAATGAACCTTTCTTTGCTTTATCCATTCTGAACCTTTTCAGAACTTTGTCCAGGTATGTACTTTGGCTTAAACCTATTAGGCATCTTTCTCTATCTCTATAGATTTTGATGCCTAATATATAAGCAGCTTCTCCTAGGTCTTTCATTGAAAAACATTTATTCAAATAACTCTTCACATCATTAAGCATACCGATGTCATTTCCAATAATCAATATGTCATCCACATATAGTACTAAAAATGTCACTGAGCTCCCACTCACTTTCTTGTAGACACAAGCTTCGTAGCAATTTGGAATAAATCCAAAACTCTTGATCACTAGATCAAAACGAAGGTTCCAACTCCGGGATGCTTGCTTCAGCCCATAAATGGAATGCTGAAGTTTGCACACCTTATCAGCATCCTTAGGATCGACAAAACCTTCAGGCTGCATCATATACAACTCTTCATCAATGTTGCCATTGAGGAACGCAATCTTGACATCCATCTGCCAAATTTCATAATCATGAAACGCAACAATTGCTAATAAAATCCGAATGGACTTAAACATCGCTACGGGAGAGAAAGTCTCATCGTAGTCAACACCTTGAACTTGCCGAAAACCTTTTGCGACAAGCCGAGCCTTATAGACAGTAACATTACCATCTGCGTCCGTTTTCTTCTTGAAAATCCATTTGCACTCAACGGCCTTACGGTCGCTAGGAGGGTCCACCAAAGTCCATACTTGGTTTTCGCTCATGGATCCCAATTCGGATTTCATGGCCTCTAGCCATTTCTCAGAGTCTGGGCTCATCATCGCTTCCTCATAGTTCGCAGGTTCATTGTTGTCTAACAACATGACGGTTAAGACAGGGTTGCCGTACCATTCAGGAGTGGCACGCGACCTTGTCGACCTACGAAGTTCAGTAGTAGCATCACTCAAAGTTTCATGATCCTCGTCATTAGCTTCCTCTCCTGTTGGTGCAGGCGGCGCCGGAACAACTTTGGGTGCTGCGCTACTCTCCAACTCGAGAGAAGGTTCAATAACCTCGTCTAGCTCTACCTTCCTCCCACTCACTTCTTTCGAGAGAAACTCCTTCTCAAGAAAGGATCCGTTCTTAGCAACAAAGACTTTGCCTTTGGATCTGTGGTAGAAGGTATACCCAATCGTTTCCTTAGGGTATCCTATGAAGATGCATTTCTCCGCTTTGGGTTTGAGCTTGTCCAGCATCAACCTCTTGACGTAAGATTCGCATCCCCAAACTTTAAGAAACGACAGCTTAGGTTTAGCACCAAACCATAGTTCATACGGTGTCGTCTCGACGGATTTGGATGGTGCCCTATTTAAAGTGAATGCAGCGGTTTCTAATGCATAACCCCAAAATGATAACAGTAAATTTGTAAGAGACATCATCGATCGCACCATATCCAATAAAGTTCGATTCCGGCGTTCAGACACACCATTGCGCTGTGGTGTTCCAGGTGGCGTGAGTTGTGAAATGATTCCGCTTGTTTTAAGATGCGTGAGAAAATCATAACTCAAATACTCACCTCCACGATCGGATCGTAGAAATTTAATTTTCCTGTTACGATGGTTTTCCACTTTGTTCTGAAATTCTTTGAACTTTTCAAATGTTTTAGATTTATGTTTCATTAAATAGACATACCCATATCTACTTAAGTCATCAGTAAAAGTGAGAAAATAGCGATATCCACCGCGTGTCGAAATGCTCATTGGTCCGCACACATCGGTATGTATGATTTCCAATAAGTCCGTTGCTCGCTCCATTATTCCGGAGAACGGGGTTTTGATCATCTTGCCCATGAGGCATGGCTCGCACGTGTCAAACGATTCAAAATCAAGAGACTCCAAAAGTCCATCAAAATGGAGTTTCTTCATGCGTTTTACGCCAATATGACCTAGACGGTAGTGCCACAAATAAGTTGGATTATCACTATCTACTTTGCATCTTTTAGCCTCAATGTTATGGATGTGTGTTTCATTGCTTTCGAGATTCAGAAGAAATAAACCATTCACGACAGGTGCATGACCATAAAAGATGTTATTCATATAAATAGAACAACCATTATTCTCTGACTTAAATGAATAACCGTCTTGCAATAAACATGATCCAGATATAATGTTCATGCTCAACGCAGGCACATAATAACACTTATTAAGGTTTAAAACTAATCCCGAAAGTAAAACTAAGGAGAGCGTGCCGACGGCCATCACATCAACTTTTGATCCATTTCCGACGCGCATCGT
This sequence comes from Dactylis glomerata, assembly GCA_007115705.1. Lineage (NCBI taxonomy): Eukaryota > Viridiplantae > Streptophyta > Magnoliopsida > Poales > Poaceae > Dactylis > Dactylis glomerata. The sequence goes on along the minus strand of QXEO01000541.1, from coordinate 13,264,041 downwards.
CACCTCATCCCTTGCTAGCCGCCGTCTATTCCGTAGCTCCTGTTTTGAGTTACAAATATTAGCAACTGAGCCAGTATCATATACCCAGGCACTACAACGAGCGCTAGTAAGGTAAACATCAATAACATGTATATCAAATATACCTTTAATGGTGCCAGCCTTCTTGTCCGCTAAGTACTTCAGACAGTTGCATTTCCAGTGACCCTTGTCCTTGCAATAGAAGCACTCAGTGTCCGGCTTAGGTCCAGACTTGAGCTTCTTCTCAGTAGGGGCAACGCGCTTGCCGCTGCCTTTCTTGAAGGATCCCTTTGCACCCTTAGCTTTCTTGAAGCTAGTGGTCTTGTTGACCATCAACACCTGATTATCTTTCTTGATATCCACCTCCGCAGCTTTCAGCTTTGCGAAGAGCTCAATGATTGTATCAGTGGAACCAATTTGATTGTGAGTAACTACAAAACCTTTGTAGCTAGGAGGGAGTGATTGCAGAACTCTATCAATCTTGAGCTCTTCTAGAATCTTGCAGTCCAGTTGCTCAAGACGTTGAGTATAGCCCGACATCTTAATGGCGTGCTCACTAACGGAACTCCCTTCCTCCATCTTGCAGTTAAAGAACTTCTCAGAGATCTCATATCTCTCAGAACGGGCTTGAGTCTGAAACATAGTTTTCAGTTCCTCAAGAATCTCATAAGGCCCACGGTACTTCTCAAAACGATTTTGAAGTTCCGGTTCCATAGAAAATAGCATGGTACTCATTATCGCATTATAATCATCTCTGCGAGCATTGAAGTTAGCAAGTTCTTAAGTTTTCGCTGTTGCAGTAGGGGTGTCACCTAGCGCTTCCTCAAGTACATAGGCTTTTTGACCGCCAGCGAGAATGATTCTCAGATTGCGGAACCAGTTGGTGAAGTTAGACCCATTGTTCTTAAGCTTTTCTTTCTCAGCAAACACGTTGAAGTTGAAGTTGGATTTAGCCATTTGATCTACACAATTTGCAAGTACAGTTTAGACTATGTTCAAGATAATTAGTTCAACTTAATCAAATTACTAGATGAATTCCCACTAAATTCAACATCCCTCAAGTTGTTTAGTGAACACGATCCAAATTCACCACACCTAATCCGATCTTCATGAGAAGAGATGTGGTTTCAATGGTGGACAACGAAGTGTCGATCATATCATTCATATGACTCATGTTTAACCTTTCGGTTCGTGTGTTCTGAGGCCATGTCTGTACATTCTAGGCTCGTCAAGTCAAACCCAAGTATTTCTGCGTGTGCAAAACTGGCTTGCACCCGTTGTATGTGAACATAGAGTTTATAGCACCCGATTATCACGAGATGCTTCAAAACGATGAACTTTTGCAATGGTGCATACGAGGGGAGAACACAATTTTATCTTGATCTCTAAGTGAGGAATCATCTTATAATGCTACCGTCGCGATCAAAGCAAAATAAGATACATAAAAGGATAAACATCGCATGCATATAATTTTATGTGACATGGTATAGCCAATCTTCGCGCAATGATCTCCATCTTGTGCGTGCCGGCATGATCTCCATCACTCCACCATGATTGCCTCCACCGCAAATAGCAACTACAACTATTGCTAACTACTTAGCGATAAAGTAAAGCTATTACATGGGGTATAAGAAGTTGACACGCAGGTCATACACAATTATAAAGACAACCATATGGCTCCTGCCGGTTGTGAACTCATCGACATGCAAGTCGTGAAATATTACAAAACATGATCATTGCATACATCATATATATCACATCACATCTTGCGGCCATACCATATCACAAAAACACTCCCTGCAAAAACAAGTTAAGAACGATTCTTACCTACGAAAAGCCACAACGGTGATATTATGGTTGCTAACATCCGTTGTAAATCCCATGACTACTATAGTGAGAGAAACTGACATCCACCAGCCGCATGTGTGGAACAAGCCACACGTCAAGTGCGGAGCCGGTCTCGCGAACGAGGTTGCGTAAAGTTGGCCTGGACCGCTTCGATCTCACTATGCCGCGCCATAAGAAATACACAACAAAGAGGTTTGCAACAGAAAACATCAACGCCCGCAACAAGCATGCTGTGTTCTACTCGTGAAACACATCTACGCATAGATCTAGCTCTGATACCACTGAAGGGTTTCGAAGCATAGTAAATCAAAAATCATCCTACAGATGCGAACAAGAAAGCCAAGATTTAATCTAGGAGATGTAATCAATGAGAGAGATAGATGAGATCTTCATACCCTTGAAGAAATCGCACAGCGGAAACGTTCAATAGAACGTGGATGATGTAGTCGTACTAGCCGTCTCCTCCTCGCGATCTGATCCGATCTAACGCCGCAAGTGGCGATGCCTCCGAGAGATGCACACGTACAACGCACCAATGACTCCGCCTTCCCGGTCCAGCGAGATATGGTGGAGTGGTAGATGGGATCGACAGCACGACGGCGTGGTGTCTATGGTTGAGAGTTTTCGCCGACAGGGCTTCGCCTGTTTGCGTGGTGGAGAAAGAATGGAGAAAGGAGGCTTCAGAAACCGGGCAGCGGCTCCGCGGGAATTAGGTCAAAACTAAAACCACCGGCGACCTAGTCTTTTTATAGACGTCTGTGTCTTGACACAGGGGCTAGGTCACGCAGCGCTGCCTTGCAACACACGATGATCGATCGTATCGATTGTCGGCCTCGTGCATACGCTGCAGAAAACGCGTTGCGGCCTGGCGAGAGCTCGATCCGATCGACTCCCGGCCCACGCGCGTGTGCTGTGGCGGTGTGGCCTGGCAGCCCATGCAAGGCCCAGCCGGGCCTGGCCACTGCCATCGAGCGAGCCAGGGGCAGCCGCTCGCCCTGGCTCCTCGACCGAGCGAGCCGCGCTCGCTGCGACATCGAGCCGCGCTCGCTGCCTTCCTTTTTTTTCTTTATTTAATTATTTCTTCCAAATAAATAATGCTTAATATTTATTAATTCATACAATTAATAAATACTATATTTCCACCCGGAACAATTCCGTAACTTTCCGAAACTATTTCACATATATCCCGGAACTACCCTAGCGTTGATTTGCGTTAAGTGTGTGACCCTACGGGTTCGAGAATGCGTGGACATGATCTCCATCAATAATCAATAGCGGGATCTGGAAATCCATATTGACTCCCACGCACTCAGCGATGATCATATCGGATGAACCACGATGTCAGGATTCAATCAATCCCGTATTTGTATGCCCTCCGTCTCACGATATTTTACTCGCCCGAGATTCGATCGTCGGTATCGGCATACCTAGTTCAATCTCATTCACAGCAAGTACTTAACTCGTTCCATAATCCGATATCACTTTGTGATTAACTCCTTAACCACGTGCTTGCAAGCGGTGTTGATATCGATTACCGAGTGGGCCCGAAGTATATCTCTTCGACTCGGGAGGGATAAATTCCATCTCGATACATACAACCCAACAAGTACTTTCCGATTACCTAAGAGACACCTTTATGATCACCCTTTCATAGGATGACGTTTGATGACCTCAAAGCTCTCTTCCGGCACTAGGGAGTTGCATTATCTCATGGGCTAAGGAATACAATACTTGACATAGGAAAAAGCTTTGCAAAGATGAACACAATGACACGATCTAATTACTGTGCTTTATTTGGGTCTGTCCATCACATCATTCTCCTAATGATATGACCTCATTATTAATTGACAACTCATGTCTATGGTTAGGAAACCTTAACCATCATTAATCAATGTGCTAGTTCATAGAGGCATACTAGGGACACGGTGTTGTTCATAAACCACACAAGTATTAAAGTTTCCGCTTAATACAATTCTAGCATGGAATATAAACATTATCATGAACAAGAATTATAATAATAACATCTTTATTAAAGACTCTAGGGCATAATTCCAACAATAACTTGGTGTGGTTCCAAGTGTGCAAGGACCGATGGAGATCTATTGTGACAACAATGGCGCAATTGCTCAAGTCAAGGAACCAAGGTCTCACCAGAATAACAAACATATACTTCGCAAGTATCACTTAATCCGGGAGTACGTGGATGAAGGTGAAATCAAGCTATGTAAAATTCATACGAATCTTAATGTGGCAGATCCGTTGACTAAGCCTTTATCGCTTGCAAAGCATGTGCAACACCTAGAGGCCATTGGTGTAAGACAACTATTTGTAAACTAGATATTTGACTCCAGTGCAAGTGGGAGACTGATGGGAATATGCCCTAGAGGCAATAATAAAGTTTTATTATAAATATTCTGTTTTTCATAAATAATATTTATGTTTCATGCTATAACTGTATATTGGTTCTGAATATGAGATTTGAAGGAAAACCTAATTACACATGTGGAATAATAAACAACAAAGAGATCGTTTTCCTGACTATGGGCATAAGTAAGTTGTTACAAGGTTGCCGATAATAAGTGAGAGCACATTGTTCGGGGAGAACAATGTGTTGGAAACTACCCCGTTGATATACCACGAAACTAATTCGTCAATATGTTGTTGGTATTTAATCATGAAAGGCATTGTCGTTTATATGTTTTGGAAGGCCATGAGAGAAAATAGACATGGGTACCGAAAGATTGCTTTCACTACACTTAACTTTATCCGTAAAAGGGTGATTACTAAAGTGTTGGTGGAGTACTCAGAAAGTACGCTATAGTTCTATTGTCTCAAGATTGAGATTTACTACTCCGACGGTGGAGAGATATTCTCTGGGCTAGCTCAGTGTTATGATGTTCATCATCGTCTGGCCGGACACGTGACTAAAGATGTTAGTCACAGGAACATCGATAACATGGATAGAGTAAAGAGAGCACGTCAGGTAACGAGATATAACCTTGCATGAAACAGTTCACGAACTACATTCTAAAAAGTTGAATGGGGTAATTTTAAAGTTAGATTTTGAAAATGCTTATGATAAAGTTAAGTGGTCTTTTCTCCAACAAACACTCAGAATGAAAGGTTTTTCTAATGGGTGGCATGCTTTGATCAATTCATTCGTGTCAGGAGGTAGTGTTGCCATCAAAGTCAATGACGATGTTGGCAGATACTTCCAGACATTGAAAGGTCTGGGGCGCAGGGTGATCCCTTATCGCCAATGCTATTTAATATAGTCGCCGATATGCTTGCCATTATGATCAAACGCGCAAAGAATGATGACCTCATTGAAGGAGTTATTCCTCATCTTGTTGATGGGGGATTATCCATTCTTCAATATGCCGATGATACGATTCTTTTTATGGAACATGATCTTGAGAAAGCACAAAATCTAAAACTTATACTTTCAGCTTTCGAGCAACTATCAGGTCTAAAAATTAATTTCCATAAAAGTGAATTGTTTTGTTTTGGCGAGGCTTTGGACGAGGTCAATGCATATGCCGAGTTATTCGGTTGTGGGCAGGGATAGTTTCCTATGCGGTATTTGGGGATTCCGATTCATTATCGGAGACTAACACTTGCCGAATGGAAACTCGTCGAGGAGAGACTACAAAAACGTCTTAGTAGTTGGAAAGGTAAATTGCTATCCCTGGGAGGAAGATTGATAGTCATTAATTTAGTACTATCTAATATGGTACTACATATGATTTCATTCTTTCTCTTGCCTAAAGGAGTCTTATACAAACTGGATTATTACCGGTCTAGATTCTTTTGGCAAGAGGACATCAAGAAAAAGAAATACCGATTGGCTAAATGGAATGTTGTATGTTCTCCCAAAGACCAGGGTGGGCTTGGTATTCATGACCTCGAGGTCAAAAATACAGCCTTACTGGGGAAATGGCTATTTAAGCTACTTACTTAGGAGGGGATTTGGCAAACCATTCTTAAGAGGAAATATGTTTGCCAAAAAGCATTATCCCAAGTTCTTTGGAAACCGGGTGATTCGCATTTTTGGGCTGAACTCATGCTAACAAAGAAGTTTTTATTTGGTCTAGGTTCTTTTTCCATTAAGGATGGTTCAGAGATACGATTCTGGGAAGACACATGGCTTGGAAATGCCTCTCTTTGTGAACAGTATTCGGCCTTATATAGCATTGTGCGCCACAAAGGCGATACTATCGCCAAAGTAATGGAGACCTCTCCACCAGTTGTGACATTTAGAAGGGATTTGTCTGGACAAAGACTTGTAGTCTGGAATGCCTTACTTCAGCGTTTGGCAAACATCCAACTATAGAATGGACATGATGAATTCCGTTGGAACCTAAATGAAAATGGGAAATTTTCAGTTGCTTCCATGTATAATGCTCTTATTCTTCCAGATGTGCCAATCGATAAAATTAGTAATAATAAGCTTTGGAAGTTGAAGATTCCATTACGAATAAAGGTATTTGGATGGTACATACGTAAGGGAGTTATTTTAATGAAAGATAATCTTGCAAAACAGAATTGGCATGGAAATAAGAAATGTGTTTTTTGTCATCAGGATGAAACAATTAAACACTTGTTCTTCCAATATCGTTTCGCTAGATCTATATGGTCAGTCATCCAAGTAGCTTCAACCTTGTTTTCACCATGCAGTATTACCAATATATTGGGAATTGGCTAAATGGAATCGACAATAGGTTTAAAAAGCATATTAGGGTGGGAGCGATTGCCTTTATTTGGTCGCTGTTGCTATGTAAAAATGATAAAGTGTTCAATGACAAAACTCTTCCATCTTGCAGGTTATCTACAGGGCTATTGGTACACTCCGTTTATGGTCTGCTATGCAGCGTCTGAAGGATCGCGACCTTTATATGGAGGTCTGTGCATGACTGGAAGCTACGGCGAGGAATACTTTTTCCCAACATGGATGGCCGCATAGCTTACGGATTGGTGCTTCTAGTTAAGCGAGATTACAATTGCTCACCATGATATGTAATTTTGCCTTTTTTCTGGGATGAGACTTAGACTTGAATTTGGGCTATGATCCTAGTTATGCAGAGACCGGGTGTACGCTTAATAGTAACTATTAAGTAATAAAGTGCTCTTTATCGAAAAATAAAAGAACTCTTAATATGGCTTTGGCATAATCTTTCTGTTAACATTTATTTCTAGTAAAGTTAAGAAGTAAAAATAATAAAAAAGCAGCAGATATTTGACTGAGTTTGTTCAGTGAATTTTGTTTACGCATTCCAGGATTTAGCAGTGGTGTTAAAACACTGGAAGCGAGCTGCAGGAACGGATGCTGGCAGAATATAAGGAGGATCACTGGAGAAAACAAGACTCTGAATACATGTTCATGTGAAGAAGTAGTTAACCTGGAAACACCTGCACCAAAATTTGTGACATAGTATGTACTGAAGATAGAAGCTCCCTTACGGTAGCTTATCTGCTTATGGAATCAAACATAGCATTCACTAATTCAATCGAAACACGTAGCCAAATAACCACAGGTCACAACTGACTCAAATGGCTGCGAGGACAGAACTATCAACAATGCTCGACACATTTGAGTTCTCCAAAATATCAAATATAGCATCGAACAGATCAAGCAAAGAGATTTTAAATAGCATCAATGATTCTTCTGTTTCTGTTTTAATCATCATGTACATATCTGCAGTTTGTCTACTTTATTTATCTTACCGGCGATCTAGAGTGCAATATTGTTTTAGTTCATTGCAGTACTTTGAGAAAAGAGCAGTAGCATTCTACCGCATATATACTTATAATTTTCTGGTTTTAGAGCTGTACAAGAACTGAATAAGAAAAGAGCAAAAAAGAAATAACTAAAGCCATCTCTCCAAGGATGAATGCACGCACAATCACACAGGTGGGAACACTCTAGTTGTACTACCTTGATATACATAAGCTATGAACGGGCTGATTTCCGCAACAATTCTTCTGTTTTAATGTCGATGGTAGTAATGCATGAATCATCATGTACATGTCTGCAGTTTATCTACTTTAACTATCTTAATGCCATGGCACTCAGCCAGTGGCATGATCTCCTAGGTAAATATGAATTCATATCGTGCTGATCTGATTTACACTCTCCAGGACGACAGTCTGGACATACATTATTTTGACAGAAAGCAGTAGCATTCTACTGCTACTTGTAATTTTTTGGTTCTACAACTGTACAATATCTAGATAAGAGAAGTGCCAAAAGATCTAACAAGGCTGAATGCACGCGCATTACTGATCACATGGGTGGGAATACTCACCTTATACTACCGTGAGATACATCAGCTATGAATGGGCAGATTTCCGCAACCATTTAGCTACATGTAGAGGAAGTTTTGGTTGTCCAGGAATCCTTCGTAGTCTGTACTTGAAGACCCTGGAACCAGGTATACCTTCTTGCCAGATACCAACCACATGGTACAGCCCATCATAGATGAATTTTGAGATTTCCTTTCCTTTGGAATGATTGTCTGCATTTTGGCTCTTAAAGCCATGAGTTACTCGGACAGGTATCTCTCTTTTGATGCAGTTCTTCAAGGCAAGGTTCCCACGATGAAGCTTCTGATCCCCATCCTGGTCGGCACCACCAGCAGCCTTTCCTCCGGAACCCGTGTATACCAGGTCGCCCGAGTTAGAGAATTCGTCAAGGTAACCTCCTGAAGCGATTATGCTTATTGCAATAAGCTCGCCGTCCCTGTCCTTGGTGGTGTCAATGCCTGCCCGGTAGGGGCCGTGCAGACCAACAATGGCCAGCTCTACCCTGAACAGAAACTGATCGCCCACTTCAACTCCGGCAACCTCGCCCACAGTTGGCCCATGTTTGATGTAGTCTGGTAGTTTTTTGATGATTTGGTCGGCTGCAAGGTCAACCCTGCGAAGCTCCATTGAACCCTGCTTCACAGCTTTTGCAAGGAACCTGCATAAGAACTCGAATCTTCTGCACATCATCCTGACTCTACGACGAGGATCAGCATTCTGCCCTCCATGCTGCCTGTGGTGCCTTACAGAAAGAACACATGAGGGACAACCGAGGCACAACTCAAGCTTTCCTTCGTGAACAGAAACTGCCTTCAAAATATCATCATCTTCCAAGTAGACGGCCCTTTTACCCTTCAGTTTCTCCTGAGCGATGATCATAAATTTGAACTTACGTTTTTCCTTGCTAGCCGATGCAGATGCAGAGGCAAGATTAACAGTTACAGGTTTAGTTTCAGCTGCCTTGAACTTCTTCATGGTAGCAGTTGCAGTGAAAAAGGGTTTATCCGGAGGTACCAGCTGTGACATTGTCTGATTTGTTTTCACAGGTTTAGTTTGAGCTTCCTTGAACTTATTCATGGTAGCAGTTGTAGTGGAAAAGGGTCTATCAAGAGTTACCAGCTGTGACATATAAATAGGTGGCCGGACTGTTTTTCTAGGTGTGAGTCTTATCTTGCTTGTGATGATGCCACTTGTAGAGCCACACGGTATGACATTAACAGACTGATGGGCGATATTGTCTGATTTTCTAGCAATCTCACTACCCCCCTGCTCTTGACCATGCCCCTTGGCAGCGGTTTCACCCTCATCCGGCTCTGGACCATGCCCCTTGGCAGCAATCTCAACATCCAATTCCCCGTCCTCTGCTGCGGGAACAATTGTATCCTTGTCTATACCTTCCACAGTGTCTATGGCAGAAATCTTACTTTCCTCCAATTTCTGAACCACCACTACTCCATTCAAAGATTGATTGTTCATAGGATCCACAATGTTCATGGTGTCAGCAATCACACCTTCCTCTACTTTCTGAACCACCACTACTCCATCCAAAGATTGAATGTTCATTGATTCCACAATGTCCATGGTGGCAGCAATCTCACCTTTCTCTAATTCCGGGGCATCCACTGCTCCATCAGAAGTGTTCGTAGATTCCAGAATATCCATGGTGGCAGTAATCTCACACTCCTCAAACTCATGAACCCCTGCCACTCCATTCAAGGTATTCTCATCCATGGCTTCTGCAGTGTCCATTGAGGGAGCAATCTCACCCTCCTCCAATTCCTCGCCTTCTACTGATGATCCATACAAATTATCCTTGTTCATAACTCTCAGAATGTCCATGGTGGCACTGGCAGGGATCTCACCCTCCACTAGTCCATTAAAAAAATCCCTGTTCATAGCTTCCACACTGTCCATCGTGGCAGGGATCTCACCCTCTTCCAGTTCCTGGCACTCGATAGGTCGACTTGAAGTGTCATTCTTGATCATTTCGATTGTGTCAACAATCTCACCCTCTTCCAATTCCTGACCTTCTCCATCCAGAGCATCCTCTTTCATCATAGTAGTCTCCACAATTTGAGTGGCAGAGTACGGCAAAGATCCATTGTCATGTGCAGCTGCCAAGGCACCGAAACTACCAACAGAAGGCAGAGATTTCAACTGCTTCTTTCCCAACTGATCACCCCGTGCTCCAAAGAACGGTGTTGTCCCACTGATTTCCAACAAACCTGCATTCCCAATCCCAACTGAAGCGTCTGATGCTTTCCCCACCATGGCCTTGTCACCATGAGGATACCAGTCCGCGGCTGAAGCACCGCCGTTTACAGCCACCACCTTCTCCAGCACAGCCGGCAGCAAGCCGCCCTCCTCCGCACGAAAACTGCCATGAGAAGATGAAGCGCCGACTCGCAAGCCGTCCTCGCCGCCGCTGCGCACGATCGGAGCAGCCGATTCCCTCCCGCAGACGGGCAGAAACCGACGGGTATAGGGCACGGCCCTACGCTTGGGAGGTGGCGGAGACGCGGCTGGCGCCAACCCCCTCTTCCACCCAATTCCACCGCCTCCACTTCCACCGGCAGCACGCACGCCGCTCGCTTCCTCTGCTCGATTGTACGCAGCGTAAGGACGAGAGGGAGGCCAAGGGCTCGAGCGCGCGGCGGAGCTGACATAGCTGTGTGGACAGCCTCGCTTCACGGGAGCGGTCCTTGACCACGATGACCGCACAGCGCCGTGGGGCTTCGCCGGAGGAGGAGGAGGACAAGGGCGCGAGCGCGCGGCGGATTGAACAGAGCTGTGTGGCCAGCCTCGCTCCACGGGGGCGGCCCTTGACCAGGATGGCCACTCGACGCCGTCGGGCTTCGCCTCCCAGGGGTCTGATCCATCCCCCACCATGGCCGGCAGCGGCACGGCGGGAAGGACACAGCTGTGTGACCAGCCTCGATCCATGGGGGCGGCCCTTGGCCACGATGGCCACTCGGCGCCGTCGGGCTTCGCCTCCCATGGGTCCCATCCATCCCCGACCATGGCCGTCGAGTCGAAGTTGGCCGGCAGCGGCACGGTGGGAAGGACGACGTGGGAAGGCAGGCAGTTGGGGTTTTTGGCAAGGGAATGGTGAGGCGCCTGCAGCGGTCGATTTCCCAGAGAATGAATGAATTCTTTCTAGCGTGCTCCCTTTGTACTCTGGGCTATATATATCGAGAATCATTATCAGGTCGCATCCACTGTGGCAGTCCATTTTGCCACGATTTTTTGAGTAAAGTTGTAAAATTTAAACTTAGGACGTAGTCTACGTATATTTGTTACTACTTATTCATACAGATCACAAAATGGCCTATGTAAGTTTCAAACTTCGCACGCACATGTAATGATTTTTTTTGGTATTTTCTAAAACTTAAATACGAATCTTTTTGTGCAGTAAAAGAAGTTTCTCTTACTTTTCCCGTGAGCCCTCACTGCTCTCTCCCTATTGGCTACCGAGTTGGGTTTCACTGTACCTCGGTTTCCAAAATTTATGTTACTATATATATATGCATAGGAATTCTTGCCCACGTGACAGGCGTGCGTGTCTTTAGGTTTTCATGAAGCGAAAAACCCTCTTGCTCAACGATCTAGTTTTGATTCTCCATCCATTTGGTGTGAAATCGAAGGTTTTTTTTATCATATGTTACCATAGGGAACGTGAAAATATGGTATTGAATTTCAAAGTTACATTTCCAAAATCAGTGGAAGTTAGTGGATTTTGGTGGTTTAAATTTGCATTAGGCCGCCGAACGACTAAAATTTATTCAAATATCTAAAATTTTCACTAGGGTCGCATCCACTGTGCTATAGTCCATTTTGCCACTGATATTTGAAATTTATTCAAATATTTTAAATTTGCATAGGGATTCTGGCCCACGTGACAGGCGTGCGTGTCTTCAGGTTTTCATGAAGCGAAAAACCCTCTTGCTCAACGATCTAGTTTTGATTCTCCATCCATTTGGTGTGAAATCAAAAAATTTAATTTTTATCGGACGTTGTCGGAGGGACATAAAAATATGGTTTTGAATTTCCACGTTACATTACCGAAACCAGGGAAATTCTATGCATATGGTGGTTTCAATTTGCATTAGGCCGGGAAACGGCTGAATCTATCTCTTGTAATGTATTCAAGTATTTAAAATTTTGAAATCGATTTAAACTCGTGCGCGTTACTGAAATGAGCACAGTAACTCACCGCAGCAGCAGCAGCAGCTTCGCGGCAAGTTCGTGGGGGCGTGAGAAACTGAGAATGGAACTATGGAAGGCAATATTGCTTTTGGACTAGCTGGTCATCACCGGCCAGTTTTAGGAAGTGGGTTTAGCTCATTTTGGGATACAACTTTTACGACCGATGAAACACAGCACATGCACGCTGAATCGGCACTGCAGAGACTAGACGATGGCCATGCCTGCCTGTCTGCTAGCAGCTGAGCTTGCTCAGTGTAGTCTACAACGAGGGCCGAATTAAGTTTCGTGGAACAGGACTGAATTTACTTGTCCCCATCGATTCCGTTTTCAGAAAGCATGAACACATTCACTCACCGCTGCAGCACCAGCAGCAGCTTCCCGGCAACTTCCTGGGGTACGAGAATGGAAGGCTAGATTGCTTAAGGACTAGCTCTTCAACCCGACAGTCTTAGAAAATGGGTTTAGCTCATTTTGGAATGCAACCTCTTGGAAAAGGAAGAATTTCACTATTTTTCAATCTCCATATACTCCCTCTGTCCCGAAATAACCTGCGCGCTGGCATTTTTATAAAACACCTCCTGCACTTTTTCACCTGAAAGAACTCGTCCTCCCGCACTCGTCTGCCCCGTTCGCGTCCGTCCTCGTCCCCGGCTCTACCAACTTCTCCTCGCCACCATCTCCCGATTCCGCCCGCCACCGTCGCCAGTCCCGGCGGTCTCCTAATGCCGCACGAACACCGCCTCTACCTCCTCTCTCGATTCCATGGCGTGAAAAAATAGATCCGTAGCCCCACAATAAACCCTAGCCCATGCATCGGCAAGGTTTGATCTTGGGATTCATGGCGGAATCCGCGAACTCGAGATCTGGAGCTAGGGCCCTAGGGAATCTATGGAGGCGCCGTTGTCCTCAGCCTCCGGCAAGCTTGGATTTTAGGCAACCATGGTGGCCATAAAAATCAGATATAGAAGATGCACATGGTTGCGTGCATCAACCGATCATTTCGGAAAAGAGATGATGCACAGAAGTACAAATTGTTGTACTTGGCCATGATCAACATAGGCAACCTTGAGCGTAGGAGCACAAGAAGTGAAGAAATGTTGTTATCAAAGAAGGGCGGTCAATCCAACCAGCGGAGGCGAGACCGAACACCTCTTAGAAGTTGGTTATATCTTCATCTTATAGAGCAATGGCACGTCTACAAAGGGAGCCTGAGGTCGGCCAAAATGCCTCAATCGAAGTGCACATATCTTTGTTTTTTCGATAATGGGCTTTTATTACTTAGTAATTAAGTATTACACTCGGCCTCTGCATAATAAAGATGCACACAGTCAAAACACAAGATTCTCATAGTGCTAATAAAATAAAAACTAGGCGAATTACATATCAGACTAAGAAATTGTAAGACGTCTAAGATGATGGAGAGCCAATGCGCAGATTATGCTGCCATCCATGCCGCGAAAAGAGATCCCTCGCCGTATCCTCTAGGCACGTGTACACCTCTGAAAAGAGGTCGTGATCCTCCGTGCGGTGAAACTGTGACCATAGTCGAAGGGTGCCCGTACACCGATAGACAACTTGCAAAAGAGAAGAATTTTTGTTATCAAACACTTTATTGTCGGGTCTAAATGTCTAATCAATGCCTCATGTTATGTTCAAAAATCATTGTTTTCAAGACCAAGTTACGAAATAGATATATGTATTGTTTCCTCGCTTCTGCATCGGTACACCTACCTAGGCAAACTCACGCAGTGGAAAACACATTGATGGGCCGGATTTGCCGATACCGCTTTGATTTGGAGGGTATGATCGGAATTTTGGAAGTATTTATCCCGCAGTCTAGCCCTTCCAAAGCCCGTCGAAAGCCCGTATGACCCGGTAGTGGTTGTACGCGTTCGTTCGTGTACCAATACGTAGATGTATGCTCAGGTGTATCCGTACACATACGTCCGTGCACGTGTCTGCCCACGCGCCCACATCTCGCGTTTCTTTCTCGAAAGGTCACGAGGTATATAAAGGTGACATCGGCATCGTCCCCTCGCAATCTCACTTCTCTTTTCCCAATCTGCAAAAAAGCAAACCCTCACCACCGCACTCCCAGTGCTCTCCAACCGACCTCCCTACGCATCCCGCCTCCCTCCCGCTCCGGCGATGACTTCAGTGAGCGGAGCAGCCGGCACCGTGGCAGATCCATTGGTGGAGAAGAAGGCCATGGCGGATGCAGATGGGGTGGATGCAGGGGATTCGAAAGTCGTAGCGGTTAGGGAGTCCATCGTTGCGGCGATTGACGGCCATCACACCTCTTCTCTGGCCATCATCGACGCGCTTGATGTTCCCGTCGAGCAGCAGGCTGCGGAGGACCTCGTCCTGACCATGGCAGATCTGGCCGCACCCGTGCAGGAGCAGGTGGTGGTGGAAGCAGTCGCCGCCACGGCGGATGATGGCCATCACAGCTCTTCGCGTGCCATCGTCGGCGCGCTCAATGTTCCCGTCGACCAGCAGGCTGCAGAGGACCTCGTCCCATCCATGGCAGATCTAGCCGCTCCCAAGCAGGGGCAGGACATGGTGGAAGCAGCCGTCGTCGATGAGGTTTGATTCTATGTCTTCCTTTTCATCTAATCGATGATCTGTAGTTCTCATTACGGGTTTCATCATAGTTTGTTGATTTTGCTGTTAGACTTGGGTACTATCTGTGAGGCTGCGTTAGGGTTTGTTCATGCCTGCATAATATTGTTAGGGTTTTTTGTCAATTGAGAAATTAGATGTGCACTAGTTATCACTGTGGCGAAAGATGGCGAAAATGGTGTCATTTAGGGTTAGATTTTTGTAAATCTGTGAAATTAGATGGCACAAAGCTGGCATTTAGTGAAAGTGTAACATCACAGATGTGTTTGATCAAGTTTTAGCTTGACCATGTTATTAAAGATGACACACATTAGTTAGCTTTGGAAATGTTGGAAATAATAGTGTTATTTTACATAATTTGTTTGAATGGTACAATTGCTATTTATTGTACTTTTGTTGTGGTACTAGCTTCAGGCATGGATGAATCTATGATTTGTTTTATTTTGAGATTTTTAATAGAGGTAATTATTATGTAGTAGTAATCCTTCTGATGTTATGAAGCTCTAATTTAGAAGAATGTGGCTTGTTGTTGTTAGACACATTTGTAATGCATTATGTGATCACTGTTAGTTGCAGATGGTTTATTAAATAAAATTTATATGATCATGTGAGATTAAATTACTAATTAACCTCACTAGAATTTAGTAGTATTGCTTCTTAGGTAATTAATATATGCTTTATTTCAAGTTTGCTTGACAAATGTATTAATGAATGATGTGTTCCTTATGAGTATAAGATTTATAGGTATTACTAGTTGTTGTATGGTACTGAAATATTCCTTATCTGATTGTATTGTCTACATTATTTACTATTTACTACAAATGTTGGCTTAGAGTTACACAGGCATGACATGTCAATAAATATTCTTTCACTTATTGAGTGTTGAATATGTTTCTATTAGATGGCTCATATAACATAAGTATGTAACAATTATTCATATAGATAGGCCTAGCTAATAAATATTCTACATATTTTTCAATTGTTGTCTATATTATAAGTAGTGCTATGGTTCATGTAACATAAATATGTCTAGGTTGTTGTGTAAGCTAGACCTGGACCTGCAGCAGAGAGGAAGAGGAAGTATGAAGGGTTGGCTCTGTACAATGACAGCTACTATACTTCTGAGGAATAGGCTAAGGTAAAATTATTGCCTGAATTGTTTTTGTTAATAATGCAAGGCAATTGTCAGGGGTGGAATGTAAATAAGCTCATATTTCTGTTCCTTGTTGTGCAATACGACTTTGACGATAGCGTGGACGACAAAAACGAGGCCTTGAACGTCCGCAAGGTCTTGAAGAAGCTGCATGACTTAGAGCTTTGGGCTCATGTTCTAGGGAAGTACGTCTGCCCTTGGTGTTGGATGAAGCTGAAAGATGGACTAAAGGTGTCTCTGCTACAGCATGCAATCACTCTATCCGCAGGCAATAAAATCCAGAGCGAGAGGGCAAACCACAAGGCCCTTGCCAGGTACCTGATCTCAGCTTGAAGTCCTGGAACTTCTTGCTGTCTCCAGTTAATATAGTATGTTGATGCTTTCCTGAATGTCCTTAGCATGTTGCCCAACTTTATGCTTATTATTATAAAGTTGTAATAGCTAAAAACCTAGTACTTGTTCTGTGATGATGCACCTTGCTTTGTGAGCAAGTGGTGCTGCTTTTGATGTACTGCTAAGAACCAAGTCCTATGTGTATGGTATAATGTATGTGAATATTATATATTGTGTCTAGTATGCTTCAACGCTTGGTACTTTTCTTTTACTTTGTAATTTCTTGACGTATTAACGCTGGTTAAACACTTGGTGTGACTTTGAAATAAATTTGGTATACAAATTTTCTTGGTCTAACTCTATGAACAATGAAAGTGTCTAAATTAACTAGATAAAAAGAATGACGCTAATAGCACAAGCATTGAAAATTTGGAAATTGTTTGAAAATGGTATGTAAGAAAGGAGCTATAGAACAAACAATATTTTAAAAATGATAAATTCAAAAAAAGCCCACCAGCTAGATTTGAAGACAACACGGTCTGACTACGAGTTAACCGCACTGGCAAGGAATCGGGCCCATGAAGCCTACAGGCCTAGCTGTCCCACATGACACATTAGAATTTCGTGCAGTTCACAGTGTGTCTAGTGAGAGAAGTAACACAGGGGGTATATAAACAGGTCCGCGCGCCTCCCCATTGGCGAGGTGGAACTAAACTCCCACACGCGCATTGGCTGAGGCAGCTTCGCTGGATACCTGTGAAGGAAATATGTTCTAGAGGAAAATAATAAAGGACTTATTTGCATATTACATATAGTTCATAATAAGTTTAATACTATGCTATAACTATGTCAATTGGAAACATTGGTATAGGTGTGCTATTAAATGATAAAGAGTCCCTAGTAATCCTCTAATTGCTAGTTCATTGATCAATTGATGATCGAGGTTTCCCGATCATGGTGCATTACGCCAATTGAAGATGAGATCATGACATTTAGTAAATGCCATGGTGGACATACCCAAAGTTAGTGTTACAACACGATCATGTCATGATGTTCATGTTGCGATATGAAGAAAGCGTTTTAACTTAATCCTTAGACCATGAGGTTATATTTAATCACTATTTTCGGAGAAAGCTTTGATTGCATCAACTGTCACTCTATAACAGGGTGACTGAAAAGGTGTCTCTTGGGTTTTCCGAAAGAGAATGTTGACACGTCTGAACCAAGAGCGGGAGTTGTTGATCCGCATGACGGATATGATACTCTGGACCCACTCGGTGAGATTACATCCATAGCTACACTGCGTGTGACTAGGTCACGGGGATGGAATATCATGGTATGACTTAAATAGCAATAGTCGGTAATAAGATTGAACAAGGTATAGGAATACCGACGATCAGATTTTTGGCTATGCTAGTATCAGCGAAATAAAGGGAAAGGTACATCGATGCTTACGCTTCAATGACTAAAAGAACTTCATAGAATGCACAAGGATCATCACAGATATCCAGATCTGATTGATGATCATTTACCGGAGAGAGTTCTCGGTAAGGTCTGTAGTGTTCTCGAACTGTCGGGTAACACACTTAAGGGATCTCGATTCTTGAGATGGTTTTGGTAATATTTGGAAACATCATGTGATGATATATGAGAGAGGGAATATTTCCAACGAAGTCCAAAATAGTTTTGGCGGAGTCCGAAATAGTTTCGTGGAGTCCGGAAGAGTTACAGAGTAGCGGGGAATTAATTATAGGTTAATTAATATTAATTAAATGAATTAATATTGATTAAATAATTAATAAATCAAATCCCACCCTGACGACGGTTAGCTCGGCAAATGTCTAGATGAAGGACTTGGGATCGGGGGAAGAGGGTGTTGGATGAACTCGAAGGTAAAGGTTCAGACGAACAAGGCGAAACTAGATGCGTGTAGAGAATAAGCTAGTAAACAATTGGCACAATCTCAATCTAACCCTGGCTGGCCTCTCCTGGCCCTGTTATATAGGTGGTCAGGTCTAAAGGATCTGGTCGGGTTCAATACAAATTACAATATCTGTATACGATATCAGCTCGTATTTCGACTATATCTATATCTGGGCCTAACTCTCATTGGAAAATTACCCAAATGGGCCCCAGGGGTACTAAGATAATAGGCCTTAGTAGCAATATCCTTGTCACACCCTATTGGGCCTCTCCCAGAGAAGAGGCCCATGAAACCCTAGGTGCCCCCCTTTACTAGGCTAGGGCGCCATGGGCCCTAGGCCCTAGCCAGCTAGGGTTAGGGTTTGGGGGAGGGGGAGCAGGCCAGCCCTAGACCTGGCCTCCGCCTCACTTACCACTCCCTTGGCCGCTGCCCTTGGTAGCCTTGGGGGAGGGGTAAGGTGCACCCCGTCCCCACTATATAAAGGGACCCCAAGGGGAGGAGCTCAACACACAATTCCATCACGAGTTCCTCGTGCCTCGATGTCATGGTATTTTGGAGACAGTAGCCATGGGGATGGCTTAACGGAGGGGCTCGACGGTGTGCAACGATGGGTCCGGCTCGAGATTGTGTAACTAGGACACAAGCGTTTACCCAGGTTCAGGGCCCTCCACTCCGGAGGTAACACCCCTACTTCCTGCCTTGTTGTTTATTCTCAGCACATGATGGCTTACAAGGCTCCTAGAGCTGTATTGTCTAGAGGTAGAAGAAGAAGAGTTTGATCTCCCCAGTCTAAGGGTCCAGGCCCCCTTATATAGGCGGGGGCCTGGTTACAGTTTGGTGCCTGGCTGCTGGCTCCTCCGTGGCTGCGGTCTTGATGTGGGCCCCGCCGTCCTCTGGCCCTCTGTCTAGGTGCAGGCCACTTTATAAAGCGTCTTTCCCCCTTGGACCAGCATATTCGGAGCATATGCTTCATGTCTGCCTTGGATCCTTTTGTGGAGGAGAGGCTTGCCCATTGGTTGGTGGAGGCCGAGCGTGGCTGGCGTCACGCTGGTCTCCGGTATCTGTCGATCTTGTCGGGGCCACGCTCCTTTTGATAAAGTGTCTGTTGGATGGTTTTTGTCGTCTTCGCTGGCTCGGTCCTTCGATGATGAAGTCGCCAGTCGGCTGCTGGCACTGCTGGCCCTTCGGTTGAAGCCGGCCTCCTCGGCCGGATGTTGCCGTGATCCCTGGGACATCAGCCGGCAGATGGCTCTGCCCTTGGCCTACCCGGATAGTCATCCCCACTACACTAGCCCCCGAAACTGGCGAAGTCTCATGAGTTTGCATGGGGCTTCGACGAGTTCCATTCCTCGCTGAAGTCGACTCACATCCGTCGAAGTCCCAGGATCTCTCGTTCGGCTTGGAGGTCGTCGTTCTTGAGGCCAAGACTTGGAGAACTCTGCCAGCCGTCTCGGAACGTACCGGCTCCAGGACCGAACCGGCTCGGGGCTAGCCAGTGCCTGGCTCCTCGGGACTTGCACCTCTCAAAGTTTGGACCCACGCTGTGACTGGCCTGAGCGTCGCAGTGTAACGTCCCATCGCCTGCTATCGCTTGGACTTTTATGGCCACCGTAATGATTTTCTTTTACCGAGGCATCGCGTGGCGCCGGTCAACAGTGTGTCCCATCGGTTCTAGACCCACGATCCTTGGTGGTTACTGTGGCGGTTGCCTTCCCGAGGGTGCGCATGATGCGAAATTAGTGGAGCGGTTGCCGAAGCGTTGGGCATAACCGATCCCACTACGCCAGCCCTCTCCCCTACCTCACTCTTCTTTAAATGCCGGGGTCGCCCGGGGTCGAAGGCACATTCCATCACCTCCTTCCCCTCCACCCTGCTAGAGCGTAGTCTGACCATGTCTGCCGTCGGAGGCCCTGGCGTCAGAGGTGAGGGTGTACCGGAGAAGCGCAAGCCCGGTCGCCCGAAAGGAAGTGGGAAGAAGGCGGTGGCGGCGACAGCGGCCGCTCCCTTGTCAGCTTCCCGCCACGGACGGCCGTCGGGCAGCAAGAACAAGAAGACCCTAGCCGCCCTTGCGGCCGCCGCCTGTGGATCCGCCGGGCCAAACGCATCGGCCTCTTCGCTGGTTGGCCCGTCACGGCTTCAATCGATGCTGCCGGTGCTCCAGCCGCCGGCCTATGCTTCGGCTGAGGGGTGGTCTACCTTCATCGTCCCGGTGCTCACCGGGGCCGAGGACCATCTCTGCCTGCCCTCCCAGTTTGTGGAGGCGATGGAGGGCCAGGAGATGGCGTACGCCATCCTGCAGGACTGCAGCGTCGGCCAGCCCAAGTATCGCGTCGAGGTTTACTATGACGGCAAAGGGAAGTGCTACTTCTGCAATGGGTGGCCAAAGTTATTCGCAGGTTACGGCGTGCACATGGGTTGGTTCCTTCTCTTCACTCGTCACAACGGGATGCAAGACTTCTTCGTTCGCGTCTTCGATGGCACCCTCTGCGCCCGCTCCTTTGCCGCCTGGGCATGAAGGCAAGCGTCTCGCCGCCCTCTTGTCCATGCGGATCTCGTCGACCTTGAGCGTGGACTTCTCCGGGACGAAGTCCATGCGGCGCTTGCGCCATGCCAAGGAAGGCGAGCGTCTCCACGGCGAGAAGCGCTAGTGTCTTAGAGTAGTGATTTGGGAAACTTTTGTTCCTCTAACTGTATCTATCAGACTTCTGCTTGATGGAACTTACTTTCCTGCAAGCTCCATTTGCTGTGTCTTTGTAATTGTTTATTTTGCCTCTGCTGAGTACTGCTTTGCTTGAATGACGCTCGCTTCTGTCCTGAGAAATCCGTCTTGTGATCGAGCCATCATTGGCCTTTGAGGCGAGCTTCGCGCGTGTCTATAGGCAGAGGCTAGGATTGCCAACGACCCTTCAAGACACTTCTTGGGCGAAGGGCTTCCTGGCAGAATTGTCTGGCTCTAGCGCTGAGAGCTGTGACTCTAGTGACCGGCTTTGGAAGGTGCAGGCAAATGCTGAGGTCAACGCCGGCTTGAGGGATTAGGAGCAGACGTGATGTCCCGTGCCGGCTCGGGTGAGACCGGAGCCGGCGCGCTTTTCCTTCGTGAACCTTCGCGAAAGCCTTGCCATGGCTAAGGAGAGTCTCTTAGACCGCTGGTCTTGGCTACTCTCTTCGTGAATGCTCTTGTAGATTTCAATTTTGATCCTATGTTGCTAGTCATGACATAGCATCAGCTGGACGGACAGCCGGCGGAGGGTTGGAGCCGGCCCGTTTTAGAGACCAATTCCCTTTCCCCCTACCCCCAAGTTTTTGGGCAGCTGGAATGACAGCTGGCTTGAAACTGACTCGCTCGCATATGATGCCTACGTCGTATGAGGTAGCTCTAGCTTCGAACCCCTTTGACGTGGCCACCCAGCCTAAGCACTGAAGGCTTTGACAATCGACTGCTTGCTGGCCTGCTCTAGCCCGGTTCCCTCAACCTTTTCCTTAATCTCCCCACCCTTCGGCTCTTCTACCCCCAACCGGCAGCCTGGTGCCGGTTGGTCTCCCTTGGGCCAGCAGCCGAATGCCGGCCTAGGATGGGAGCGTGCCGCAGGGTGAGAAGTAGTACTTAGGTTTATCGGCCACCCGGCTTGAGCTAGCTGGCGTGCAGTTAACGATCATCACCCTCAATGCTTAGTTGAGTGATGCATTTGACGTTTGCGATTCTTCCCTGCAGTTTTCCTATGTACGCGGTCTGCCAGCTCCTTCCCAGCCGGTCGTCTTGAGCTGGGGGATGGAGGTTAGGATCGGGACCTATTCCATACGTGGTACTCATCCGGCTAATGGGGGTTCGATTGTTTTTAGGGCAGCTGGTTGTAGCTCGGTGCTCGGAGCCGACTACCAGTCAAGTGAATAACGCAGGAAGCAAAATACACGAAGTGTTTTTTGTGGAGCCGGCTGTAACTAGCCGCTCCATCATCCTTTATTCATTGACAAGTTTACGGTGTACAAGCTTTTGCCTTAACAGAAGAAAGGTCTTAAGAGATTGACATTCTAGGGATGTTCTGTCTCCTTGTCAGAATTATCTGCCTTGTTCTTCCTGGGATCTTGCGTCGATGAGGTAGTATGCCCCATTGCCTAGCACCCGGCTGACAATGAATGGTCCCTCCCAAGGAGAGGACATCTTGTGCATGCCTTTGGTGTTTTGGACCAGCCGGAGTATGAGATCTCCTTCGCGGAACGCGAGAGGATGGATCTTCCGGCTGTGGTATCGTTGCAGCAGCTGCTGGTAGAGCGCTGATCTGGCTAAGGCCTGCTCTCGTGCCTCCTCGAGGAGGTCAATGCCGTCTTCGTGAGCTTCTTTCGCTTGCTCTTGCGTGTACTGGACCACTCCGGGCGCATCAAATTCAATGTCGGTGGGTAACACGGCCTCTGCCCCATAGAGCAGGAAGAAAGGAGTGAAGCCGACAGAGCGGTTGGGTGTGGTGCGCAGGCTCCAGAGCAGTGAGAGTAGCTCTTCGACCCAGTAGCCGGCTGAGCGCTCAAGGGGCTCGACCAGTCTTGGCTTGATGCCGGCTAGGATCAGGCCATTTTCCTTCTCCACTTGTCCATTGGACTGAGGGTGTGCCACTGCCGCCAGGTCCAGCCGGATGCCTTTCTGGCTGCAGAACTCTGCGAAGACTCCCTTTGTGAAGTTTGTCCCGTTGTCAGTGATGATGTTGTGTGGAACTCCATATCTCACGATGATCTCGTTGAAGAACTTGATGGTGGACGAGCCGTCGAGTTTTTTGATGGGCTTGGCTTTGATCCACTTGGTGAACTTGTACACTGCTACCAGGAGATGCGTCAAGACCCCGGGCGCTGTCTTGAACGGTCCCACCATGTCGAGGCCCTGGACAGCAAACGGCCAAGTGAGTGGGATGGTCTTGAGGGCCGCCGCTGGGGTATGCCGGTGCTTGGAGAAGCGCTGGCAGCTGTTGCAATGCTTCACCAGTAGATCTACATCTCGTAAGGCCGTTGGCCAGTAGAAGCCATGGCGGAAAGCTTTGGCCACCAAGGCTCTGGAGGACGCGTGGTGTCCGCACTCCCCTTGATGTATCTCTTTTAGCAGCTCTAGCCCTTCTTCCAGCTCGACGCACTTCTAGAATATCCCTGACACGCTGCGCTTGTACAGTTCACTGTTGATGATGGTGTATGCCTGCGCGTGGCGTTGGAGTCGCCTAGCTTCTGTTTCATCTTGCGGCAAGTCCCTAGTGATGAGGTAATTGGAGAATGGCTCCACCCAAGATGGTATCTCCCGGATGTGGAAGACACTAGCATTTATAGGGTCAGAGCCCCCGGGTCCATTGACATGTCGGCTTTGTCTGGTTGGCCGGCTACGGGAGCCGGCTTAGAGACAGCAGCCCCTGAGTCCTGCAATGGCGTCCGAACCGAAACTAGGTCTTCCGGAACGTAGATGGAGCCGGACTCCGGCGATGGCCTGATGGATGGCTTGCGGATTATTTCCAGCGACACTCCAACCAGAATCTCCTGCTTGGTGGAGCCGATCTTTGACAACCGATCGGCCTCGTTGTTGTTTGCTCTGGGGTCATGATGGAACTCACAGCCCTCGAAGAATCCGCAGAGCTGCTGGACGTAGAAGCGATAGGAGGCCATGTTGGCGTCCTTAGCGTCCCATTCCCCCGAGACCTGGTGCACTACAAGGTCAGAGTCTCCGAAGCAGAGGATCCTCTGGATGCCAATCTCTTTGGCCAGCTTGAGCCCATGCACCAGGGTCTCGTACTTGGCAACGTTGTTCGACACACGGAAGTGGATCTGCAGCATGTACAACAACTTGTCTCCCTTGGGAGAGGTGAAGATGACGCTGGCTCCCAAGCCCTCATGCATCTTGGAACCATCGAAGTTCATGCGCCAGTATGTGGAGTCCGGAGCCGGTGGTAGGTACTGGTTCTCTCCCTAGTCGGCAAAGTAATCTGCCAGGATCTGGGACTTGATTGTCATCCTGGGCTTGTAGTAAATGGTGTGAGCGGCTAGCTCGATCACCCATTTAGCCACTCTGTCAGTAGAGCCTTTGCATCCGATGATCTCCGAGACCGGGGTGGTGCTCACCACCATGATAGGATGCTCCTCGAAGTAGTGCTTCAGCTTCCTGGCCGCCATGTACACGCCGTACATGACCTTCTGGTAATGCGGGTAGTTCTGCTTGGAGAGGGTGAGCACTTCACTCAGATAGTACACCGGGCGCTGAACCGGCAGCTCCTTGCCTTCCTCGGCGCGCTCCACCATGATCATGACGCTGACAACTCACGGAGTGGCTGCAATATAGAGCAGCATTGGTTCTCGCAAAGCCGGCGCTGCCAGGACTGGCACTGTGGATAGAGCTCGCTTGAGGTTGTTGAAGGCCTCGTCAGCGTGCTGGGACCAAACGAAATGGTCCGTCTTCTTCATCAGCTGATACAGCGGCATCGCCTTCTCTCCGAGCCGGCTGACAAATCAACTGAGCGAGGCCAAGCAACCGGCAAACTTCTGCACATCTCTGAGCTCGGTGGGCGGCTCTAAGGCCTCGATAGCTTTTATCTTTGAGGGGTTAGCCTCGATCCCTCGCTGGGAAACGATATAACCTAGGAGCTGTCCAGCCGGCATGCCGAAGGTGCACTTCTCAGGATTGAGTTGCATGCGATAGCGTCGCAAGTTGGTGAAGGTCTCCTTGAGATCGTCGAGGAGTGTGCCGCTCTGCTTGGTCTTCACCACCATGTCATCCATGTAGGCATGCACGTTTCGCCATATCTGCCCTTGCAGACACCGCTGCATCGTTCGCTGGTAAGTCGCTCCAGCGTTCTTCAGGCCGAAGGGCATGGCGACGTAGCAGTAGGCTCCATACGGGGTGATGAAGGACGTCTTGATCTGATCCGGCTGGTACAGCGGGATCCGGTGGTAGCACGAATAGGCGTCTAGGAAGGACATCAGGTCACAACCGACTGTGGAGTCGATCACCTGGTCGATGCGTGGTAGCGCGAAGGGATCCTTGGGGCAAGCCTTGTTGAGGCTTGTGTAGTCAATACACATGCGCCAAGTATTATTCTTCTTCAGGACCAAGACGGGGTTCGCCAACCAGTCAGGGTAGAACACTTCCATGATGAAGCCGGCTGCAAGGAGCCGTGCAATCTCTTCACCAATGGCCTTTCTCTTCTCTTCTGCAAAGCGCCACAGCGGTTGCTTGACCGGCTTGGCATCTGGCCGGACATGAAGTGAGTGCTCAGCTAGCTCCTTCGGCACACATGGCATGTCTTTTGAAGACCATGCGAAGATGTCCCAATTCTCACGGAGGAAGCTGGTGAGCTCGCTTTCCTATTTGGCAGAGAGGCCGGTGCCGGTGATGATGAACTTCGATGGGTCGCTCTCATCCAACATGACCTTCTTAGTGTCATTGGCCGGCTGGAACTGCTCCACTGGTGACTGGCGAACCGGCACGTCTTGCTGGGTTAGCGCCATGCGGTGGAGGAGTTGCCGCTTCTCCTCAGCGATGACCAACGCCTCTGCCAGCTGCAAGCTGCCCCTGGCACATGCTAGCGACTTCTTGAAGCATCCTGAGACTGTGATCACGCCTCTAGGACCTGGGAGCTTCATCTTGAGGTACGCGTAGTGCGGCACTGCCATGAACTTGGCTAGGGCCGGATGGCCAAGCAGCGCATGGTAGGGACTGCTGATGTCCACCACCTCGAACCAGCTTGGTTCACGGCGGCTATTACCTTTCTTCCCGAAGAGAACCTCCAACTGCACCCTACCCATAGGGGTGCACGAATGCCCTGGCACGATGCCATGGAAGGTGAGCCTGCTCAGATCCAATTGGGCCATCGGGATGCCCAGCTTCTCCATTGAGCTCTGGTACAGAAGGTTGATGTTGTTGCCGTCGTTGATGAGCACGCGGGAGAAATGGCAGGTGTGCGTGTCGGAGCGCATGATGGGATCCAGGACCAGAGCATACTCTCTAGGACTAGGCATCAATGGCGTATGGTCCTCGCGCCCCCAAGTGATAGCCACTGATACGTCTCAAACGTATCTATAATTTTTGATGCTCCACTACTAGGAAAACGTCTATAGGTAGTACATATACCCGTAGCGCATTTTATATATGGTGCGCTGCGAGTATTTACCCGTAGCGCATGTGTGTACATGCGCTGCGGGTATGTCATATACCCGCAGCGCACCATATATAAAATGCGCTACGGGTATATGTAGGCCCGGATGGGGAGCTATGCCCGCACTTACCCGTAGCGCATGTGATACACATGCGCTGCGGGTAGTTCAACTACCCGTAGCGCATCTATACACATGCGCTACGGGTAAGTGTGGGCAGAGGCAGTGCCATGTTACCCGTAGCGCATGTGTATAGATGCGCTACGGGTAGTTGAACTACCCGTAGCGCATGTATATCACATGCGCTACGGGTAAGTGTGGGCATAGGCAGTCCCATGTTACCCGTAGCGCATGTGTATAGGTGCGCTACGGGTAATTAAACTACCCGCAGCGCATGTGTACCACATGCGCTACGGGTAAGTGTGGGCATAGGCAGTCCCATGTTACCCGTAGCGCATGTGTATAGGTGCGCTATGGGTAGTTTAACTACCCGCAGCGCATATATATCACATGCGCTACGGGTAACCTGGGATTCAGATTTTTATGGCATTGAGCCACCTAACACCAATCATTGCCCCCTCTCTTCCCCTCTCATGCATTCTAGATCTGGTCGTCCCCCTCCTCCTCCCCAACCTATTTCCATCATTCTTTCACCTATTTTAGCTTATTGGAGCTATTTTGGTTGGTAGATACGTGAGTGCAATGTCTCCCGACCTTTAGATATCACTTTATTACATTCTCGTCCATACACAATCTCTCGGGCTCCCGTATCGCGGTAACTTCTATAATAGGTGAGTAATATGAGGACATCCATGTTTAAGATTGTGTGGCAACGGTGTTTGTATGCCCTACGGGTATGCTTGTACGCGCATGTGGCATCGTTTTTTTGTATTATGCATGATTGTGTGGCATCGGCGCGTGTTTGTATATATATATATATGTATGCATTAGCTTGGATAATATGTGTTTATGAAATGTTGATTTGCCGATGGTGCCAATGTTGTTTTGCCGAAATGTTGATTCACTTCCATTTCGGCATATTTTGGCACCACGCATAGGTCCAAATTTAGGCAAGGTCATGCCGAAATTTTCGGACGACCATATGTGTATGTGGTCGGTTCTAAAATATTCTCTTGCTCTTTATATACCAGGCGACCATGGTCCGCTCGATGAGCGAAGGCATCGTGGCAAGATATATGAAAGTCGCAACCCATGATATGATTCAAAATAACCAGACGGAGATAAAATGTCCGTGTAAGAGATGCAAACTGAAGTGCTATCTCGACCCTTATTCCGGAGTATTGCAGAGCCACCTGCTATCTCGTGGTTTCATGGATGGCTACACTCGGTGGATAAGTGATGAAGATGCCGATAACGTGCATGGGGTAGCGACGGGAAATAACGAGGAAGGGCATGGTGGTGATCACGAAGATTCTCCCGGACATGACGATGTCGGAGAAGATGCCAGACATAGTGAAGAAGATGAAGATGCCGGACAAGGTCAAGACAATCAAGATGCCGGACATGGTGAAGAAGATCAAGATGTTGGACATGGTGGCGGTGAAGAGGATCAAGATGCCGGAGAAGATGGAACACCGTCAGGTAGCTGGGTGCAGAACCCTTACGTTCAAGCACTGCTTCTCAAGCAGACGAGCAATGCTAGGGATGCGGCTAGAGAGAAAGCCAAGCTGGTGAGCCTGGAGAAGGACGCGGTTACTCCATTGTATGCAGGATGTAGGCCCGGGGATACCCGTTTGGACGTCACGCTCAGGGCTCTGCAGATGAAGGCAAGGCACAAATGGACCGACAAAAGCTTCGATGAAAACATGGCATTCTGGCAGGACCGTCTACCCGAGGGGAACAAGTGTCCAACTAGTATCGAGGAGGACAAGAAAATCGTATGCCCTCTAGATTTACCGCATGTGAGATATCATGCTTGCATTAATGATTGCATGATTTATCGGGGCGAAGACACGGAGAGAAACACATGTTCGGTGTGCGGCGCATCTCGATACAAGAGTGGGAAGAAAGCTCCTCAAAAAGTGGTATGGTACTTTCCGATCACTCATCGTCTACAGCGGTATTTCGCAGACCCTAAGGAAGCAAAGCTTATGCGCTGGCACGCGGAAAGGAAGAAGCCAGAAGATGATGCCGATGATGATGAGGTGGACAAGATACTGAGACACCCTTCAGATGCTAGCCAGTGGAAGGCATTGGACATCGAGTACCCAGAATTTGGGGACGATCCAAGGAACGTCAGGCTGGGTGTGAGCACCGATGGACTCAATCCGTTTGGCAGCCAGAGCAGCACCCATAGCACGTGGCCCGTGTTTGTATGGATGTACAACCTACCCCCCTGGCTGTGCATGAAGAGGAGGTACATACAAATGACTATGCTAATTCAAGGTCCAAAACAACCGGGTAATGACATCCAAATGTATCTCGGTCTGTTGAAAGAGGAACTAGCAACGTTATGGGACGCACCACCGAATACGTGGGACGCTGTCGCACAAGATTATTTCCCTATGAGAGCCGCGTTGGTCACGACGGTGCATGACTATCTCGGTTGCGGATATGTCTCAGGGCAGGTGGTCCACGGATACTGTGCATGCATTCGGTGCATGGATGACACAACGTATCACCAGCTACAGAAAGATCCATGTTCTTCGAAAACTGTGTTCATTGGGCATCGAAGGTGGCTTCGCAAGGATGACCCGTGGAGAAGACGCAAAGATCTGTTCAATGGGAAAGTTGAGCTCCGAGGAGCGCCATCTCTGAGGAGCGGCGACGAAATCGATGAGTTGTTGACAAATTGGCCAGAGTGCCCAGCGCCGGGAAAGAAGCGAAAGGCGCCCAAGCCGCTGCTAAAGGTATGGAAAACGAGGTCTGTTTTCTGGGATTTGCCGTACTGGAAGATCCTCCGCACGCCCCATAGCCTTGATGTCATGCATATCACGAAAAACGTGTGCGAGAGTCTGCTTGGCACCCTTCTCAACATGCCGGATAGGACCAAAGACGGGCCGAAAGCAAGGCACGACTTGGAATTTATGCAAATTAGGAATGACCTTCACATAGGACGTCCTGATGATGATGATGTTGATGAGGAGGAGACGGAAGGTCGTCGCAAGGGCAAAAAGGCCAAGAGGAACGATTATCACTGCCCCGCTTCGTGCTTCACTCTAAGTCCTCAGGAGATCGAGCAGTTTTTTAACTGCCTACTAGGAGTCAAAGTTCCTTACGGTTACTCAGGCAAGATAAGTAGATACCTAGACAAGGCAAAGCAGAAGTTTAGCGGGACGAAGTCTCACGACTGTCACGTGCTGATGACGCAGATACTTCCGGTTGCAATCCGAGGAATAATGGACGAGCACGTCCGTCAAACATTGTTTGGCCTCTGCCACTTTTTTGACGTCATCTCTCGAAAGTCAATTGGCGTGAAGAAACTCAAGAGGCTACAGGAAGAGATCGTGGTGATTCTATGCGAGCTCGAGATGTATTTTCCGCCCGCATTCTTCGACATTATGGTACATCTGCTGGTCCATATCGTGGAGGATATCGTCCAACTCGGGCCGATGTTCCTGCACAGCATGATGCCGTTTGAAAGGATGAATGGTGTCATCAAAGGATACGTTCGCAATAGATCACGTCCTGATGGAAACATAGCCAAGGGCTTCTTGACAGAAGAGTGCATCTCTTTCTGCACGAATTATCTTAACATTGAGAACCCTGTTGGTCTGCCCGTCAACAAGCACCTTGACAGGATCGATGGATGGGGTCACCGCGAGGGTCGTCGCGAAATGCATGTCGACTTCACTGGGCGGCGCGCCGACTTTGACACAGCAAACCTAGTCGCGCTTCAACACATGCAACTAATCGACCCTTGGGTGGAAGAGCACAAAAGCTCTATTGCGAAGAAGTACAGTGACAGGGGCGAGCTGAGGACCGAAGGAGCAATAATCAAAGAGCACAACTCCAATTTCACGACTTGGTTCAAGGACAAGCTTCTAGCTAATCCCCCACCAATGCAATCTTCCGAGCAAGAAAATCTCATATTTGCCTTGTCACAGGGCGCTGAACACTGCCTGATGACCTACCAGGCGTACGATATCAACGGCTACACATTTTACACCGAGGAAAAGGACAGTAATTGCGATTACCAGAACTCAGGGGTAACGATGGAAGCCTACACCGGTGACGTCAAGCAGAGATACTATGGAAGGATCGAGGAGATCTGGGAGCTGAGCTACGCTGGGGAGAAGGTGCCGATGTTTCGTGTCAGATGGGCCAAGAATATAGTAAAAGAAGACCGGTATTTCACCACCATGGTTATACCCGAAGCCAAATCCAAGACTGTCGGTGCAAACGTCACCGCAAAAAATGAGCCATGGGTATTGGCAAGCCAAGTGGACCAATGCTTCTTCATTACCGACCCGACAAAGCCTACCCGGGTTGTCGTGAGGAGAGGCAAAAGGAACATCATCGGAATGGATGGGGTCGCCAATGAACAAGACTTTGATATGTACGGTGACCCAAAGATGGAAGATGAAAGCGACACCGATGAAACATACACCACAAGAAGAAGTCGGACCACCCTACCTAAAGGTCTACCGTTCAAGAGAAGAAGTCTCGGGGTTCCGGGGCTTAATTATTCGACCTTGACAAAGAAGGGAAAAAAGATTGTGAAACGGTAGTTAGCTTGACCGTGTGTGTGGGCACATTATTATGTATCACTTTTACATTTTCGGACCAAACTAGAAATGGAACTCATATTTTTAGAGAAGGAGTGATCGGGTTCCGGGGCTTAATTATTTGACGTTGACAAAGAAATGCAAAAAAATTGTGAAACTTTGTATCATGTATCGATCACTTTTGTATTTTTGAGACATGCAAAAAGACATTATTTTAGCTTGATACAAAAATATTATTTATGCTTATTTACTTTAAAATATATATTATAATATATCAGAATGTAACAAAGTGCTAAAAAGTTAATTAAAAAAACAAAACAAAAAATGTAGCATCCAGGACTCGAACCTGGAATGCTAGCTTTAGCAGACTGGCTAGCAGAAGCCACTAGGATAGAGAGATGGTTGTGTAAAATACCGTTTCGGTGGTATTTAACCTAACTAGTCAAGTAGGAGTAGCGCATCTCAGCCCCCTGCGCTACGGGTAATATTACCCGTAGCGCATCTCACCCCCCTGCGCTACGCCTAGCCACTAGCCAGATCGATCCCCTCTCTGCTTGCTTGCCTAGCTAACCCGGCCCAGATCGACCCCCGGCCCTCTGCTTCGTCTAAACCAGATCGACCGCCGCCACTCTCCTCGCTCGTCGTCGCCGCCCAGTAGCTCGCCACCCCAACACCTGCCGCCGCCGTCGAAGGAGAAGGGGACACCGCCGCCGTCACGCCACCATCCCTGGAGAGGAGGAGCCCCACCGGCTGCCGCCTCCACAGATCGAGGAGCAAGCCTCGACGCCCAGCAGATCGACAAGCAAGCCGCGACGCCCCGGCCGGCTGCCGTCCCCAGCCACCTTCCCAACCTCGTCGTCCTCTACTCCGACAAGTTCGCCTCCATCATCGCCTGCACGAGCTCGGTACCGTCACGAATCCCCTACATCTCCCAACCTCGCCGTCCTCTACTGATCCGGGCGTCTTTCTTCTTCTTCTTGCTTTGTGTGCTTGATGGTTGGCAGTGGATTCAGATGGTTTGGGCTTGGTAGGAAGCTCGGCTGGAGGTCTGGGCTACTAGTGGTAGGTTGTTGTCTGTTGAGGGCTTGAGGCTAAACTGCAGGCTCTGACTTCTGTTGGAACTAATCTTGTTATGCGTTCTAAGATTAGATGATTAGATCTTGTTTATGCATGTAGTAGAAGCTGCGGCAGTGTGCACATATATATAGAAGTGTTCATGTGTGTACATGCAAGCTGAATTTAGATGTTCACGGCATAAGATGTAGTACTCTACTAGGTCCTAGTTAATAGCATGTGTCAACGGGCAGATCAGCAGCTAGAGAAGCGTCAGCGCGAGCAGATCGGCAAGACAATAGCTAGCAGGTTTATGCAGTAGAGATGTGGCCTGCATACAATCTGATAGGCATGCATGCCTCATTGGCCCGGTCGTGTGGCCGTTGAGGAAAGCTGCACAAGTGCTAAACGTGTGTGCATGTAGCTTAGTTAGTGGAGAGAAAGAGAAGGATGTAGCCACGGTGGTCACCAAGGGAGTGTTCTAGGCAAAGCCTTTTCTTCTTCCTTGGCTAGTGTGCGTGTGTTCTTGTGTTTGAGAGAGACAAGAGAGAGTTCAGAGGTTGAAGAAGAAGAGGCGCTGCGAGATGCAGCGCCAACAACTTCTTTTTCCTTTTCTAATAACTTGAACTGAAGGCTCTGGGATTTTTCATAACCAGTATTCTTTTGTAAGTCTAACGACTGGGCTTCTTTCTATACTAGTAAGCGTGCTACAATGAGAGAAAAAATGAATTACCAAGCACTTCAACTTTAAAAAGTATATCACCTTAGTTAGCATGTCAAGATGCACACACCATACTCGGGCATGTGCCACGCCGCTTTGTCTGCCTTGTGCTTGACTTAGCTCTAACAACACCACAAACAGCCATGATCTGCCTACACCATGAATACAAGAAATGGCTTTCTTAATCCGAAAATAAATAAAATATTGGATGAAGAAATGGTATAA
Source organism: Dactylis glomerata (assembly GCA_007115705.1). Lineage (NCBI taxonomy): Eukaryota > Viridiplantae > Streptophyta > Magnoliopsida > Poales > Poaceae > Dactylis > Dactylis glomerata. The sequence continues at coordinate 13,230,835 of QXEO01000541.1, read as the reverse complement.
GGAAGAACCTCCACTACATGTGCATTGGAGTATTCCTCCCTAAACTATCTGATGTAAACATGGGATCTCTTGTGCAATATAAGTTGAGTAATGTTGTATCTCTAACTTAAGAGATGCACGTTATGTAAGCATCATAAAACGCAATCCAAAAGAAACTTAATGAGGCATAAGACCCATTAGAACATCAATATCCAGATTAAAGCTGCTGAAAAGAAATAACCTTTGAATTTCAGACTGCAAGATTTTTTAGTATTGTTGCTGAGATATTTAGCCCCTATGTGCATCATCCAAACTGTTCAGAACTTAACTAGTTTCAATACAGCGACGGATAATCCATTAAAAGATTTAATTTTTCCATTTCCTCCATACTGTTACCGTCATATGAAAGCATTTTTCTGAATCACCAAGTTCTGTATATATCATATTATACTGAACTGATGGTATGACCAGGTGATAATGTGCTAGTCAAATTTTCCAACAAAAAAATGATTTTTTTTCTCAATAGCTGTAAATAGCATCAACCCCGCTAAACATGATGTACACATGTGTTAATAGATTACACAGGTTAACAAAAAACGAAGTCTACATGCACACATGAGTTAACAGATTACAGACTACCTCCATTAGAGCAATTGGATTATTTCAAATCAATGCGAGAAACCTGAACTAATCATCTTCACACATAGCATCAACAGTTAAGTTCTTGGCATGTACCGATTGGTGACAGCTTAAATGTTAGAGTGTTTGGCATGTACCAATCAGCAGCATGTGTTCATCGGATCATGATCAATGCATTCGGAACTGCGGCAAATTGGGCGAAGTCGGTACCTTGATGTAGGTGCACAAGAAACTCTAACAGGCTGACACGAAAATCTGGGCACGCCCCATTGGCAGCGATGTCCTCGTTGACGCTAGATCGAGAGGTACGGCTGCATCATCACTTGCATATGAAATCTGGGAGTTTGTCTAGTGTTTGCTCTGTGACAATCTGGGAGTTTTTGGTTATATGAAATCTGGTAGCTTATACTGTTATATGAAATCTGGGAGTTTTTTGCATATGAAATCTGGGAGCTTATACTGTTACTGTTATATGAAATCTGGGAGTTTTTTTGCATATGAAATCTGGGAGCTTATACTGTTATATTGCTACTGCTAGCTGTTGATGGACCTGCTACTGTTAGCTACTGCTAGCTGTTAGCTACTGCTACTGTTAGCTTAGTGTTCAAAAGCACATATTACTGTTAGCTACTGCTACATTTTGTAATGAACTGATGTACAGAGATGTATAAGAGCTTGCTGGGACATATCTGTAACTCATGTATATTGAATCTGGGATACTATTCTATGAAATCTGGGAGTTTTCTTTATTATTGCTGCTTGCTGGAACATGTATATTGAATCTGGGATACTATTCTATGAATCTGCTATGAATTTTTGTGCAGGGGATTCAAATGAGTGCCCATTTAGCAATGAAATGTCGATTTACTTCCGTTTCAGCAAAAATGGGCACTCCCTATGTGAAAAAAACAGCATAGGTCATGCCGAAATTTTCCGTGAATTTTTGTATTTCTACTAACTCGACGCATTTTCTTCATTTAGTGCGAAAATGGCCGACAACGATGATGCCGGTGGATCTGGCAAGCAATTCTGGGAACTTTCCCAAGAGTTGGAAGAACAACTGGCGATGGGGCAAGAAGAAGAGGAGATGGAGGTAGACGAAGAGGAGAGGGAGGTAGAAGAAGAGGAGATGGAGGACATATATCAAGATGATATGTATGTAGAAGGAGAGGATATGGAGGGCGCCGATGACACCACTACCACCACATCTTGCGGCGTAGATGGTACCCAACGGACGAAGAGGCCACGGAAAGATGGGAAGGATCGGAAGGATCGGCGTCCGAACCAGCTGGTGGTCGACCGCCAAGGAATCACGCGTGTGTCGACAAGTGGGCATCCTCTCGAACCTGAGCAGTTTGTGGCCGGTTACGGAAACCAACTCGGGTGCATCGTCCGAAGCACTGTCCCGCTCCACACCGTGAACCTAAGGAGTGAGGACAATGCGCATTACCGCAAACTCCTCTTGCAGAAGTTGCATGCCCGATACAAGTTCCCTAACGAGTTTGTCAACTTGAAGGTTAGTGGGAATCCAGTGAACAATGCCGCTATCTCGAAGATGAACATCGCCCTGGCCAGTTGGAAAGTCCGGGTGAAGAAATTGATCATTAAGGGTAAAACATTTGAGGAGGCCAAGAAGAGCAACCCGACGCTCACGGAGAATGACTACGAACAGATGAGGCTCAAGTGCGACCCCAGCGATGTAGAGAGCAACAGAAAGAGTCTCTGGGGGAAGGAATTACAGTCCAAGAACTTAGGTGTCCACAATCTCGGCGGCGGCGTTTACCGAGGGAAGGACAAGATATGGGCGAAGGAGGATGCGGAGATGGAGGCGAAGGGCATCGAGAACCCTTGGCACCGAATCGCAGATCCGCAGGCCAGGAAAGTAATTAGGTCCAAGTACCATTACGACCCGATAAGCAAGCAACTCACCACAGATGAGAAGGTGATATGGTTCGAGGAGATTCTGGCAGCTGAAGAAAAGATTTCCGCATCTCAGACCTCCTCATCCCAGGGTTCGACGACGATTGGGTCAGCTAGGTGGAACACCGCTTTGAATAGGGCGGTGAACGTGGTGAAGGGACGTGAAAAAACACTACCGCCGACGTCAGCTGGCCGTGTGCTCGGTGAAGGCTTGTCCGTGAAATGGTCGGACAAGTATGGGAGGCAACAGAAGGGAAAGAATGCACTCGGTGAGGATGAAGCCCGCGAGCTTCACGAACTCAGGGACAGAGTGGCACAAATTCCGGAGATTGTTGATAAACGTGTGGCTGATAAGGTCGACACGCTTTTCACAGAAAAGATGACCGCCATGATGCCTCGCCTATTTGAAGCGTTTGTGAATTGGGATGCGGCAGGTCGAGTTGGTCCGCCCCCGATACCTAGTATAATCGGCAGCAACTCGAGCGCCGCGGCGCCGAATGTATTGGTGACACCGGCCGCTAACACTACCACGGCGCCCCACGTCGCCGACATCGCGGTGCCGGTCGCCGACATCGCGGTGCCGGTCGCCAACACCGTGGCGAAGGGGCTTAATGCATCGGGAGGTTCCGGGCAACGAAGCACCCCCTCCGTCTCCTGCACGCCGATGTACGTCGGCGTTCCTTCGACGGCAGCGGAGCTCGACGCCGTCAAGGTAACACACTTTTCGCATCGTTTCACGTAATATACACTTGGATAACTAAGCGGCGGTGGCTCAACCTACATACACTTCTCGTTTTTTGCAGGTCGCGGGCACCGACGTTCCTTGCACTCTCCTACATTACATCGACGGCGTGTTGAAGGATGTTGCCACGGGTAGTATCATGCAACCGGGAAACAGGTTGTTCCACGGTAGGCCGATGCCACCCAACGTGTTGCGGGTCTCATTGGCTTGGACGCTGCGGAACTGTGACGAAGTGATGCCTCCCTTTCAGCCCATGGGAGACGAAGAGGATGAAGAGCCAAAAGTCCTCAGACAGTGCTTTGGCTATTCAATGCTATGGCCAGAGAATCAGATTCGTCTGGGGGTGGGGAGCACAACTCCACGGATAACACCGCCGGTCATGCCCGGGCCAAGCAGCTATGTGGCGGCCGATCCTAATCATGATATGCAGATGGCACAGAATCCGAACGATGACGATGATGATGAAGTCAACGTTGATGCCTTCATGAATACTGCATATTGTGATGACAATGAAGAACCGGCGCCAGGTCCCTCGGAGAAACGACCTACTATCAGCAAACGTTTGTCGTTCCATTCTCAGGAGACGCCTCCAGATGTTGTCTGCACGGAGCCTCCACAGCCTGGAACATTTTCACCCCCAACACGCTCCATAAGTGTGCCGGTGAGCAGATTGTAGTTCCCATGAAGAAGAAGGAAAGGAAAAGGAAGAGCAAGAAGGATACTATGAGCCAGCCAGCACCGATCCGGGCTCAGGACGGGCCACCAAGACCCAAGGGTCTTAACCACATTGTGCATACTATGGGCCAGCCGATGCTGAATGCGCAAATGCTCCATGCTTGCAGTGCGGATATGCGGAGTCTGCATGACGCTATTCTCTACCTAGAGACGCGCCAACTTGGAGATAATGATTCATCATACCCACTTTACATGGCCAAGGTGCCAACGGGCAGGGGCTTCGTCGAGGATGCACCCGCAGATACTATGCTGCTTCGGTTTGCCGATATCTTCGACATATTTCACCAGAATCGGCTGTACCAAACCCTCGTCCGCCTATTTTCCCTAAGTATGGCGATGCAGGTCATTAGAGACAAGACCCCGGGCATCGCGATAGTGGATCCCTACTACATGCGTGAGAGCCAGTTGTCAAAATGGGAGGGCCAGAAAGTCGCGTCTGAGTATCTCAGCGTCGTATTCCGGAAAAATATTGGGAAGGACTTGCTCATGGCCTACTTTCCCGAGTAAGTGATCATTGGCTCGCCGCCGTAATGTTTTCTTAGATTTCCATCTCGTTCTTTGCCAACATTCTGTTTGAATTGTTTTGCGCAGCGACGAATACTGCACGCTCATCAACATCTCGGTGAGAAGTGCGCAATGCGTGTATTTGGACTCGGGCAGTGCAAGAAAGAAAAACTACACGACTATCAAGGCAGTTTTGGATGAAGCTCTTACCAAGTACGCCCGTCTGGGAGGCTTATTGAAGACTAAACGGCCGCTCAAGCAAGGCATGTACACGTTCGGCCACATAACGGCGTTCCCCTGTGTCAAGCAGCCTGAGGGCAGCCAGAAGGAGGCCTACTACGCCTTATATCAGATGCGGGCGTACGTACGCGACCACCATAACTTGACGCTGCCAAATTCACTTAAATCCTGGGCCGAACACTTGGCGATGATCCAAGATAATCAACTAAGAGCAGAGTTCTATCGCATCCAGGAGCAGTTTGCGACGATCATCTTTCAAGATGTCATCAAAAAAGGGGGTTTGTTCTACACTGCCGCTATGAAGCCGTCAAATGCTGAAATAGATAAGAGACTGCTTCTTCAGGGCGACAACAGGCCGTTCTTGATCGTGGGAGGCGGCTTCCGCTTTGTTCCTGATGTTGGCAAGCCGAAAGTTTGATTCACTAGTTGTAAACTTATTAAGTACATCCTAACTTGCCTAGCACGGCAAGTTTGGTAGATAATCGTTGAACTTAGTTGTGATTGTTGGCTCGTTGCTATTTGTCATGTCATGTAATGAACTTATTTGTGATGTACTTCATCGATCGTACTGATGTTAATTATGTCATGTGATGTTAATTGTATCATTTAATTATATGATGAACTATTGCTTTTCGTTCTCTAACCTTATTTGTGTCTTAAAGGTAGAGATGTCGTACGTGGTGTACAGGGGTAGGGTTCCTGGAGTTTACGTCCACTGGGAAGATTGCTTAAAGCAAGTCAACATGTTCAAGGGCAATAGCTACAAAGGGTACAACACCATGGCGGAGGCGGAAGCTAGGTGGAGGAACCACCTGCGAGAGGAGAGGAGGACGATCTTCAGCGTCACCACCGCCGTCTTGCTCACCGCGGTGATTGCGGTTGTAGTGTACTTCATTGTAGTGTAGGAGACTATCTCATTCATGTAAGATGTGATGATGAACTTGTATACTTGGTCGGTATTGGTGTCTTAGACTACGAATGTGTTTGTTTTATTTCGAAACAATGTGATTCATATGCCATGCATGTTTTATGCTATTTATATTGCATTATTCTGTATACCTGTTATATTCTCTATACTGTACTATATTATGTATAAAAACTGTAATTTGGCAGCAGAAATAGAGTATTTTCGAAAATCAAAAAAAAATACCCGTAGCGCATGTGTCTAATGCGCTACGGGTAATATGCATACCCGTAGCGCATGTGTATATGGTGCGCTACGGGTATGCATATTACCCGTAGCGCATGTGTGTAAGGTGCGCTACGGGTAATATATTACCCGTAGCGCATGTGTGTAAGGTGCGCTACGGGTAATATGCATACCCGTAGCGCATGTGTTTATGGTGCGCTACGGGTATGCATATTACCCGTAGCGCATGTGTGTAAGGTGCGCTACGGGTAATATGCATACCCGTAGCGCACCAGACACATGCGCTACGGGTAAGCCTATTACCCGTAGCGCACCACACATGCGCTATGGGTATTTTTTTACTAGTGGCGTGCTACCCGCAGCGCACGGTATATGCGCTACGGGTAGCCATATTAGGTGCGCTACGGGTAAGCTTTTTTCTAGTAGTGCTCCATGCTTGTTTTTACACCATTTGCCTATTGTTTCGTTACACTTAGTGGCACTTTTATGCATTTTCCAGAACTAACCTATTAACAAGTTGCCACAGTGCCAGTTTCATGTTTTCTGCTGTTTTTGTGTTTCAGAAGTGATACACAGGAAATATTCTCGGAATTGGACGAAACAAGTTCCTGAAGTCTTATTTTACCCGGAAGCTTCCAGAGATCCGAAGAGGAGTAGGAGGTGGGCCACCAGGGGCCCACACACAGGGGTGGCGCGGCCAGCCCCTGGCCCGCGCCACCACCGTGTGAGGGAGCCTGGCTCCACCTCTGACGACGCCCCTTCGCCTATAAAGACCCCCCGACGGAAAAAACCTAAGTGACCCTATCAGATTTCCAGAACACATCGCGATCCGCCGCCGCCGTCGACCCGAAGATCGGGAGTGTCCAGAAGCTCTTCCCGGCACCTTGCTGGAGAGGGGAGTCACCACCGGAGGTCTTCTTCATCGCCATGCTTGCCTCCGGAGCGATGAGTGAGTAGTCTACCTTGGACTATGGGTCCATAGCAGTAGCTAGATGGTTGTCTTCTCCACCATGTGCTTCATGTTTAGATCTCATGAGCTGCCCTACATGATTGAGATCACCGTTATGTAATTCTACATGTTTGGTTTGTTGGGATCCGATGAATATTGGTGTTTATGATTAAGTTGTTGTACTGAATATTATCTTTTGTTATCTCTATGTTGTTTATGATCTTGCATGCTCTCCGTTGTTAGTAGCTATCTTGGCCGAGTAGTTGCTAGTGACTCCAAGAGGGGGTATTTATGCTCGATAGTGGGTTCATGCCTCTATTTCACCTGGGGGAGTGACAGAAACCTCTAAGGTGGTAGATGTGCTATTGCTACTAGGGAGAAAACAACATTCATATGCTCAAGGGCATATGCTTTGTTTACATTACACACTTTGCTTAATGCAATTATCTGTTGTTCGCAACTTAATACTTTTGGGGTGTTCGGATTGATATCCCCGGGAGTGGATTATTAGTCATAGATGCAGTTGGATGGCGGTCTATGTATTTTGTTGTAATGCCCAGAGTAAATCTCATAGTGATCTTCTTGACATATCACGTTATCTTTATTCTATCAATTGCCCAACTGTAATTTGTTTACCCAGCATGTGTTATTTTATCTATGGAGAGACACCACTAGTGAACTGTGGACCCCGGTCCTATTTCCATCATATTGCTATCACCTGTTTACTTTCTCGCACTGTTTACTTTATTCGCATACTTTTACTGTTTTCCACTCGATACACTCATAACCTTTGTTTCAAGCAAACCGGTGAGATTGACAACCTCATCGTAAGTTGGGAGCAAAGTATTTGTTTGTGTGTGTGCAGGTTTCACGTTGCAGCTAGCAAGCAAAGCTTGGACGAGGCGCCAGTTGTCCGTTGCTGTCGCAAACTAGCAAGCATCACCTTCAGTCATCATTGTCTCTCCTCTCCTGACCGACATTAAACCTTGGTTTCATAATTGAGGGAAAACCAGTTGCTATACTCATCACACCTTCCTCTTGGGGTTCCCAACGGGCTGGTCATTCACCACGCACAAGGATTGCTGCTGGGGGACGAAGAAGAATAATCTCGTTCGTCAACTAGCCATCCGGAATCAGAGAGATAAGATTTGAAGTTTTGAAGAGATAAGAGGAGTATAAGCCACTCTATTGGCCGATTGGGAGAATAAACTTTGAAATTAGTTTTATCCAAGATACTGCTTTCCTATCTAACGCCCATGCTAACTAAGGTCTCCTACAGTCAGGATGGCTCTGATACCAACTCTGTGGGGACCCCGGGTTACCCATCCGGAATACCCGATATGCATACAATTCACGATCCCATGATCAGTGTGTCGTGAATCCACATATCCGAGTTGATAACAGAATTATATCATCCTTTACAATATCGAATAATATACTTACAATTGGTCACATGACCAAGCATGATATTGCCACGCAGGGCAAGTCTATAACTAAGCAGCGGATACCAAGCAGCGTTGATGACCCAAGCCATGCCTACTACCCTACAGGCAACTGACTGGGAGACGTTCCTAGTTCGCACCAGCGTCCTCGTGACCATCGTCACCTTCCGAGTAGTCCTCTCCATAATCTGGCCAAGTTAATAGCCAGGGACAAAGCCGTGAGTACATTTTGGAATTGTACTCGCAAACCATCTAGGAGAAGGTAAACACATGCTTTTTGGGCTGTAGCAAGGTTGGCTTGGTTGAAGGCAGCTTACTACTAGAATGTTTCTCTTCATGTGAATTTCGACCCGTGGCATAAGTCAGTTTTTGGTTCAAATCCATCAAAGTTTGAATGAGCAAGTGAGTTAGTTAGAAAAGTCCTCACTTCTTCTTGTTGTTACCTCCCTTGGTATCTCCTCAATGCGGAGTCGATGTTGAGGGCTTGATTTTTTTTTTTTTTGGAGATTCTTCACCCTTCTACTTGCTCAGTGGAGATCAAGCACGTGAGTCTTCGGGCTTCAAGTGAAGATAACGGGCTGACCTTCGAAAGTTAGGCTTGGTGTTGATACTTCTATGCTCAATGTTAGTTGGCTTGTTAGAAGATTAGCAAGTGTTCGGGTGTTAAGAGAGTATCATCAATGTTAGCGAACTCTAAAGTTAAGGTTAGGCGATCCCGGGGTAGTGAAGTCTTTGTCTTCTAGAAGTCCTTTGTAGTCCAGGCGGGTCTGGCTTCTGCTTCCTTGACGCTGGAGAGTGGTCTTGGCGAAGCTTTAAGCACGTAGCAAAAATTGTTGCGCCGGGTCTTGGGTATGTGTTGCAAGAAGAGTCATATCCCCCTATTATCAAGGTTAGAGTTAGTGTTCTACTAATAAATTATCCATGCTACTCAAGCTGACATAATAGGTGAGGGAGAATCACAATTTTTAAAGAGATTTCCTATTCGGGGTTTTACACGCCAGAGGGGTTTGTAGGGCTGAGAGGCCAAGTCAATCATGAGCACAGGGTTCAACACACATTCAAGAAGCACCCAAGACAACTGCAAACACTATCAAAAACATACAAGGCAAACAACAAACAATTGCAGAAATCACACGAAGTACCTCAAGTACCAACGATGCCTAACAACGCGCGATATTTGGGGTTAGTCCTATTCATCCTAGGGTCATGGTTGGCCATAGTTGTTGATGTCTTCATTCTCCTTTACTCTTGCTTCAGCAAAAACTTGATGACAGTTGATGGTGAAGTTGCAGTGTTGTTGATCCATTGATGTTGACTTGGGAAGTGCGGTTTTGTAAGTCTTCTTGTATCACATCACATGGTTGTGAGGTCTTCAAAGGGATTGCTAAAGAGTGCCATTGGTGGCATATACGCCCAACAAACCTAATAAATACTAGTCAAGCAACTAAGTACTTGGTCCTTGGCGACTGCAAAAGTGCGAGTCCAGGGAGGAACATGGTCAGCTTCTTGACAGAGCCATTGGTGTCAACCAAAGGCAAAAATTTTGGCAACACTCTTCTTTCTTTGTAGCAGGAGAGATTTGAGGACGTCCTTCTGAATATTTGCTCCATCTTGTGTTGCTAAGCTTCAGGTCGAATTGGGGAACAACGTCCATTAATTAAATTTTGAAGGGGATGAGATAAGATGGAAAAATTGTGAAAACTTTGGCAATCAGAGAGATAAGATTTGAAGTTTTGAAGAGATAAGAGGAGTATAAGCCACTCTATTGGCCGATTGGGAGAATAAACTTTGAAATTAGTTTTATCCAAGATACTGCTTTCCTATCTAACGCCCATGCTAACTAAGGTCTCCTACAGTCAGGATGGCTCTGATACCAACTCTGTGGGGACCCCGGGTTACCCATCCGGAATACCCGATATGCATACAATTCACGATCCCATGATCAGTGTGTCGTGAATCCACATATCCGAGTTGATAACAGAATTATATCATCCTTTACAATATCGAATAATATACTTACAATTGGTCACATGACCAAGCATGATATTGCCACGCAGGGCAAGTCTATAACTAAGCAGCGGATACCAAGCAGCGTTGATGACCCAAGCCATGCCTACTACCCTACAGGCAACTGACTGGGAGACGTTCCTAGTTCGCACCAGCGTCCTCATGACCATCGTCACCTTCCGAGTAGTCCTCTCCATAATCTGGCCAAGTTAATAGCCAGGGACAAAGCCGTGAGTACATTTTGGAATTGTACTCGCAAACCATCTAGGAGAAGGTAAACACATGCTTTTTGGGCTGTAGCAAGGTTGGCTTGGTTGAAGGCAGCTTACTACTAGAATGTTTCTCTTGTCGATATAGCATGTCCTACGACATTTCTATATCCTTATTAAAGAAGATGCTTACAAGAGAAGTCTTTGCAAAAGCTCTAGGAAAGGGGGAAACTCCTTTTCAAGAGAAAAGCCGGCGGTCAATCAAACATGACCACCACCCTTATTAATTCCGGTCAATCACACATGACCACTTCCATTCCTTTGGCAGTACCCTGCAAGTACTCCGAACCATAACCGTGCCACGGCAGTACCCTCCGAGTACTCCGTCCGGCACCCTTCTCCATTTTCTCAAAAACATTTTTGTAAAACCAAAACTCAACACAGGTTAAGTATGGCCATTCCAACCGTCCATGACCGAGGACGCGGCTATTCGAATAGATTACACTCTGCAGAGGTTGTACACTTTACCCACACCATTCGATAAATCCGCCGGGATACCACCACGGACCGTCATACACAAGTATGCGGGGTTCGGATAATCGATCGAAGCCCTCCATCTATCTACCTTAGTACGGGTGCCTACCCTGTGGAGTTTACCTCCCCGGCACGTCCCGGCAGTACCTCCTCCAGAGCGTAACTCCGGCGCCACGGCAGGAGAACCCAAGTGTCTTCCGGCGGCTCGGGATATGCCGTGATATGTGTTGACCTTCATTTAGCGTCAACCCGGATTCCGGGGTCCTGCAGACCCTTATATAGTTGTGAGGCTCCCCGCACTAAAGCAAATAAACTTCAAGCTAAGCCCGTCCCATACCGGGTAATGTGGTTGCACGGGAGTAATTGGTTTGGCGAACACTTATACACAATGCCCTTTTTCAGAAAATCCACCAACTCCTTCATCTCCCATTGTCCACTCCTTGTTTATGAAACCATTTTAAAACATCTCAATGAAGTAGCAACTACTCCAAGGTTTTCGAAACCATTTTTGAAATGCTTCCCAAGAGTAAACCCAATTTCCTAGAGTTTTTGGCTCCACTACAAATGTTTCCCAAAGACCTCGATGCTAATCATCGGGTCTCTACTTTTCAGGGTATTGAGTAGGTGTCTAAGGTGTCATCTTTAGAGATGATAGCAATTCGACTTGTGGAGCTAAGTCGCCAACTATTGCTATATAAGGGACATAGCAATATATGAAAACAATGCATAATAGTAGAAACAAGAGTAGAGCAATGCATAGTGTAGTAATAGGATTCAAATATGCATCAAGTAGATGGCTTGCCTTAATAGCTTGTCCCTGGTCTCCTTCTTCTTGGTATTCAAAGATCTCTCCCTCCTCCGCACACTCGTCGTTCGATTCTATCGCCGGAAAAATAAAAACACACAATAAGTATACATGCATACACAAGTCACAAACACTTCACCCCTCAACATCACATAATCAAAGAGTATCAGAAACAAACATGTTTAGAATCTAAATATAAGGTTCCAAAGATTTTTAGTAGCAAGGTACTCCTATTAAAACTAGGGTTTTCCTATTATGGCAAGCATAACACCATTCCACATCAATCAAGCATGCAGGTGTTCACATAGGTCAAATAACAAAAAAAGCATGCTTGCAGATAAGCAACAAGTTTTCTGAACCAAGACATCATCTTATAAAAGTAAAGCTACTATACTAATAGGGAAAACAATTTTTAATAGAAAATAACCCTATACTCAACACAACATCAAGCAGGCATAAAACTTGATCAAAGCATGCCAAACATCATAGCCTCAGATAGCTAACAATAATACAAACCCAACCAAATTGGATTTGAAATTTTCTGATTAACAGGGAATATTCTATGCATTTTATAGTGGAAATAACTACTGAATCAGAGATAAATCTACCAGAAAATACTACAATCTCAGAAAAATTTATCCTGTGGGCAGTAGCAAGAAATAACAATACATGATCACCCAAAATTGGTTTCACCCAAAAATAGTTCCCAGATTAGGCTTTAAAATTCCCTAAAGTCAGATCTGGTGGTATTTTGCAAAAATAACCATGCCAAGAATAAAATCCTATTTGCATCTAAGCCAGTGGCATTTGAAAGGTATACTAAATACCCATCCAAAAAATTTGGTTTCAACAGATTTGAGTTCCTAAATCCACAGATATTGATTTAACACCTCAAAATACAATTTCTGCAGGATTAATTGTCAAAAATAATATGGATAAAATTTTGGTAAAGTACTGGTACTGCATGGTTGTTAAAAGGTCCTAGAATATTCATAAAATTGGATCTAAAGTTTTTCATGCACAAAGCATTTTATTTGGTAATTAATCCTTACAGCAGTTTTTAAACAGATCTGAAAACAATAAAAGGATTTAGCCTTTAAAAAAAATGCATCCCGGGCCAGTTCTTCAGATCCGGGCCAGAGACGCGCCGAGCGGCCCAGATGCATCCGCCGCGCGCAGGCGGCGTGCTCAATTCCCGCCCGGCCGGGCCTGCCGGTGGCGGCCGAAGCGGTACGGGGTGGCCTCGGCCGTTCGATTAGAACGACATCGACGGCAGGAGGCCATCGTCCACCCCGCACCAGGCTCACCGGAGCAGAAACCCTAGCCAGGGCCGGGAGGTCGTGGTGGCGCATCTAGGAGGCGCCCCGGTCGACGGCGAGTCGGCGGGGCGACGCGGCGCTCGATGCCGAGTCCAGCGAGGGGTGGCAGCGGCGGCTTTGCTTCTGGGAGGCGGATCTGGTTGACGGCGACGAATCCGACCATGGTGGCTCTGATGGGGCTCTGTTCCGGCGTCCCTGGGTCAAAGAGAGGGGTAGGGTTAGGTAGAAGAGGATGGGGAGAGTGCAGGAAAGAAGAAAGAGAGGGCAGGGAGGCTCCAGAGCAGCGGCATTTTGCCCTCCTTCCCTGCAGATCAAAACTAGGTTTTCTCCTCGTTTCCTCTGGTACAGAGCAGGGAGGGAGGTCTCTCTGTGCTGGGAGGGTGAGGTGGTGGTGGTTGAGCAGAATGGGGCTGTAGAGAGAGGCTGGGGGGGTCTGCAGCTGTAAATACCATGGGGTAGTGGTGTAGGTCGGTTTTGAGAAGTGTGGGGCCAATGGAGGAGCTCTGGTTGGTCGGTTTGGGCGGTGGAAAGGGTGAGAGGGGTCCAGCAAGGAGCCTTGGTCGGCCAGGGACAGAGGAGCAAGCTGTTGCAAGGTTTTCTTTAATCTAGCTTAAAGTTTGCATGAATCTTCCATCTCCCTCTTCCAAACACTAGGGGACAAAGGAGAGATGGCTGCTACAGTAAATTTCGTCCAGGGGGAGTTGAGATTGCTGGGAAGGTCAAGGTGGTGGTTTGGTGGTGTTTCAATTAAATCTGAAATAATTAGGGATAGATGTTGTGATGGATGCATGCATTGATCAAATGAAAAATATGGAAGGTAGAAGAGATGGAAGTAACTAAGGGCTCATAGGAGATGGCATGCACAATGGGTTAGATGAGTGTGATCTGATGAGACTAACAATATTGCCGATGTGGAAGGGTTTATTTGATGACAGGCAAGATCACCAAATTTGAAAAGTGAAGATTTGCACTAAACTACTTGAGACAAGGTTTTCAAAATTCGAAGATGAAACTCTAGGGTTTTTGGGTCCATAGGGTTTTATAGGAGTAGGAGAACATGGTAGGAGATTTTAGAATGCTTGATGAGAATTAAAAAGTGCATGAAATAATATAGGTACCATTCATATGCATTGTATTAAGCAAGAAAGATGAGATAGAGAAATAGTTAATTTGATGGAGGGAAAGTGATATGGTGCAAGAATAACATTCCCCAATACTAGTAGAGAGCAAATGAACTTGTGGGGGAATTTCATGATGAGAGTTGACTAATTTTCAAGAGGATCAAGGAAAACTAGAAAGTGAAATCAGTTTTTTTGACTAGGGTTCAAAACCTAGTCACATATATAGGTGGCATGCTTCAAAATGCACATGCAAGTGCATAGATAGTTAGAGTAGATCAAAAGGAAGAGGAATAGGTCAAAGAATGGTCTCTGAACAATTTATTTCAAATTCTAGAAGTGTGAGCAAGAGTGCATATGATAATAGTCAAATGGTCAGTGAGTTGATTAGCCTCAGAAACATAATTGAAGCAAGTTGAGGATGGCCCCAAATGACCAGGTGGTAATGGAAAGAATGGAAGATCACATGCCAAATATGAGTTCTAGGAAGGTACATTGCCATGGATAGAATAGATGAGCTTATTATAAGCGTTAGAAAACTGAATCTGTTAACAGACACTAAGTCTGCACACTAGGTGTTTGATAAAATGTTTGCAAGAAATGATTTTCTAAGTCTGAGTGAAACCTTGTTATGGTTGGATGAAGATGATCCTAATAACACCATGGGTGCCTTCCTTGGGCTAGTTTGATTAGTTTTAAGATCCCTCAAAATGGAGCTCCTAATGCCTCATGATAAGACTAAGACATTAGAGTTAGGAATTCAGGATTGAGATGAAAATAACAAGATAGGTTTGATTTGAAAGATAGAGTGGAAATAGCTTACATGGGACAAAATATAAATTGATGAGTTTTGAATAGGTTAGGCCACAGGTCTAACTAAGGATTATATCTACACACAAGCAACTCATCAAAGTCAAGCAGTCACACAAGGTCAACTCACTACACAAGGTTAATCATTTGAAGCTAATCTAGCATCACCAGAAACAATGATTGAACCAGTGCTCAATGATCATGCCATGGTCAAGTAGAGAAGAGTTTCAAATAAAGGAGTAAGGCTTTGGTAGATAGTTTTAGAAACAAATGGAGACATAAACATCTCCTTTGTAAAGTCTTCTCAAAGGTGTTTGAAATCCTTTTATAAATAGCAACAAAATAATAGTTTGTAAAATAGTGGGACCACTCCACTTTGTAGGTCCAGATAATTTTGTAAATACTTAGTTTTGATAAAAGCTTTGTCTCAAGAAAATAAATCTTGGCGCTTATTTGGATATCAAAAATAATTTGAATAGAAATGAGAGCTTGCCAAGATAATGGTTTTGGAAAATAGCTAGAAGCATAAATAAGGGCATGATCACAAGGGCACAAGGATTGTGTTGGTTTACAAAGGTGTTCAATAAGCAACTCAAGCAGACATCATTAACACAACAACCAAGTCAACAAGCAAGAACAGTACTTCTAGAGGTTTGCTCAAAAAGTTTTTGTTGGCTCACTAAGCACGACTTAAACAAGGTTACAAAAAGTGGGGTGTTACAAGGTGGGCCACCAGGGGCCCACACACAGGGGTGGCGCGGCCAGCCCCTGGCCCACGCCACCACCATGTGAGGGAGCCTGGCTCCACCTCTGACGACGCCCCTTCGCCTATAAAGACCCCCCGACGGAAAAAACCTAAGTGACCCGATCAGATTTCCAGAACACATCGCGATCCGCCGCCGCCGTCGACCCGAAGATCGGGAGGGTCCAGAAGCTCTTCCCGGCACCCTGCCGGAGAGGGGAGTCACCACCGGAGGTCTTCTTCATCGCCATGCTTGCCTCCGGAGCGATGAGTGAGTAGTCTACCTTGGACTATGGGTCCATAGCAGTAGCTAGATGGTTGTCTTCTCCACCATGTGCTTCATGTTTAGATCTCATGAGCTGCCCTACATGATTGAGATCACCGTTATGTAATTATACATGTTTGGTTTGTTGGGATCCGATGAATATTGGTGTTTATGATTAAGTTGATGTACTGAATATTATCTTTTGTTATCTCTATGTTGTTTATGATCTTGCATGCTCTCCGTTGTTAGTAACTATCTTGGCCGAGTAGTTGCTAGTGACTCCAAGAGGGGGGTATTTATGCTCGATAGTGGGTTCATGCCTCTATTTCACCTGGGGGAGTGACAGAAACCTCTAAGGTGGTAGATGTGCTGTTGCTACTAGGGAGAAAACAACATTCATATGCTCAAGGGCATATGCTTTGTTTACATTAGACACTTTGCTTAATGCAATTATCTGTTGTTCGCAACTTAATACTTTTGGGGTGTTCGGATTGATATCCCCGGGAGTGGATTATTAGTCATAGATGCAGTTGGATGGCGGTCTATGTATTTTGTTGTAATGCCCAGAGTAAATCTCATAGTGATCTTCTTGACATATCACGTTATCTTTATTCTATCAATTGCCCAACTGTAATTTGTTTACCCAGCATGTGTTATTTTATCTATGGAGAGACACCACTAGTGAACTGTGGACCCCGGTCCTATTTCCATCATATTGCTATCACCTGTTTACTTTCTCGCACTGTTTACTTTATTCGCATACTTTTACTGTTTTCCACTCGATACACTCATAACCTTTGTTTCAAGCAAACCGGTGAGATTGACAACCTCATCGTAAGTTGGGAGCAAAGTATTTGTTTGTGTGTGTGCAGGTTCCACGTTGCAGCTAGCAAGCAAAGCTTGGACGAGGCGCCAGTTGTCCGTTGCTGTCGCAAACTAGCAAGCATCACCTTCAGTCGTCATTGTCTCTCCTCTCCTGACCGACATTAAACCTTGGTTTCATAATTGAGGGAAAACCAGTTGCTATACTCATCACACCTTCCTCTTGGGGTTCCCAACGGGCTGGTCATTCACCACGCACAAGGATTGCTGCTGGGGGACGAAGAAGAATAATCTCGTTCGTCAACTAGCCATCAGCCACCTCGGACCAGTGCATGTACTGGGGCTCCGCTGGCATGATAGCGTTCACCTTCGCCTCATACCAAAGGTCGTTCCTTTTGTCTTTCCTCGGAGTGGTGAAGACATGGTACTGCTTGACGACAGCCAGGAAGTCGTCGTCACCTTGGTCTGGCTTCTCGGCAGCCGGCTCGTGCTGGTGGTCCTCGTGACCTCCAGCCGGCTACGCTTGCGGGGCTCCAGGGAGTTGCTGAGCGCGTAGCTCTAGCTCCTTGATGAAGCTGCACTGGCGCGTGGAGTGGGTCCCTTCCCTGCCGAGGGTGCTGTGGAATTTGCACGGCTGGTCAAGCGCTGCATCGAGGGTGTACTTGCCCTCCTTGCGCCCCTGACCACTGCCAGCAGCCCCCGGGCCTCCTTGGTCAGCCGCCGCTCGCTTCGATCTGGCAGATCCCTTGGTGAGCGCCTTCATGTGGTCAAGCCACAGGTGGACGTGTAGAGCCGGCTGGCGAGCCAGAGATCTCAGCTCAGCTGCTGGAGCTGGGACTTGACGTGGCCGGCCGCCTCCGCCTGCACGCTGGGCACGGTGGCCTCGGCCTTTGCAGCTTGGAGCACGACCGCCTCGGCCACACCCCTCTGAGCCTTGGCTTGACGATGGAGGCTGCTGGATCTGGATCCGGCTTGGGCCCGCAGCAGAGAGTCCATGGCCGCGCCGCAGGCCATGAGCTAGCTCAGCCGGCGTGACTCCATGCGTGTCATAGAACTCGTGGAGTGTCGTGCTCATGCAGCGTCGGGCGTCTCCATCCCCGGCCACCTTGCTGAGGAGGACGAGGCACATCCGTTCCAAGGCCTCTGCGACCTGGACGGGGTCGACGATGTGATCGAGCAGTGCGCTCAGGTCCATGATGGCGAGGTCCAAGGTGTCCTGCTCTAGGAGTGGAGTGTTCTGCTCCTGTGAAAGAAGGTGTTCGAGCGGCGGGCGTCCGGGGCGCGGTGAGTCGCCGCCCTCTTCATCCCCCAGGGCCATCACTTCGACCATGGTGTCAAGATCGCTTCTTTCGCTGCAGCTTGAGCCTGCGTCACAGAGAGGGTCAAACATGTCGGATACCTCATCTGGGAAGGGCTTGCCAACGTAGAAGCGGTGGCCGCCGTCGTCGAGGAAGGAGCCACTGTTGTCGAAGCCGTCCTTGAAGTAGGCGAGGTTGTCGCTGATGTAGTCGAAGGTTCCAAACCTCCAGACAAGGCCGGAGGCGACCTTCTTGCCGAGGATCGATCGGGATCCCGGCCGGAACTTCACTCCGGTCGCTGCCACATGTTGCCCCATGGTGGGCACCAACTGTCGTGGTATTTTGGAGACAGTAGCCATGAGGATGGCTTAACGGAGGGGCTCGACGGTGTGCAATGACAGGTCTGGCTTGAGATTGTGTAACTAGGACACGAGCGTTTACCCAGGTTTAGGGCCCTCCATTCTGGAGGTAACACCCCTACCTCCTGCCTTGTTGTTTATTCTCAGCACACGATGGCTTACAAGGCTCCTAGAGCGGTATTGTCTAGAGGTAGAAGAAGAAGAGTTCGATCTCCCCAGTCTAAGGGTCCAGGCCCCCTTCTATAGGCAGGGGCCTGGTTACAGTTTGGTGTCCGGCTACCCGGCTGACGGCTCCTCCGTGGCTGCAGTCTTGACATGGGCCCCGCCGTCCTCTGGCCCTCTGTCTGGGTGCAGGCCACTTTATAAAGCGCCTTCCCCCTTGGACCAGCATATCCGGAGCATATGCTTCCTGTCTGCCTCGGATCCTTTCGTGGAGGAGAGGCTTGCCCGTTGGTTGGTGGAGGCCGAGCGTGGCTAGCGTCACGCTGGTCTCTGGCCTCTGGCGATCTTGTCGGGGCCACGCTCCTTTTGATAAAGCATCCGTTGGAGGGTTTTCGTCATCTTCGCCGGCTCGGTCATTCGATGATGAAGTCGCCAGCCGGCTGCTGGCGCAGCCGGCCCTTCAGTTGAAGCCAGCCTCCTCGGTCGGATGTCGCCGTGATCCCCGGGACGTCAGCCGGCAGATGGCTCTGCCCTTGGCCTACCCGGATAGTCATCCCCACGACACTCGAGCTCCTCCCACCTCCCTGGTGCGTCGGCCTACCCCTGGCCGCCGCCCTCCACCTCTCTATCCCACATGGCCTCCCGAAGGGCTGTGCAGGATAGAGATCACACCACCGCTGCACGCCGTCGTGCTGCGGAGTTTCTGGATTCGGTCCAACGCCTTCTACTTCCGCAATATCGGCTAGAACAGAGGTTCCGGAGGTCATCGTGATCACGTACGTGTGCAAGTATGTGGAGGTGCTGCTCGTGTTGCACCAGAGTTGTTGCTCCAAGATGTTCACGACCTTGAGGTCGGCTACGTCGTCTTCATTGTCAATGTTTGTGCGGGAGTGTAATCCCCATGTTCGGTCTTCAAGGGTATGTCACCAAACATTCGTTTTCTGTTACAACATTACTAGTAGATAGATCCTTGGGCAATTCAGGGTCATGTAGAAATAATTTTTATTATTTGCATCAAACCCCAACAGTGGTATCAGAGCCGGATCTATGTGTGGTATGCTTGTACGGTTAGAACGCATCCTAATGATGCGGGCATTGATCGTTTTATTGTTACCGTTTATATTCAATTGTTCATATCCACAGCATTGTTAGATTCCAAGCGCCCTCGCGACCGACCTTACGCTTCAGCGAGACTGGTTCCACACTTGATGTACGACTTGTATCGTGCACGTGGCTTAGGCGAGGTGTCAGTTCCTCCTCTTTAGTGGATATGATTCTTGCAATGGAGGGACCTTAACGGGGACTTAAAGAAACAATATAGCTATCGGTGTTGTGGTTCATGATCGTAGGTAAGAAACGGTTCTTGTGCGAAAGCCCTAGAAGCCACGTAAAACATGCAAAGATAAAGTAGAAGCGTCTAACTTTGTTTTGCAGTGGGGCCATGTGATGTGATATGATCAACATGGTAAGTTACGTGATACTGTCGGAGGCTTCACGATGATGGCGCCGTGGTCTTGGCGCCACACCGGTGTAAGGATGGAGATCATGCCGGAGGGCTCGATGGAGATCAAGCACATCGATGAAGAAACCATATCATATCACACATTATTTACATTTGATGTTATTGTGTGATTCTTGTTTGTGCTAGTATTTAGATACACGACGGTAGCATAGAATAAGAAAATCCTTTATCAAATACCAAAGAAAATGTGTTCTCCCTTACGTGAGCAATCACCAACAAAGATCTCAGTTATGAAGCCGGTTGTGACGATCGGGGGTAGACATATCTAAGTTCACATATGGTGTGGGTACAAGCCATGTATGTGCCACGTAATACACTAAGGTTAACTTGGCGAGCCTAGCATGTGTAGACATGGCCTTGGAATACGGGAGACCGAAAGGTCGCGCATGGGTCGCAAAATTGTGCGATTGACATAAGTTGTGTCTACCTTTGATATTGCATTATCGGCTGTGATGATCAGGGGCGGTGTAGTGTAGAAGGACCATGTAATCACTAGAACAGTTGTAGGGATGTTGTTCTAAGTGGGAGTTCCACACAATTGAAGTTTTTTAATAAAAATGAACTCATATTATGAACTTTAGTATTTATACCTTTGCAAATTTACGTAGAAAATGTATCATCTCAAAGTTGGATGTTTCTTGTTGGGAGAAAACCTCAAAATCGATGGGTCAAACTTTCCTAGATGGTACCAACGCTTAAGAAATATTCTCCTACACAATGATCTGTTCTATGTGATAAAACAACCACTAGATGAGACACCAGGCCTTGATGCAACTGCACAGGATCGCGAAGAGTATCATGAGGCTCATGACATAGTCATTAGAGTACAGACTTTGATGTTGAGCTCCATGGAACCTCACCTCAAAGCGCATTACGATCATCATGATCCGTACTCGATGATTAATGCGCTTAGAAGTCACTTTGCACCTCAAGTTAGGAAGAAAAGGTATGACTGCTTGAACGAGTTCTTTGCCAAAGATGGAGGAAAACACGTCTATTAAAAGTCACATGTCCAACATGCATAGGATCTATAGGCGCCTGGTCGACGAATTCGAATATAAGATGACTGGTGATATTAGAAAGGATGTGGTGCTTCAGTCGCTCCCTTTGAGCTACGCTACATTGGTTGAAGGTTATGTGATGGCCGGATTCAAAGACAGTTTTCATCAGTGTCTTGCGCAACTTAGTTCTCTAAAGGTAGAGCCAGTTGCCAGAGAGATCGTCGATCCGATAGGTATATGTGACATACAATGTTATATATGTTTCATAAACACTTATGCAGCTTTGAGTATATGATACTAATTCTAGATTTGTGAAAATAGGACCTGCAGAGTGATGTGTTCATGGAGGAGATGGCCATGGCACCCCAGGAGGACATGCTTGATGTTTATCAGCGCCGATCTACCTCGACATTTATCTTCAAGATTTTAGGAAATTGAATAAATTTTTGTAATCGATTTGAGCTAAAGACCTTGTGATTGTCTCAGATTTGTGAGACAAATTTATTCGTGTGTAATGAACAATTCCTTTGTTTGGCTCATTGAATAAAGTCTTTTTGGATCATAATGATTATGAATAAGTTATTCTTATTTAATTCTTGTTGATATAATTGCAAGCAATTATAAAGTAATGATCTAAAATCTTTGTTATATATTGTTCACGCTTAATAATGATTCAAGTTCTTTTATGAAAATACTTATGCGAATTTCATAGCGATGAGATTTGAATATATGTTTTGAATTGTATCAGTCACATATATGTTTGTGGTAATTTAATATCAATGGAATTAAATGTGTTTCTGATAATTGATCGATTCCACATATGATCCACACTTCATTTTTTGAAATGATTAGAACACTTCGTGCTAAAGTGTAAAATACACAAGTATTGATATTATGCATAAATGATGTGTAGTCATAAAATTAAAAGATATCATTATTTTGTGAATTCTTTATTAAAGACTTAGTAATTATTCGAATTACTAAATAAATTGAATTATTTGAGTTGTACAAATAGTTTAATAAAATAAAGAAAGATTTAAACTAAGTTAAATTGATTCGATCAAAAGGACCAAGTTTAAAGTTTATGATTTGGAAGAAATTTGATGAATAATTTCAACAAATAATAATGCTAAAACAATTCAATTTGTTGAAAACTGTATGCACTAAAATCATATTTGATCGGACATTATTTAAGAAAGAAATAAATCAACTGTTGTGGCATTCAAATTATCATTTAAAGTAGCACATTAAAATAACTCAATTTTAATAAATAGGAAGCCATATAAAATACTATATGAGTTATAGTGTGATTTAAAACATTCCGAATTATTCTCGATAATTTGACATTAAAATACATTCTTCATTGAAAGTCCTTACATGAATATGGACACATCTTCTAAAACCAAAAGATGGAAAATTTGTATTGCAGAAGATTTTGGTGCACTCTAGGGAAAATGTTTTCTCGGTAAAAGTTTTAATTGGAAAAAATAAAGGATCAATTAAAGTAATTGACTTTATCTTTATAATATCAGAATAGCGCAACAGAATAAGTTCTGGAGCGAAGGTCTATGTTAGAAAAGATAAATTAATGATAGAGACCACATAATTAAGTCCTTTATTGAATAGGATTCATGAATAAAAATTGCGCTGGTTCACAAGAATGATTTCATGATTTACTTGTCAAGTTCTTGAAACTAAACATACCTACGAACTATGAAGAAAAGATGCCGGACCTAAATGCGAGAAAATAACTTGGAGTTAAAATTTAGATTTCATTTAAGAGGTAATTGTTACTCGATCTTATTAAGTAAATTGTATTATTCAAATAATGCAAGATTATGTTGAAGAGATGAATCTTTTATGAAAGACGTAAAAGCTCGATTTGTCATAAATAAGTTTGGACAAATTCAAAGAGTTGACTAGAATAGGTAGCGATGCTTAAAAGTTTTTCAGAAAATCAATAGATTATCAAAATTGCAAGTTTTTAAATCAGTTTAACATAAGCCAATGGTTTGACGAATCTCTTGAAATTAATAAACTCACATTTAAGGTATTCCGATTTGATTAAATCAAAGGATTTTGGAAAGTCCAAAACTATCGGGAAAACCTATTTACATTAAACTGAGTGGGAGAAATGAAAATAGCTTTATTCTCACATTATATGTAAGAGTACATATTCTGAATGGGAGCTCACCCTATATGTAAATTACATATTCCGAGTGGGAGCTATGACAAAATTCATCTTATGTAAATGACATATTATGAATAAGTGCAATCGATATCATAATTATTAATTAGAATTAATAAGTGGAGAAATTGACATTCATTGAGGCGTTTTTGAAAGCATTAATTCAGAATGTATATTGGTCATAATTCTGAGTGTCCAGAATGTATAAGTCAAAAGACTTTGACTAAACGACTAAGGAAATATTGAGTGACTCAATAATGGTTAACAGATCCGTCTCATTGTTTGCGTTATCCAAAACCATGTTTTACATAAAGACAAATAATGCATCCCAAGTTCAAGTATTGAAAGGCTAGGTCAGAAATGATGAGAGAATCATTAAACCAAGAAAAGCATATCCTATAGTTTGTTTTGGAAAGGACTAATGGTGATTTTCTGAAAGAAAGTGAATGTTCACTGTGTTCAGAAATTTGGGAAATAAAAACCCCTTCAAGGATTCAAAGACTAAGCCAATGAAAACGTGATTAGGCAATGAGATTGCATTTATGCGATTTTGATTAAATCTACATAAATTAATAGTTGCTCAAGAAAGTGGAAAGTAAAATGTTATGGCTAAGAAAGTTTGACTTATATATGAGTGTGTTTCTATTTTGCATGGCTAAATGAGAAAATCAAAGTGATTGATCAAACACCATTGCAAAACTAGAATACAAAGTCTCACTCTTCTGCTAAACGTAAAACTTAAACAACATCATGAGATGATGGTAAAGTGTCAAACAAAAGTGACTAGTTGCAAAGGATATAAAAGAACCGAGTTTTACAGATCGCTAAGCAAGGCTCCTCACAAGCAAGCATGATCAAAGGATCATATGTCTGATATGTTCCATGATCGGTAAATAAATATGAACAGGATATTTGTACTCTAGTGCAAGTGGGAGACTGAAGTTAATATGCCCTAGTGGAAAATAATAAAGGACTTATTTTCATATTTCATATAGTTCAAGATAAGTTTAATACTATGTTATAACTATGTTAATCGGAAATATTGATATATGTGTGGTATTAATGATAAAGAGTCCCTAGTAATCCTCTATTTTCTAGTTCATTGTTCAAATGATGATCGAGGTTTCCCGATCATGGTGCATGACGCCAATTGACGATAAGATCATGCCATTTAGTAAATGCCATGGTGGAATACCCAAAGTTAGTATTGCAACATGACCGTGTCATGATGTTCATGTTGCAATATGAAGAAAGTGTTGTAACTTAATCCTTATACCATGAGGTTATATTTAATCACTAGTTCTGAAGGAAGCTTTGATTGCATCAACCGTCACTCTGTAATAGGGTGACTGAAAAGGTGTCTCTTGGGTTTTCCGAAAGAGTATGCTGAGGCGTATGAACCAAGAGCAGGATTTGTTCATCCGCATGACGGATATGATACTCTGGCCCGCTCGGTGAGATTACATCCATAATTGCACAGCGTGTGACTAGGTCACGGGGATGGAATATCACGGTACAAGTTAAATAGCACTAGTCGGTAATAAGATTGAACGAGGTATAGGAATATCGATGATCGGATATTTGGCTATGCTAGTATCAGCAAAACAAAGGAAAAGGTACATAGACGCTTACGCTTCAACGAATAAAAGAACTTCGTAGAATGCACAGGGATCATCACGGATATCCAGATCTGATTGATGATCATTTACAGTAGAAAGTTCTCGGTAATGTCTGTAGTGTTCTCGAAGCGTCGGGTAACACACTCAAGGGATATTGATGCTTGAGATGGTTTTGGTAATATTCAGAAACATCATGTGATGATATATGAGAGGGGGAATAGTTCCAACAAAGTCTGAAATAGTTTCGACGGAGTCTGAAATAGTTTTGGTGGAGTCCGGAATGGTTCCGTTGGAGTCTGGAAGAGTTTCGGAGTAGCGGGGAATTAATTATAATATTGATTAAATAATTAATAAATCAAATCCCACCCTATTGTGCCTCTCCTAGAGAAGAGGCCCATGAAACCCTAAGCGCCCCTCCTTTACTAGGCTAGGGCGCCATGGGCCCTAGGCCCTAGCCGGCTAGGGTTAGGGTTTTGGGGGGAGCCAGCCGGCCCTAGCACTGGCCTCTGCTGCCCTTGGCTCTCCCTTGTCCTTCGCCCTTGGTAGCCTTGGGGTAGGGGTGATGCGTCTCAAACGTATCTATAATTTTTTATGCTCCATGCTTGTTTATACGCCATTTGCTTTGTGTTTTGTTACACTTCATGGCATTTTTATGCATTTTCCAGAACTAACCTATTAACGAGATGCCACAGTGCCAGTTCCTGTTTTCTGCTGTTTTTGTGTTTCAGAAAAGCTACACAAGAAATATTCTCGGAATTGGACAAAACATAAGCCAAAGTTCCTATTTTTCCCGAAGCGTCACGGAGTCCAAAGCAGAGACGGAGGGGAGCCAGAGGGCGGCCACGCCACCCCATGGCGCGGGCCACCCCCAGGCCGTGCCAGGGGCAGGTGTGGGCCCCTGGTCTACTTCCTGACGCCGCCCTTCCGCCTATATATTCCCCTCGACGGGAAAACCTAATAGGCCCCAATCAATTTCCATGAAACATACTGCAAGCCATCACCGTCGTTGACGCGAGATTGGGAGGGTCCAAAAGATCTTCCCGGCACCCTGCCGGAGAGGGGAATCACCACCGGAGGCCTTCTTCATCACCATGTCTGCCTCCGGAGTGATGCGTGAGTAGTCTACCTTAGACTACAGGTCCATAGCAGTAGCTAGATGGTTGTCATCTCCTCCATGTGCTTCATGTTTAGATCTTGTGAGCTTCCTATCATGATCAAGATCATCATTGCGTAATTCTACATGTTGTGTTTGTTGGGATCCGATGAATATTGATAATATGTCAAGTTGATTTGCTGAATTATTATCTTTATGTTATCTCTATGTTGTTTATGATCTTGCATGCTCTCCGTTGCTAGTAGATATCTTGGCCGAGTAGATGCTAGTGACTCCAAGAGGGAGTATTTATGCTCGATAGTGGGTTCATGCCTCTAGTAATCTAGGGGAGTGACAGAAACCTCTAAGGTTGTAGATGTGTTGTTGCTACTAGGGAGAAAACAACAATCTTGTGTTCAAGGACATTTGTATTGTTTACATTACACACTTTGCTTAAGGCGGTAATCTGTTGCTTGCAACTTAATACCCAATGGTTGCTCGGATGACATCCGGAGGGTGGATTATTAGTCATAGATGCAGTTGGATTACGGTCTATGTATTATGTTGTAATGTCCATAGTGAATCTCATAGTGCTCCTCATGACATTTGTATGCTTGCTTTATTCTATCAATTGCCCAACTGTAATTTGTTTACCCAACATGTTATTTATCTTATGGTGAGACACCACTAGTGGACTGTGGACTCCGGTCCATTCTTTTACATTGTTATTACAGTTTACCATTTACTTGCTTTATTTACATTCTTGCAAACTACTATCTTTTACCACTCGATACGCTTAATCCTTTGTTTACAGCAAACCGGTGAGATTGACAACCTCACTATGAGTTGGGACAAAGTACTTGGTTGTGTTGTGTGCAGGTTCCACGCTGCTGCTGGTGAAAAGCTACGCCCTGGACAAGGCGCCATTGTCCGGAGCTATCGCAAAGCTAGCGAGCATCAACCTTCGGAAGTTGGTTCTTTCTCCTACTGGTTCGATAAACCTTGGTTTCACACTGAGGGAAGACTTGTTGTTGTGCTCATCATATCCTTCTCTTAGGGTTTCCAACTGGGCGGTCATCTACAAAACTCCTAAATCAACACCGCACCACCAACAAGTTTTCTAGCGCCGTTGCCGGGGAGAAAGAGGATTTCTGCAAGGGGAGTCTCTCGCTTCCAATCTTTTACTTTGTTATTGTTTTGCTTTATTTTATTTTTTGCTTGCATCATTTTATCAAAAATACAAAAAAAAAATTAGTTCATTTATAGTTGTTTTTACTTGTCTGCTTTTAGCTTTGCTAGAATGGGTACTCTTGAGAACACCAAGTTGTGTGATTTTACTAGCACCAATAACAACGATTTTATCTGCACTCCTATTGCGCCACCTGCTCCTGAGGCACATTTTTATGAGATTATGCCTGCTTTGTTGAATCTTGTTATGAAAGAGCAGTTTTCTGGTGTTAATACTGATGATGCTGCAGCTCATCTCAACAATTTTGTTGAGCTATGTGAGATGCAAAAGTATAAGGATGTAGATGGTGATATTATTAAGCTTAAGTTGTTTTCGTTCTCTTTAAGAGGAAGAGCTAAGGATTGGTTGCTATCTTTGCCTAGAAATAGTATTGATTCTTGGGTTAAGTTTAAGGATGTTTTTATTGGAAAATATTATCCTCCTACTAAGATTATAGCTTTGTGAAGTGATATTATGAAGTTTAGACAGTTTGATAATGAACATGTTGCTCAAGCTTGGGAAAGAATGAAATCTATGATAAAGAATTGTCCCACTCATGGACTGACTACTTGGATGATTATCCAAACCTTTTATGCAGGACTAAATTTTTCTTCAAAAAATCTATTGGACTCAGCTGCTGGAGGCACTTTTATATCCATCACCTTGAGCACCGCAAAAAAGCTTCTTGACAACATGATGGTAAATTATTCTGAGTGGCACACCGAGAGAGCTCCACAAGGTAAGAAGGTAAATTCTGTTGAGGAAACCTCTTCCTTGAGTGATAAGATTGATACTATTATGCTTATGCTTTCTAATGATAGAGCTCATGTTGATCCTAATAATGTTCCTTTGGCCTCTTTGGTTGCTCAAGAAGAGCATGTTGATGTAAACTTCATTAGAAATAATAATTTCAACAACAATGCTTATAGGAACAATTTTGCTAGCAACAATTATAGGCCGTATCCTTCTACCAGTGGTAATGGTTATGGTAACTCTTATGGTAATTCCTCCAACAACACTAGGTAACTCTTATGGTAATTCCTCCAATGGTAATCTGTTGCTTGCAACTTAATACCCAATGGTTGCTCGGATGACATCCGGACGGTGGATTATTAGTCATAGATGCAGTTGGATTACGGTCTATGTATTATGTTGTAATGCCCATAGTGAATATCATAGTGATCCTCATGACATTTGTATGCTTGCTTTATTCTATCAATTTCCCAACTATAATTTGATTACCCAGCATGTTATTTATCTTATGGAGAGACACCACTAGTGAACTGTGGACCCCGGTCCATTCTTTTACACTGTTATTACCGTTTACCATTTACTCGCTTTATTTACATTCTTGCAAACTACTATCTTTTACCACTCGATACGCTTAATCCTTTGTTTATAGCAAACCATTGAGATTGACAACCTCACTGTAAGTTGGGACAAAGTACTTGGTTGTGTGCAGGTTCCATGCTGCTGCTGGTGCAAAGCTACGCCCTGGAAAAGGCGCCATTGTCCGGAGCTATCGCAAAGCTAGCGAGCATCAACCTTCGAAAGTTGGTTCTTTCTCCTACTCGTTCGATAAACCTTGGTTTCACACTGAGGGAAGACTTGCTGTTGTGGTCGTCATAACCTTCTCTTGGGGTTTCCAACTGGGCAGTCATCTACAAAACTCCTAACTCAACACCACACCACCAAGGGGTAAGGTGCACCTCTCCCCCACTATATAAAGGGACCCCAAGGGGAGGAGCTCAACACACAATTCCATCACAAGTTCCTCATGCCTCGAGATCCTCCCACCTCCCTGGTGCGTCGGCCTACCCCTGGCCGCCGCCCTCCACCTCTCTATCCCACATGGCCTCCCGAAGGGCTGTGCAGGATAGAGATCACACCACTGCTGCATGCCGTCGTGCTGTGGAGTTTCCAGATTCGGTCTAACGTCGTCTACTTCTGCAATCTCAGTTGGATCGGAGATTCTGGAAGTCATTGTGATCACGTACATGTGCAAGTATGCGGAGGTGCTGCTCGTGTTGCGCCAGAGTTGTTGCTCCAAGATCTTTGCAACCTTGAAGTTGGCTACGTTGTCTTCATCATCAACGCTTGTGCGGGACCGTAATCCCCGCATTCAGCCTTATGTCACCAAACATCCATTTTGTGTTACAGTATTACTAGTAGATAGATCCTTGGGCAATTCAGGGTTGCGTAGATTTTTTTTTGTAATTTGCATCGAACCCCAACAACCTGGGCCATGACCTATGCAATTTCGTAGCCAGCCGGAGTGAGGAGCGGGTGAGTGGCAAGTGATGCATGCAAAATTGCATGAACTTTGTAGTTTCTTGATGCATATTACAACATATTTAGATGTTATAATCATGTTTTTCATTGATATTGGGGACTTTCCAATTAATCCCCTATTTTTTGGATTTAACTCTCTTTGGCAGAAAATGCTTTTTTTTAGCGTTTTTGACTTTACAGGAGCTACGGGACTCGGAAAAGGGAAAGGTCAGGGAGCACGGCTTGGAAATTTTGAGACAAACAAAATGAGTTGAAGTGGGCCAGAAGGGGACCAGTTGGCTGCAAATGAGACCAGGTGACATGGTCAGGAAGGTAGACCGCGCCACCTGGGCCTGTTTGGGCCTCGGTGGCCGCCTCCACCTATCCTTCAACGCACGCCTTTATATACTAGAAAACCCTAAGGACAGATTTTTTCGAGACCCATAGCACTGCCACCATCGCAATCTTCATTTTTGGGGGTTGCATGATCCTGCTCTCCACTCCCGAGAGGGGGATTTTGAGGGCTTCTTCATCGTCATCATCACCAACACCATCTCCATCCACCATGTGCTTGTTATCCACCACCATGTGTGAGTAATCCTTTGTAGGCATGTGAGATCCATGGGGATTGGATGAGATTGATCATGTAATCGTTCATATAAGTCAAGATTTGAGGGGTTTATCTTGTAGACATTCCCATATGAGTGTTTGTGCACTACTGTTATAGTTAATACTTGTTACTAGGGCCCGAGTGACATGATTTCAGTACTGAAGTTTTATTGCTTTATCATATATATATGAGTTTGGTGCCTATCTGCAAAGTGTATTACCTGCTTTTCTGTTGATCCGGCGACCCCCATGATGACTGATGGGGATATCAATGGGTGACATGTCTAGTTTGAGGATATTGTGTGTTCATGGAGTGTTAATGCATTGTTCCGGACTATCCGTAAGGGTAGACCTTAATATTTGTAGACCCTCGATGGCTTACGGTGAATCCGGGCAGATAGGACAATACATGTATGCTAATTTTCCTTGTTGGTACGCGTACTTATATTTGGGACACACACCTACACTTACATACAGAAAGGGAATTAGAGATGAACTTGAGTCAAATATGTTATATGATCAATCTTATCCATGCAGCGCCTCGCTAGTGATCTCATACCTATGCTTTTAATCTCTGAAGTTACAAAGTTTCCTTTCTAGTGAAAACTAGAAATCTGTTGTTACTGTTTACTACTGCAATTACTATTTTCTCTGAACTGATATAATCACAATTTGTTCTTGAGAATATTGATATACAGGTGTGGTTGAGAGTGATGTCTCAATTGCTAAAGTCTTGCCAATATTATTGTTTGCTCTCCTTGAGTCGATCTATAAATTTGGGTAATACTTCCCATCAAAGATTTCAACGATCCCCTATACTTGTGGATATCAAGACATTTTCTGGCGTTGTTGCCGAGGAGCCTAGCTTTATTGGTAAGACCACTTGTTATCATCTACTGTTGAACTTATTGATTATCATCATGGGAAAGAGTAAGGATATTGCTGCGAATGAGATCATGCCTTCAACTACTCGAGGAGGTACAAATTTACCTTCAAGACCAAATTTTGCACCTGCTAATGCTACTCCTGCTATTAAAAAGAAATTTGCTGATTTGCATAGTTCACATTTATCTAAGATGTCTATGCGTACTGATGATGATAATGAGTTGTTGGATGGTAGTATGTGAAAGGATCTTAAGGGGCGACTAGAAGGGGGGGTGAATAGGCGCTACACAAGTTTTTTTATCTTTTTCAATTTTAAGGCTTGCAACAAAGTAAATTCACTAGATGTGCAACTAGGTGAATTTCCTAAGGGTGACAAGTGATGGCTGGCGTGTAGTTGATGATGATTATGGCCAGGCAGTTGGGAAACTCCAAGCGGAAAGTATGATGAGCACAGCGGCAAGTCTTTTCCCTCAGTAAGAAACCAAGGTTTGTCGGTCAGGAGAAGAGCAGACAGTACGACTAAAGGTGATGCTTGCAAGCTTCGCGACAGCTCCGGACAATTTATATGGCGCCTCGTCCAAGCTTTGCTTTGCGAGCAGCAACGTGGAATCTGTACACAACACAACCAAATACTTTGTTCCCAACTTGCGATGAGGTTGTCAATCTCACCGGTTTGCTTGAAACAAAGGGTATGAGCGTATCGAGTGGAAAATAGTAGAAGTATGCGAGTAAAGTAAACAGGTGGTAGCAATATGATGGAAATAGGACCGGGGTCCACAGTTCACTAGTGGTGTCTCTCTATAAGATAAATAGCACATGCTAGGTAAACAAATTATAGTTGGGCAATTGATAGAATAAAGATAACGTGATATGTCAAGAAGATCACTGTGCGATTTACTCTGGGCATTACAAAAAAATACAGAGACCGCCATCCAACTGCATCTATGACTAATAATCCACTCTCGGGGATATCATCCGAACACCCCATGAGTATTAAGTTGCGAACAACAGATAATTGCATTAAAAGTGTGTAATGTAAACAAAGCATATGCCCTCGAGCATATCAATGTTGTTTTCTCCCAAGTGGCAACAGCACATCTACAACCTTAGAGGTTTTTGTCACTCCCCCAGATTAAATAGAGGCATGAACCCAACTATCGAGCATAAATACCCCCTCTTGGAGTCACTAGCAACTACTCGGCCAAGATAGCTATTAACAATGGAGAGCATGCAAGATCATAAACAACATAGAGATAACATAAGATATATTTCAGTATAGCAACTCAATCATAACACCAATATTCATCGGATCCCAACAAACCAAACATGTAGAATTACATAACGGTGATCTCAATCATGTAGGGCAGCTCATGAGATCTAAACATGAAGCACATGGTGGAGAGGACAACCATCTAGCTACTGCTATGGACCCATAGTCCAAGTTAGACTACTCACTCATCGCTCCGGAGGCAAGCATGGCGATGAAGAAGACCTCCGGTGGCGATTCCCCTCTCTGGCAGGGTGCCGGGACGAGCTTCTGGACCCTCCCGATCTCGGGTCGACGACGACGGCGGATCGCGATGTGTTTCTGAAAAATTGATCGGGTACTTAGGTTTTTTCCGTCGGGGGGTCTTTATAGGTGAAGGGGCATCGTCAGAGGTGGACCGAGGCGACCTCACACGTAGGGGGCGCGGCTAGGGGCTGGGCTGCGCCGCCCTGGTGTGTGGGGCCCTCGTGGCCCCCCTCCGACTCCTCTTTGGATCTCTGGAAGCTTCCGAGAAAAATAAGACTTCAGGAACTTGTTTTATCCAATTCCGAGAATATTTCCTGTGTAGCTTTTCTGAAACACAAAAACAGCAGAAAACAGGGAACTGGCACTGTGGCGACTTGTTAATAGGTTAGTTCTGGAAAATGCATAAAAGTGCCACGAAGTGTAACGAAACATTAAGCAAATGGTGTAAAAACAAGCATGGAACATCACAAATTATGGATACGTTGGAGACGTATCAGCATCCCCAAGCTTAACTCCTGCTCGTCCTCGAGTAGGTAAGTGATAACAAAAGAAATAATTTTTGAGGTGACATGCACCTACACAATCTTGATCACATATGTAAGCGTTGCGAGCTGGGATCAAAAGAACTTAAAACATGAGCATGAAAGATATAATCTTGACAATAAAAACTTAGCAACCATGTTATAAACATGAAAATGAACACAAACAAAAGATCATGAAAATGAAACAATAAAAGTCAAACGTGTGTTCAAATCATAAGGAAAAACATACAAATGGTTTTCAGCTTGTCCTTCATGGAGAGCAAAACATAAATGGATAGGACACCTTCAAGTTTAAGAGGGCGACTAGATACAAATAATTTAAGAACAAGTGAAACCAACAATATGAATCAATCAATGAAAACTTTGGGACAATGCACATTATACTAAGAATGACAACTATGCTCTCTTAATGGTGCATAAAGATAGAAGATGGTGACTCAACATAAAAGTAAAAGAAAGGCCCTTCGCGGAGGGAAGCAGTGATTGCAAGTTTTATAACCTTCAAAAATTATGGTACTTGCCGGCTTTGAGCTCTCATTGCCCCCATCATAAGCCTCTTGAATGGTTAGAGTTAATGCGAGAACAATTATGATGCATATGCTTGACAAATCATAAGTCGAAAATCTCGTGTCCCATGAATACGAGTACCCAAACCTCATGCTACTCTACTTAGAGTCCCAAACAAGACTCTTGTCATTGTAAGTATATACGTATCATCGAGTACCGCCAATGGGGTACCTCCGTGCCCGATGACATGGAACAAGCCCACATCAAAATGATAGGACAAGCAGACAATGAACACCTCGACATCTCTTTTATTTGCCATTTGTTTAGCTTTTTATTTTGAGATGCGTCGTCGAATGTCCACTATGGGTATGCTGCAAATTTCCACCATGAATTATGCATGGCTTAGATTGGCGGCTCAGGCGTTTCTCTAACACATATACAAACTCCATGATCCCCGCAAGATTCTCAATTCATTTCACACCGCGGGCATCCATAAACAAAAGATCACGATATCAACTCAAATAAGAACTGCAATGTTGAAAGCTTGCCTATGACGGCATGGCTAGGCTAGTCTCCAACTTACAACTTGCAAGCATAACAACTCAACATAAGAGACCACAATGTCAAATTTTTAAGAACAAGAAAAAGTAAAGTGTGCCTTCCGGTTTGTGAGAGCTTTACTGACCAATTTTCGCATAACACTGGTAAGAGTTTAATTTGAAGAGAAAATAAAAGCAAGTCAAATTTACTTGGAATAGAAAATTGCTAGTAGGTATGTATGGTGGACACTTTGGCAAACTTGGTTTTTAGGATTTGGATGCACGAGTAGAGCTCATACTCAGTACAAGGCGAGGGCTAGCAAAAGACTGGGAGCGACCAACTAAGAGAGCAATAACGGCCATAATCATGCAAAGCGACAAAGCGACATTAAAAGAAGCATAAGATGGCATCAAAAGTCAAAAACTAAATGATCATAGAGGCTATTGGCGACTTTGTAAGAGTCTAACATGTGTGAGCATGTGCCAAGTCAACCCAAATAAAGCATCAAGGAGAAAACCAAAATAATGCTTCCAAACGATAAAAACAACGCATGATTCTTTCAAAGGCTCATTAAGCAATCTCAGTTATTTGAGACAAGTCATGCTACAGCAAAACCACTAAGCATACTATCAAAAAGACATCAAGCATGACATGAAAAAGCCTAAGCCGCAGTCTACACAAGCTCCTTCTTGTACCACTTTTTTGCATAAAGCTTTTTCTCTTTTCCAACACCATTCGGACTTTTTATAAACACCTCTTTTGATGAAAACCAATATAGATCAGAGGCAAAAATACACCTTGATAAATAAATATAAGAAGATCTGAATGCAAATCAAGGCGAAAACGAAAACCAAAAGCAGTAGCAGTAGCAGAAAAAGAAGAACACTCGGTTTTTGATAAGAATGAAAACTAGAGCGTTCTTGGTAAATGAAAAGCAAGGCAACTTCTCCAAAAGAAATTTGTTGGGGTCCAACCATTTATTGCAGCAAACAAAAAAAAACTAACAATAAAAACTAAAACAACTGACGCTCCAAGAAAAACACATAGTGCATGAAGCAATAAAAATATAGTGTCTTGAAAGGTGACCTGATTTTTGTCGATGAAGAAGGGGTGCCTCGGGGGCATCCCCAAGATTTGACGCTTGTACTTCTTAGATATTTCTTGGGGTGATGCATGGGCATCCCCAAGCTTGAGCTTTTGTCCATTCTTCAACTCATCTCATCATTCTCCAATCCCTACACTTGAAAACTTCCGTCATACAAAACTAAACACAAATCTATTAGCAACATTAGTGTAAGCATAACATATAATCAACCTCTTTTGCTTCAGGTTTCAACCTAAAATCACCACATATAAAGTATATACTACTTTAGCAACTTCCCCAAAAGTTCCGTGATCAAAAGAACTCAAAAGAAAGCGATAAAGCGGCAAACACAAATATTGGCAGAAATCTGTCAAAACAGAACAGCTGACAAAGGTCGAATTTTTAAGGGGTTTTCTGTTGCTCAAATCAAAAAGTGTTCAACTAATGAAAGTTTGGATATAACCTGGGGCATATGCACAAGAAATCTCAGGTCCAAAAGATATACATAGAATGTTTACGAATTTTTACGGTGCAGCACCGAAAACAGTTTCAGGACAGCAACATCCCCAAATCTTTACCTCACTTAAATTAGAGGCTTCTCTTGGCACAAAAATGAAATAAAAAGGATAAGGAGCGGTCATTACAGTAGTAATAACTTCCAAGACTCAAATAAAAGAAAAATAACTGAATGTAAAAATATTGGGTTATCTCCCAAGAGTGCTTTTCTTTAACACCTTTGAGCTAGGCTCGGTAATTTGAGAAGATGCTCACATAAGAAATATGAATTGAAGCAAAAGAGAGCATCAAGAAGCAAATATAAAACACATTTAAGTCTAACCCACTTCCTATGCATAGGAATCTTGTAAGAAAATAAATCAAAGAAGCACATAGTAACAAGTATGGGTAGATAAAACAAGAGCAACTTTGGAACTTTCAATATAAAGAGAGGTGTTTTAGTAACATGAGAATTCCAACAACCATATTTTCCTCTCTCATAATAATTTTCAGTAGCATCATGAACAAACTCAACAATATAAATATCACACTTACCCTCTTTTGTTAAGCATGGAGGGCGATCAAATAAGGTATTAGTTAGAGAGTTACTCTTATTGGGAGGTAGACATGGGTAGCTCTATTTTTCCTCCTCTTGATCATCACTCTCCTCCTCTTTTTCATCCAATGAGCTTCCAGTTTTAGCAATTTCTTCTTCCATAGGCTCCTTCAAGGTATTAGTCTCTTCCGTTGGAGAGCATCTATTAAGATATTTAAGAATATAGCCATTTTCTTCCTTGTAATTATCAAAGCAAAATGTAAGTATATCATAAACCTCATATTTATACGGTGCATCATCGGTATTTTCAAGCAAATAAGCAAGTTCGAATGCACCCTTCCAAGCAATAAATTCTTCAATTTGTTCCACATCATAAAAGTCATAATTTCCATTAATATAAGAAGATATGGTAACATCGTTATACTCACATTGAAAAGGGAGGTGTTTATACCTCCTACAGTAACAAGATCTATCAAAGCAATAAGTAACATTATAAGTAGAGCACACATTTCTAGCAATGATATACAATCTATTGATTTGTTCCCATAAGTGTTTCCCTTTTTGTGACAAGCGGTGTTCCTCATAATAATTTTGCTGCTCTTCCGTGAACCCACCTTGCCAAAAAGATTTAGTTTCAAAGAAACCAACCATTGATAGAAAGCATGATAAAGCAAGACAATAGCAGACCAATAAAAATAACAACTATAGAAGGAACTAGTTTTTTTTGTATTTTTGATAAAACGATGCAAGTAAAAATAAATAAAGTAAAGCAAAACAATAAACAAAGTAAAGGATGTGCGTGTGAAAAACTCCCCTTGCAGAGGTCTTCCACTTCTTCCCCGGCAACGGCGCCAGAAAAGGGCTTGATGGCTGGCGTGTAGTTGATGATGATTATGGCCAGGCAGTTGGGAAACTCCAAGCGGAAATGTAACAACCCAAATTTTTGGAAAATAGAAATAAATGGATCTATTAAAATACCAAATTTTGGAGACAACAAAAACTTTTATTTTAAATACAAGATTAATTTCTTGTCTCTTAAAACTTGTGAATTTGAGCATTTGCTCCCATGCTTCAAATAAAAAGAGTATGGGAAGGGTTCTACAACAAATAATTATACCTGTAAAATGTTTTTGTTAAATTGAAATAGTTTTCTAACTATTAAATTTTTGTGCATGGTACATGCTAAACCCATTTGGGTCATTTGCCAAACCAAAATTAAGTCAAGCAATCACAAACCAATAGAAAGGAATCAAGAAAATAAACCGCAACACAAAAACCTAAGTAAGAAAAGAGGAAGTAGTGATCTTAAAAAAATTACTGATTCCACCACTTTGCCCTTCTATATTAAGAAATCTTTGATCTAGACCATCATGCATCTCCCCACCACCACTAAGAACAAGTTACAAAGAATCAAATACAAGAAAGTTTGAAACAAAAACCAACTTGGAACTCTATTTAATACCCTACCAAAGTTTGAATTCAAATAAGAGGTCATTTCCCAACTCCCTCTTATCTCCAAGAAAACCAACACCTTTGGACCAAGATTAAAATCTTTTGCACTTCATATTGCATGTATGCATAGAATGTCAATATAGATCTTTTATGATTTCATGTGGGTTTTAATCTGTTGGGCAATGATTAGTTAATTCAAACTTAACCAATAGAAGCATTAGAGAAGGACCACAAAGATCAAAAGAACCAGAAGCAAGAGAAATAAAGAAAAAGAGAAGAAAAGATGATCTAGAAAAAGTTAACCACTACCCTACTTTGGACACTTAGAATAAGAAATCTGTAACTCAAGCAAAGGTGTGGTCAGTTAGTTGAGCTTGACCATATCACATACTAACTCAACCAAGAAGTTTCCAGCAAAAACTCAAACCCTAACCTCTTTCAAAATCTGTCCAAAGTTTGAATCTGAATCAGAAACCATACTTCAAATTGGAAATAAGATTTTTGCAAAACCTCATATTTCTTCATAACAAAAATATTTCTGGAATCCCTATCCAATATAATGACCAACCCAATTGGAAATTTTCAAAAATTCAAATTTTTATTTCATGTGGACATTGTATCAAACACTTGGTGGGCAGAATTGGGCAAAGGTGCAAGTTATTGCAAGGACCAGTAGCCAGCCCCCCTCCCTGTACTTCCCACAGTGACCTAGCTCCCTCCTAGACTCTCTGCTGTCTCTCCTGCCCCGACCACGGCCGTGAGACAGGGAAGAACAGAGGAGAACCACCGCCCGGACCCCTCACTTGCCCCCTCTGCACCAGACCACCCCGCAGCCCGCGAGTGCGCCAGCAGCACCCCACAGCACGCCGCAGCCCTCCGCCGAAAGCCCCGACCGCCGTGTCCCTTCTGTAGCCGACACCGGTCGCGCTCTCCCCGCAGATCCCCTCGCCCCGTGCTCCCTCTCCCGCCTATATAAAGCCGCCATTATTCCCTGAAAAGGTTCGCGCCACCTTCCTCTACCTCCCAGACAAGGTCCCAAGCTCCCTCTCCCTCTCGTTCGAGCTCCCCCGACGACGCCGCTCCGCAGAGCGCCTCCCATTCCCGGCGTTCCAGAGCCTCCCGCGAGCTGCCGCCTGGACGAGGTGGAGGAGGAGAAGCTCCTCCGCCGCCTAGACACCCTCGCCGCCGCTCCCCGTCGCCGTCGGTGAGTTCCCCAGACCACCGCCCTCCTCCCAGTAGCCGTTCGTGTGTTCGTCGGGCTGGGGAAGAAGACTTCCCCAGATACCGTTTCACTTAACCTGACCAGCGGGGCCCGTTGTCAGCATTTTATTTTTTTCTCTTGCCACCCGCCAGCCTGCAGCCTAGTGGGCCGGCCCAACTCAGTCCGTGTGTCCAGCCCGGATTAAAAAAAAGGGATATTCGATTTCCGATTTTTGAAAAAAATGCATTCACATGCTTTAGTATATTTAATTTTACCGGAGATCTACCGATCCAAATTTAGCAAATGAAAATGTTTTGGAAACCTTAGAACATAAGATATCCATTAGAAGTGGTTTCAACACAATTAGATTTATATAATGGTTGCAGTAAAAATAACAAAACAGGAGCTTTTTCACCTTAGAAAATTCATATCAAATCAAATAAAATTCCTAAAAATATAAATCCAACTCTAGAAATTCACAATTAGTGATACCCATCTGCCTGTAGCATTAGATCTAATTTTTGAACCTTTGAAATCAAATGCTATTTACCCATATGGTTAAATAAGCATTTGCCATATAGGATTTTATTAAACTCAATTCTATAATCGAAATTTTTATGGAACTCTTATTGTTAAACCATATTTCCAAATACCTACCTATAGGTATTGATCTTAGTCCATGTGTACTTGTAGGAAGTATTTGAAAATCTAATCCTACATGGTAGTAATTAGAAACTCACACTTGCACACCTATTTCAAAATAAATGGAAATGATATGAAACCAATTCGAATCAACCACATTTCTAGATATTGATCTATAACCTTTGATCCCATTCAACTAGGATCTATAGACTCTACTTGTAGATTCAAATTTGATTACTAAATAGTTGCAAACTAGAAATGGCTTCAATAAAAGAAAAATACTCCAAATCCTATGAAGCCTCTTTGGTTGAACCATAATCTTGAACATATACTAGTAGTATATGAACTATGGTCAATAAGGACTTGCAAGAGATATTTCATGATTCAAAGTGAATTAAATCCACACTTAGGTCAACAAAGTGATAATTCCCTCTATATGAATTCAATTAAATCGAAACCACTCTCCATAGACTTCCTAGATCACTTCCCTTACCCAAGTATGTGTATTTGAGTAAATAGGTATTGTTTGTGAATGGTGTGGTGATTGTATGCTTATTTGATTTTTCGACGATTAGACGACAACGAGAGTAAGGAGAATGGATCCCGAAGTCAACCAAGAAATGGAGATGGAGATCAACCAATCCAAGATGAAGATGAAAACTATTTTGACTTTGCCAAGCCAGGCAAGCCATCTTTTGATTCATACTCCCAATGCCTAGTTTTGATATTGCATTCTACTTGTTTTAAGTAAATTGCATGATTGAATTGCTAGAGTAGAAGGATAGAAGTACTTTGATATCTTGCTTAGCAAGAGCATCAAGCTGAGTTTATCCAACCATATTTAGTAGGGACATCACTCAAGGTAGTTGCTTAGTCGCTAATAAAATTGGAGGTCATTTATAAGGGGAATCCTAGTTAAAAGTTGGTGACTTGAACTTGAAACTTGAACTGGAGTTTTCTCCTACATGATGGTTTTATGAAAGAAAATAATCTTGACTAAGAACTATGAAATGTATTTCCCAATTGACAACGAGTGATGTACTATGGGAGCCAATTATACCGTACAACCATACTACCCCTATATGGGAAGGGGCTTAATCCGTAGCTTGTTTATCTTAGTATGGGAGGCCTTGTATCAAATCTTCATGGAAGGACCCGTGAGCGGTTACTTCTGGACCAGGTGGATTCCACTAACCCGGCTCCCGGGATGGGCAGAACTAGAGGCGCCGGAGCGGGGATTCCGTACCCCGGGCTCTAGGGAAGGATCCTATACTAGGGTGGGCAAGTGAAAGGTTTTGTTTGATTATCTGAAAACCGCATATTTTTGTATGACGGACCGTGGATTTCTCCCGGCAGATGTATCGAATCTTGTGGGTAAAGTGTACCCCTCTGCAGAGGTTTTCAAACTATTCGAATAGCCGCGTCCGCGGTCATGGACGGTTGGCTAGCTGTGCCTGGCTTTTGTCAATAATAAAAACAACTTATGGTGAACTTGGTGCGTGACATGAATTGAATTGACTTGACTTGACCATGGTATTGACACACTTGAATTTTCCTTTTTAGATTGAACTTAGAGAACTAAACCTCTTTTCTACCAATGAACATTCTTGGGAAATAAAACTAGCTTTTGCAAATAAACTTAGTGCTTAGTCCACCATATCAACCATGCATATCTATCTCACCACTTTGTTTATAAGATGGTTTGCGAGTGCATCCAATGTACTCATGGCTGTGTCCCTGTCTATTAACTTGGCCAGACTTGAAGGAGCAAGATCAAGAAGGAAGGACTCATTGACGGCTTTGCGAATTAGGCTCGTTTCCTACTGTCTGCTTTGCCTGTGCGGATTGAAGCTTGACAATATGGACCCAAAGTGTTATTCCGCTGCATGTTGATGTAATGTAAGGTTTGGTCTGTGCGACCACCTATGTAATCCCCTTTAATTACTATTAATGTCTATGACTGTGATATCAACTACGTTATGTAAATCACAACATTGATTCTGGGATTGTGATGGATTACATAACGGGCACTTCGAATTTGTTATCAAATTTGAGGTCGTCACAGGAAAGTATGATGAGCACAGCGGCAAGTCTTTTCTCTCAGTAAGAAACCAAGGTTTGTCGGTCAGGAGAAGAGCAGACAGTGCGACTGAAGGTGATGCTTGCAAGCTTCGCGACAGCTCCGGACAATTTATATGGCGCCTCGTCCAAGCTTTGCTTTGTGAGAAGCAACGTGGAATCTGCACACAACACAACCAAATACTTTGTTTCCAGATTGCGATGAGGTTGTCAATCTCACCGGTTTGCTTGAAACAAAGGGTATGAGCGTATCGAGTGGAAAACAGTAGAAGTATGCGAGTAAAGTAAACAGTGCAAGTAAAGTAAACAGGTGATAGCAATATGATAGAAATAGGACCGGGGTCCACAGTTCACTAGTGGTGTCTCTCCATAAGATAAATAGCACATGCTGGGTAAACAAATTACAGTTGGGCAATTGATAGAATAAAGATAACGTGATATGTCAAGAAGATCACTATGCGATTTACTCTGGGCATTACAAAAAAATACATAGACCGCCATCCAACTGCATCTATGACTAATAATCCACTCTCGGGGATATCATCCGAACACCCCATCAGTATTAAGTTGCGAACAACAGATAATTGCATTAAGCAA
Source organism: Dactylis glomerata (assembly GCA_007115705.1). Lineage (NCBI taxonomy): Eukaryota > Viridiplantae > Streptophyta > Magnoliopsida > Poales > Poaceae > Dactylis > Dactylis glomerata. Next base: position 13,188,461 of record QXEO01000541.1, on the reverse strand, counting down.
AGTGTGTAATGTAAACAAAGCATATGCCCTCGAGCATATCAATGTTGTTTTCTCCCTAGTGGCTACAGCACATCTACAATCTTAGAGGTTTCTGTCACTCCCCTAGATTAAATAGAGGCATGAACCCAACTATCGAGCATAAATACCCCCTCTTGGAGTCACTAGCAACTACTCGGCCAAGATAGCTACTAACAACGGAGAGCATGCAAGATCATAAACAACATAGAGATAACATAAGATATATTTCAGTATAGCAACTCAATCATAACACCAATATTCATCGGATCCCAACAAACCAAACATGTAGAATTACATAACGGTGATCGCAATCATGTAGGGCAGCTCATGAGATCTAAACATGAAGCACATGGTGGAGAGGACAACCATCTAGCTACTGCTATGGACCCATAGTCCAAGGTAGACTACTCACTCATCGCTCCGGAGGCAAGCATGGCGATGAAGAAGACCTCCGGTGGTGATTCCCCTCTCCGGCAGGGTGCCGGGAAGAGCTTCTGGACCCTCCCGATCTCGGGTCAACGACGGCGGCGGATCGTGATGTGTTTCTGAAAAATTGATCGGGTACTTAGGTTTTTTCCGTCGGGGGGTCTTTATAGGCGAAGGGGCATCGTCAGAGGTGGACCGAGGTGACCTCACATGTAGGGGGCGCGGCCAGGGGCTGGGCCACGCCGCCCTGGTGTGTGGGGCCCTCGTGGCCCCCCTCCGACTCCTCTTCGGATCTCTGGAAGCTTCCGGGAAAAATAAGACTTCAGGAACTTGTTTCGTCCAATTCCGAGAATATTTCCTGTGTAGCTTTTCTGAAACACAAAAACAGCAGAAAACAGGGAACTGGCACTGTGGCGACTTGTTAATAGGTTAGTTCTGGAAAATGCATAAAAGTGCCATGAAGTGTAACGAAACATTAAGCAAATGGTGTAAAAACAAGCATGGAGCATCAAAAATTATGGATACGTTGGAGACGTATCAACAAGCAAGCAAGTAAGCAAGACACAAGCAAGATGCAAGTAAGGGTAAGAAGTAACCGAAAAGCGGAGACCGGAGACACAAGAATGTATTCCCGTAGTTCCTTCCTTTTGAGGGGAAGTACATCTACGTTGCAGAGGTGTGGCGACACGGAGTCCACCAACGCTACAAAGGCTCACCTTGTTCTCCGGTGAGCAAGCCACGAAGGCTAGCTCGTTTCCACTAAGCGGTGGTATTGGGGGCACCGACCGAAACCCTTACACGGAGGTTGGGGCACAACTCAATTGGAGGCTCCCAACAAGAAAACCACATAGCTTTTACATGGAGGAAGCTTTGAGGTGACCTCTCTTGCCCAAGGCAAGTTCCACGGAGGAAGAGTGAAGCAAACACAAATCACTTGGGTAGGATTGTAGATCTAGGGCTCATCTCCCAATCTACCAAATCTTGAGGGATTTGGTTGGCTAGGGAAGGAGATCTACAGAGTTGAAGCTCTGCATTAATGGAGGAGAGAGAGTGTGGACGAGGTAGCTCAGATCTGAGGTAGGGGACGACTATTTATAGGCCAGCTCGAAATCTGTCCGTTGGAGGCGACTTACCCTAGAAATTCCGGCCAGGGGGCGGAAATTCCGGGGTTCACTTAAGGCAGAAATTTTGGCCTGGGGCGGAAATTTCGGCCCCCGGAAATTTTCAAACTGAAAATTCCGGCCAGAAATTTCGGCCCTTTACTGAGAGTTGCACCACAGCTTGAGTGAAAGGACTTAGCGAAAAATCCCGGAAATTCTGGTCAATCAGAATTTTCGGCCCCCTTCCTGCAAGCTGCACCACACCTCTCAGTTAAGGACTTAGCCGAATTTCGCAGGGGCGGAAATTATGGAATTTACGGCCCCTTTACTGAGTGTTGCACCACAACACAAAGTAAAGGACTTAGCCGAATTTCAAAGGGACGGAAATTCAGGAATTTCCTGCCCCCGGAAATTTTGTCCAGGGGCGGAAATTCCGGCCCTAGGGCGGAATTTCCGGCCCTGATATCAAATTTCTGGCCCAGTAAAAATGCACTCCTCTGGGTGATTTTGAGCCTTTCTACAGTAGTCCCATTTTCCAAACTTCTCTTCAACATCAGTCTTGTGCAATACCTGGAGAATCCCTACAATGCTTAGCACAAAATTAATTGCCTTGTGTTGTAATCAAACACCTAAAAACTGAAAGCTAGGAACATGTCCTTTCAGTATGGATGATGAAGTGACACATGATTCATCCAGCCCATCATTTAATAAAAAAATTGAACCAGATAGAGAAACTGCTAAAGCTAAAGCTTTTAAATCACTTCCACCTGATTGTATTGTTGCCTTCGGTAGAGCTTTCGTGGAGTCGGATTTGGATGATCTGGATAGATTTGATTCTCTTAGGGCCACCGCCATCATGGTGGGCACCTCCACGGATACCCGGCGATCGGTCTTCCATTCCTTGTTCAGCAGCCGGTGGAGCCTCCGATCGAGGCTACCGTCCGCCGCCGCGTCGACCAGGACCGTCCTCGCACCGCGCGCGCCGCCGTGGAGGACGTGCCTGAGATGCGCCTGATCACGGTGTCAGTACCTTCGTACTACAGGGCGTCGAGGCCGACCCCAAAGCAGCACCACACCCTCTCCACTGCCGCGCTGGAGGCTGCCTCGTCGCATCCCTCAAAGTCCAGCCCCACCACCGGCACGGCCGCCGTATCTTGCATCTGGCCTCGCGGCCACCGGATCTGGCACATCCAGACTCGCGGCCACTGGATGCGACATCTCCAACATCGGATCTTTCGAATCGTCACCGGCTTGGACCAAAAGGTCCAATCTTTTGGTGGAGGGAGCATGTCGAGCCGGGTAAGGTAGAGTGGAGCGCAGCCATGCGAGGGTAGATGGCCGACAGCGACGCGTGGGTAGAAGGCCAGGGGCGACGCGTGGGAAGAGAGAGCCGGTGGAGTGTGTCTATGTGCAACATGTGGAGCGGGTGGAGAGCGAGCGATACAGAGGGTAAAGTTGGAAACTCCGGAAATTTAAATGCCTACGGAAAAATGAACGTGAATTCTTAAACGTCTTATAAAAAGAAACGTAGGGAGTACGTAATAGTGATGCTTTATTTGTTGTGACAGTGTGTGTTGGTGTCTTTAGGTCTAGCTCATTCTGTATGTAGTCATAGTATATAAACTTAGTCAAAAGTCAAAACTTAATAATTTTGACCAAATATTTTGAAATTGCTGCGTAAACACGTGCTTTAAGGAACAGCCGTTAACAAAATGACTTGCATTACGTCACTGCAACTAGCTAGGATCAAAAGTGATGGTACAGCATGTAAGTAGCCATGATGAAGAGGTAGATTTGTTCTTTAGCTACCGTGTCAAAGATAAAAATAAGTTGTTTTCGACCTTAGGTTTGCGCTTACAGGTAAATGCTCCAATCATACCTCCAACCAAACATGCTTGTTATTGCGTTTCTTTCAACTATGCCCAGGATTGAACAGATGCTTCAAAACGTTGTGACTTGAGTTGACAGCGTTAGAAAGGAGTGAACTTAAGGGCGGAGCTCCGCTGTGGCCGACCTGGGCCATGGCCCGCCAAGGATTCAGACCTTTTCTTTTTTTTTGTCTGTTTTATCCTTTTTGGCATGCAAATAATTGTACTCTCTTTTGTGCAAGGATAAAATAGATTTATTTCCTACTGTTATATAAACACCCAAAAACACAGCTCTCTGAAACAAACAGTACAGTTGATATCGCAGAAGCTGAACTGGTAAAAGCCAGACCACAGAAATTGCTGTCTTTAGAACAGCCACACGAGGCACAACGGTCAACGGCACAAGCTTTCCCGAACATTATTATGCAAACTCCCCTTTATGCTCTCTCTTCGTAGCTAGGAGCAGATTACACCTCCTCCAGCAGCAGCTGATGCACCGTTTGGGCAAGGCTGGGTTCGCTCTTGATGCTCTCGATCCATCTAGCGCTGATCCGCACCCTCTCAAGGCTTTGCTTTAATGCTCTCTCGAACGATGGTTTCACACGAGTGGCAAAGAACTCAGAAACCTCAGCAGCTTTCTCCTCGGAGGTGAACTGGTGATCATAGAGAAAACAACACACGCCATGATCTTTAGCGAAATGGTACAGTATGAAGAATAACCAAGGGAAAGGTGTGTGGCATACCGGTGAAACAGTAGAATTAACGAAGTCCGATATGAGTGAGCTTGACGGCCAAGTCTTAACGACGTGGTCCCAATTTTCCTGCATGTGGATGCACATGTGCATAAACTTTTGGCACGCTCAATTATTTACATAAAGATTCAAATAACAGAACCACTTATTATGAACAACTTAAAATAGCTTATGTCAGAATGGTGTTTTATATATGATAATCTTCACTTTTAGGTCACTTCAAGTCAAAGTTAATTAATAACCCGTAAAAGATTAATAACACTAACAATGGGCTACAGGCACAAAGAGGGCGTGGAATGGGCTTGGTTGCATGTGCTAATACTAGATGGCAGAACTGCAACAATTTCAAATAAGTCAAACTGCTTTGTATAGAAGTAGCCGAATAGTGCAGAAGTGCAGGATCAGACATACATAGCGGTCTAGCGCTAAGATATTAATTTTTGATGTACAAAAATTCTCAAATTTATAGTAATTTTGACGATTTTTAAAAAATTGGCCAGCTGTAACTTCGACTAAACTAATATCGAAACCATTAATTTTACATATAAGAAGTGTTGGTCAAATAGTCCAACATAGGTGGTCCTTACTCCTTACAAACGCTAAGGCCACACTAGGAATCGGTGTAAAATTAGAGTGGTCACCAGTATTTAGTTTAACGTTGAGCTGAATACTGGTGGCAACAACAATTTTTCACGCATTCAAAGTAACCCCTACATTGTATTGATTGCCACTGCACAAAACTACAAAAGTAAATATGTTGAACACCAAGGTTTTTATCTTTTATCAAAGGTATTGAGAATTAATGGGCCCCATTTCTGAGTTCACTCATTCATGAAACAGATAAATGTTCAGTGATGCATCCTACACATCATGACATGTCAAACCAATTTAGACAAAACGGACGTGCAAATTCAAAAGTAATATAGACATGCCAGATAATCACGTAAATAGACTAGTCAATTACCCTAAAACTATAACATACCTTAAGCCAGGCCCATGCAACTTCACGTCCTTCTGAGCTAATACCACCAAGGACATAAAATGCATCTTGATTCCGTACCTAATAAGAGGTAGATTAGAATAGCTCCTGTATATGTAGAATATATTATCGTTTCACCAGTAACTGTGCATCTGTAAGCATAAATCAACATCATTTAGAGTATGTAAAATAGGAAAGGTTTTAAGGTTAACCTCATCTGTAAGCATAAAGTTCAATGCCTCAACAACAATATCCTTGTCTGGGCATGAAGACAACGAGCCTAGAAAAAGAGTATTTCCAGTATGAATCATCAGAAAGTTGTAGTGTTCCAAAAGCTGAATTTGGACAATAACACACCTAAGATACGAGACTTCTCCTGTGCTTCAGATGTTTCCCTGTAGATTTTCAGGAGAGCATCATAACCGGCTCTGCTTGAGGTAGTCACGGTCCGCATCACAGCAAGGTATGCTGCCTAAGGAGCATTGCAAGTTAGACATCAAGGAGGTAAAACGGTTCAATCTGTAGAGGAAAAGACCTGACCTTTCTATTGTCTGGTGGCAGAAGGGGACTTTTTCGGTCTTCTAAGAAGATGTGAAAACGACGAATTCCCTCAGTTATAGTCTCATCATGTCCGAGTTTGACAAGGGCAGTCAGGAGCAGTGATCTAAGCATTACATCAAGATGGCTTTCACCATCCTTAGGATCCCAGCCTACTCTTCTGAAATGTGAATTACATGAAGGCTTTTAAAATGGTCACAAGAGGGAAACTGAACAAAAATTGTAGTGAATAGAAATCCAAAGATTATATATATTGAAAACAGGCACAACGTTAAGCTTTTGTGCATACTTGGCAGCTAACAGAAGAAGCTTGATCAAAAGTTGCTTGATATCTCTAGACAAGTCAGGAGTAGCATCAGTCGATATTTTATTGACGCCTAAACATACCTGGGAACAGGGAAGAAACATGTATTTGATGATTATAATCTAGAAATCAATCACATGAATAGGAAACAGTGAATCCACAGGCTAAGCATTCCATAAGGTACAAGTTTTACTTACAGAGGTTACATGTGAAAGTACAGTGTAATCAGACTCATGACGATAAGCATTCAGAAGACGCAGCAGTGATGTCAGTGTTTGTTTGCAAGCAACAGAGAGAGCATATGAATCTTCCACAATACCTACAACAACAAAATGTCTCAGCTGTCAAAACATTTAAAAAAAAACATATACAATAATATTTTCCACGATCTATAACAACAATATATCTCATCTGTCATCATATTTTAAATATACAATAATAGTTTCATAAATTGTATTATCTTTACCAATCATATCCATTAAAGAGAGTTTCTTGGCTTTTACTGCATTTTCAAGTCCAGCTGCAAGTTCATCATCATACTTCACTCTATAAAATCCAGTTTGATCAATGTTCAGTTTGATCCAAGAGTTTTGTCCTGATCCTCTGTCAGCACTTTGGGAGGCTGCAAACTCTTTTACATGGATCTTATCAGTCTTGCCTTTCAACAGAAACTTTTTATTCACATCATATGAGCCACAGCATGATGTCATAGGAACAATCCAAGTGCCAGGACCAGATGATCCATCTGACAGAAACTGAGCCTGTAACAGAAGATATAGTGCAAAAAATAGGATTGAGGTCGATACTCAGAGCTAGCTGTGTTTCCTTCGAGTTAATACTGGTGTAGAGATATTCGTGGCATTTGAGAATATATAGAACAGAAAATACCCCATCATCCAAGAACAATGTGCATTGATATGCACTAACAGATTTACTGACATTCTCTTTATATTTCTGATTGAACATATCATACATGAAAACAGAACAACAAAAACTTAATATAGTATTCACATTTTTAGCCAATCTTGTTATAAAATTTTATTAAGATGGCTTGCATTTTAATTATACATGTGTTTCATAGACTGTAAGAGTGCATAGCCAACAACAGAACAAAATAAAGAGGTACCAATAAAAAAGAGGTCCTAGAAAGAAGCAATTATGAATTCATGATCAGATGGCCAGACCAACTACTACAGCTTAGATAAATCAATAGCAAGGAAATGAAAAAATAAGGCATGCATGCATATTTATACTCAGTTATCCATGTATGTAAAAAGCAATATGTAAATGAAAAAAAACTGTCTGGAAACCTGCTCGAGTTCCAAATATTGCCCATTTAGTTTTGCAAATATAACAGGATATCCTTGTTGCTTAGTCCATGTAGTCATCAGATCTTTAACAGGCTCCCCAGTTTCCTCCTCAAGAACAGCCCACAGGTCTTCGGTTTTAGCATTTGAGTACGCATACTTCTTTATGTATGAAGCCAAAGCTTTCTGGAAGAGTAAAGATTCACAAAGTTGGAACAAAGCAAACAAACTATTTATAGTAGGCAACAGAGCTAGATAAACAAAAAAATCATAAATGCAAAAGAATTTCTGATCCATCTTCAAAGCTCAAGCTATTCTTCAGCCAGTGGTTTTGGCACTGTCAAATCTAATAATTATGATCATCTTATGTATTTCTGGTTTGTATTGCGCATGCATCTAATGTCAAGATACAATGCATCAGAGTGGCTGAAGAGACATCTTGGATTGCTTTTGTTTAATGATAAAAAAAACTATACATACAAGGGTTCCGAAGTGGTGCTATACAATCGCAGCATGCCACAGCAGCCCCCGCTGGAAACAGAATGCTGGACCACTTAAGTAAACAAGAATCAATTTTTTTTCAAGAAGGAACAGTATTTAACCTGAAAACGATCTGCACCAAGGTAGCTTTGCAGCATGCGAATGACAGAAGCCCCCTTGTCGTAGCTTATGGAATCAAAGATCGCATCAATTTCACTGGCATGGTTCACTTCAACCTGAACAAACAAGTCAAATAAGCAAAATCACAACTGAGAAAACTGGAGATGCTAATACTGGGTGGACTGAATACAATAATTTTACACATTCAAGTTCTGTAAAAGTATAATAAAATATAAGCATTGACATCTGAAAAGTTTAAGTACAGATATGTTAAATATCAGAGATTCATTCTTCTATTTTTGTAAATCTGTAACCATGTCAAGGGACAGCAATGCATCAATAGTTGCTTATGTGTGTGCAATTCGTTAAATTTGTAATGTAAATTACCTTACTGTTGTATGTTTCCATATCTCTAATGCGGATATTTGTGGCATATGTTGATGTGAGAGCCCTATTAGCAAAATAATGGCGAAACAAATTGAAACGTGGACTTGCACCAATTGGTAGTTACCTCAATAGGATGAGACTCTGCAAGCGCATCCAGTCTGAGCCCAGAGGTCGTCTCATCAAGGAATTGTGTCCAATTATTCCATTCAGGAAATATAGATTCTACAGCTAAATAACTCACCTGTTCAAACATAAGGACTTGTTCAGTAATAAGGATAGACAACAAAGATCACCATTTCTCAAATAATGTTTCTCAGATAGATTACCCAGGAAGCAAAACCCTCGTTTAGCCACAAGTGAGTCCACCATTCCATGGTTACAAGATTGCCAAACCATTGGTGAGCCAATTCATGTGCAACGGTGATTGCTACCTACATAAAATATACAAATAAACAAAAGGAAATTTACATGGCTATAATTACAGAACATTCAAGTCTCATAATGACTCACTATTAGTCATTAGTCAAAGAAACAAATGAACTTCAATATAAGAACTCAGCTTTTCCGCAGAAAACACACAGCCTAACCTGTTGTTTGTTAGATGCTGATGATAATTGCTCGTCATAAAGCAAAGCTGATTCCCGGTAAGTGACCAATCCATAGTTCTCCATAGCTCCAGCAGCAAAATCAGGGATAGCGATCATATCCAGCTTAGGCAGTGGGTATGGAGTGGCAAAATAACTGGTTAAAAGACCATTAGTGATTCAGATTCAGTAAGCAGCATTAATTGGCATGTCAAATTGTTCAGGGGTGCTTTTTTTTCTTGTTTGACGCTGTCTCACTTTTCATAGATATCATGATGAATAATAGGTTGGAAGCTTACTCTTTATATAGATCTAGTGACTTCACCCCAACATCTAATGCAAACTTTCCTTGACTAGTCTTTCCAACTTGGGTATACACACGAACTTTGGTGCCTAAATCATATTGACAGGCCAATGGAAATGTAAAAGTAAGGGAAGAGTGGCAATATCACAGCACTTTGAATGAAAGATACAGTGGTCAAGAAAACTGATCTTCTACCTTCTAAAGTTGAGCTCTCTATGTAATCAAATAAACCAACAACTATAGCGACCAGATATGTTGACATAAGTGGAGACTCTTCATAATAGACAGTCTTGAGAGGTCCATGAACTGTCTCCTTAACTATTGGCATGTTGGACAATGCTACCAGGCCAGCTGGAACTTCCAATGTTAACTTGAACTTAGCCTGAAATACAGAAACAGTACAAGAGAAATTACTTCAGATGATGGATCTTAGACTTACAAAACTATAAACAAAAAGGGTCGCGCAACATACAAGGATCTTTATGCCTGTGTCAAAATACAACTAAATTTAACTATCTAATGTTCACAATCATTATTTGAAGTACATCAAAACAATGTTTATAAAATAAGGACATGGAGTTAAACACCTTAAATGCAGGCTCATCCCAGCATGGAAAGCACCGACGTGCATCAGCAGCTTCAAACTGTGTGACTGCCATGTTTCTTGACTCCCCTTCGTACTCATACTTGCTGAAATCAAATACCGGCACAAGAGCATGAGAAATAGAGACCATCTAAAGAGTAAGTAAGATCAGGCGCATTCCACAGGCCCCGGTTATGTCTGAATACTCCCATATAACACGATTTTGCTTAAGAAGTTCTAACACAAATCTGTACATGACGGTGCTGGAAATAGGTACAGTAGTCTCTGCACTACGTTTTAACCATAAATCTCGGTTGCACAATGAGATGAGTAAACCAGGATTGAAGGATCATAACACAGAAAGTTAAGATTACTATATTTTTTAACAAAAAAGGTAAATCTCCACTACTTATACAAGAGTAAACTTGACAGGAAAACTAAATCTGCACCGTACATACGCGCTCATCCAATGGTCTACAATCGTTCATTCTCCCCACTCGAACCACACCGACGCGCCCTCCCAGATCCGCTTGCCCACGTCCATACCCAGATTTCGCAAATCAATTCCAGCGAAATCGCATTGATGAGATGATTAATGTCGCTAATTTCTCTCTTCCTTCCCGATTTTCCTCCTCACACGGACGCCCCTTGTTTATGATCCTCCCTATCTTACCATGTCACTGAAATTGTGTGTAGAGGCTGTATATCCCCAAATAATTTCACCCAGGGCATGGATCAATCCAAGAGCTGAGCCAACACTCTAACAACGATTAGCGAGCACGGGAGGCGACAGATCGCCGACGTCGATGGAAAGCGTGCACGGGGGACGAGGATGCGGCAGTGCTAGCTGCCGAAGGCATGGTGACGGCTGCAGGTGTCGGTGCGCGCCCTGACGCAGGTGCCGCCGTGGACGCCGTGTCATGCTCACGGCAGCCAGCCCCGATCAGTCGACCAAGACAGCTCGGCCCGCTTCCCTCCTCTATGGCCGCCCTCGCTGTTTCGGATCTGACGCCGCCCACATCTGCTCCGGCGTCACCACGCTCCATATCCTCCGCCTCCCTCCATCCGTCACCTCATCTCCCAGGTGAAGTCCTACCATCATCACATTTCACCTATTCCGGTTGCACGTCCACATTTTCGAAATGTCAATCCGCTTAACAAACTTCACTGGTTGCTCTTTGGCTTGCGTCCTCACTGGGAGGTGGAGGAGTGGGGACGTGTTGTGACGAGGCACACAATTAGTTTTTCGTAGAGATGAACTTCAAGGTCGGGAGGACAAGACAGGCACAGACGCAGAGTCCTGGATGTTTTTGACCTTCCCAAGATGCTGAAACCAAGGTACAGTATGAACTAGGTTATTTAGCAAGCTTATCCTGTTCGTACTTGATCCTAAAATCAAAGCACTGTGTTGTTTTGTAAGCTTAACCTGTTCAGTATTCGATGCTGAAGTATATAGTGCTGTAGTAGTTTTTTTATAAATCTTGGCATGAAGTAGTATGTCACAGCAGGTTGTTTATCAAGCTTTGTTAACATGTTTTGTATTGTTTTCAGATATCACATGATGGTCAAGCATCTTGATTCATAATCTTGCTGCACCATGTCGTTAACTGATTACTGACTACAGAAACTGAAACCGCAATTTTCCTCTCCCATGCTTGCCCGCAAGTTTGCTAATAGTGCATAAAAATAGGCATTCTTATTTTTCACACCTGAAGCACCGTGTGTTGTGGATGTGGCCAAAGATTTTGAATTGTTCTCTAAAGGTTCCTAATTGGGGTTAAATACTACTGCACATTTCATTTTTATTGCATAGCATAGTTAACAATACACTGATCTCCGTAATATATTGCTAGCTGCTAAGATAAGAGGCAACTTTTGCTGATATTGCACACATGGTGTACACGCAGTCATTGTTCCTTGCATGTGGAGATTGGTTTCTGATAATGTACTTACTGCTTGAGGGAAGCTTTTAGATATTACAGGGGGCTACTGATGGTCTGATGTTCAGGATTTTGTGAAAACCTGATATATCATAGAAAGTGATGTGTCTTACACTAGAAGATTTGTGCCACTTCTAATTTTATGTGCCTTGTTTTTCCTCCAAAGACTCTACAGGTTATTTAGAATAACTGGTTGTCTAAAGAACCGATGAAGTTTGTTAGGTGTACTTTTGAAGCATCAGGGGAAGATAGTAGTGTATTAGCGAGACGAACTAGCTCTGAAACTTTCAGTTTAAGTAAGGAATGTACTGATGGCATTTGCCATACAAATATTTTTTTAAATTAATGTAAGTATTACCTTCTTGAATTAAATGGTTTAGGTTGTGGAACATACTTGGTTATATTTTTGTACTTAGAATAAATCACATAACCATTTCTTTCTGATCTTTGTAAAAATTAAGAATGGTAATTTTTTTCTCCTGTGTGCCGGAAGGATCAACATCGTAGGTGCATTTTGGAAAGTGATTTACTAACCAATGGTACTCTACCCTGGGTCATTGTCGCGTTTGATTGCTAGATGTGGTACCCACATGGTGGGGTACTGGACATCACATGATTTGTTTCCATGTATTGTGCCATTTTCCGAAAATCGCTACAAAACTAACAACTAAACTATGTATGACAATTTGGATCTAACTACAAATGAAGCTTTCATATCATCCCATCTTTCCTTAGGGATACATAATGGATATTGGTTACCAAATTTCATATATACAACAATAAATTGAGATTGATTAGGGCTCCTAGATATGTGTATTTCAAACTTTAGTGAAATTGGTATACGATGGAGGAGAGGATAATAAATGATGAACATAACACATAGCTTAATTTCTATACTGCATTGTGATTTTCATTTATTAAATCTAGACGTGCGTTGCACGTGCACACTAACTAGTTAATAGAAAAGATTGGATGGTGGATCCTGATGGGACATGGGAGGAACGAAGATCACGATCCAAAGATCCTACGATCCAGGTTACTATCCTAGAGATGATTGCATCAGAGTATCACTTTGGCACTCGAAGCACTGCAACAAGTTTCCTACCCAAATGCCTATGCAATTGACAAATCATGATCCGGTGCTAATCCAAGCACACGTATGCAGGAGATACTAGTGAAAGAAGCTTGCATCTAAGATGGGATCTTGCACATATCTGAATGATAACACGTACGATACCCACCTCCTGTAGAAGCCCCTCATCTCGTCGTTGAGGGTCCCGGTGAAGTCCATGGTGAGCACGCCCTCGCCGATGGGCAGCTCGTGGCCGAACCCGATGACCAGGATCTCATCTTCCTCGAACTGCGCCACCTCCGTCGGCGCCACATCCTGCAAACGCCAGTTCACCCCCACAGTGAGAGCCAGAGAGATAAACAGGAGATCGGCGTCCACTCTAGGGGGGAGGATGCGGCGCGTGCCTGGAAGCGGATGGAGGATCCGTCGACGGAGAGCTCGGCGGCGTTGAGGACGAGGAAACGGGTGGGCGCGGACACGGCGACGGCGACCGCCGCGGAGCCGGAGAAGGTGCAGGCGGCGAGGTCGGGGCGGAGGATGAGGTCGTAGCGGAGGGGTTCGGCGAAGCGGGGGAGGCGGGACTGCCCCCTGAACTGCTCCGGCAACGCCCCCATTGCCGGGCGGTCTGGGGTTTAGGCGGAGGGCGACGGGCGTCGGGCGGACGGTGTAGGCGCGGAGTCAACGAGGAGAGCAGAGCTGCGGGGAAAAGAAACAAGACCGAAGTGCGTGACGAAGCAGGGAAGGAATAACCTACCGGACTACCGGATTCATCGTTCAGGTGTGTTTGGTTGCCGTGCAAAACAAATTTTCTAAGGAAAATTTTCTAAACAAATTTCCTCCTCTGACCTTTCCACCACCGAATCCCCCAAAGAGCCCATCGGCCCCGCTGCGGGAAACCACGGCGACTGACCGCGCCCCCTAGAATCACGCTGATACGTCCAATTTGTATCACTATTTTTTATCATAATTTACTGTTATTTATTGATATATTTCATATTTAGATAAGTTACTTATGTTATTTCCTTTGTTTTCACATATTTGATAATCATCGGAGGAGTTGCTGCCGGAGTCAGGGTTCTGCTGGAAAAAGGACCATCAAGAGACCATATTTTGAATATCAGAAAAATTCCAGAAAAATACCCAAAAATTATATTTTCCCAGAAGACTCAGGAAGCCAGAAGGGGGAGTCGAGAGGAGCCAGGGGGGCTCCACACGCCAGGGCGGCGCGGGCCCACCCCTGGCCGCGCCAGCCATGCGTGGGGCCACCCTGGCCCACCTCTGGTCTCGCCCCTCCGCGTACATCATCGTCCCCAAAAACCTAAGTCAAGGGGGGTTCAGAGTTAGACACAGCCGCCTCTGCGGGGCGGAGAACACCAGAGAGAGAAAGCTCTCCGGCAGGGAGAAATCTGCCGGGAAAATTCCTTCCCGGAGAGGGGAGATCGTCGTCATCATCATCACCATCGCACTGGACTTCATCGGGATCATCATCATCATCATCTCCATCACCAGCACCTTCATCTCCACCATCACCACGCCGTCCCGCTGTAACATCTTGAGTTGGATCTTGTTATATTCATAGGGGAAACTTTCCCGGTGTTGATTACTCTTGTAGTTGATGCTATTGGGTGAAACCGTTAAATTAAGGTTTATGTTCAGATTATTATTTACCATTATTTCACCTCTGATCATGATCCATATGATGTCTTGTGAGTAGTTCGTTTAGTTCTTGAGGACATGGGAGAAGTCAAGATGTTAGTAGTGAATTATTGTTGAGAAATATTTAATGGTTTGATATTGTTGTGGTGCTATTTCACTAGTGGTGTCATGTGAATGTCGACTACATGATACTTCACCATTTATGGGCCTAGTGAGATGCATTGTATATTTGGCTACCGATTGTGGGATTGCTGGAGTGACAGAAACATAAACCTCCGTTGGGAAACCATTGCACCAGGGAGCGTAGGATCCTAGAGTTTAAGGCTGTGGTTAGATTTATCTTAATTACTTTCTTGTATTTGCGGATGCTTGCAAGGGGTATAATCACAAGTGTGTATTTATCCTAGTAAGGGTAGTGCGCTAGCACAGGTTCACCCCCATAACACTTACCAAACCAATGAATACTATTGGTTCTATGAAGCGAAAGCTCTTGACAGAAAACTCCCGTGTGTCCTCGAGAACGTTTGGTTATTATAAGTACACAACCGGCTTATCCTTTGCTGAATAAAGGATTGGGCCACTTGCTGCAATTGTTACTACAGTCTTTTATTTACTCGCACTTTATTTACTCGTATTACCAAATACTCCTGAAAACCTGTTTGCTAGTATTTACAGTGATTCCTTGGTCAAAACTGCTCATCAACACCTTCTGCTCCTCGTTGGGTTCGACACTCTTATTTATCAAAAGTACTACGATACACCCCCTATACTTGTGGATCATCAAGACTATTTTCTAGCGCCGTTGCCGGGGAGTGTAGCGCTATTGAAGAGTGGAATTGGTAAAGGTAACCGTCACTGTGAGTATTGTTTTTATTTTGTCTTTTATTTTACTCTGCTATGGAGAACTCTCCATTTGGTTTCCTATTTGGAAACACATCTACTACTACTGCTGCTGCTGCACATGCGGAGGAACCACCACCGCCACCGCCTGCTGAAATTGATCCTTTTAAAATACCTATAAAAATTGTTGGGCGTATTATGGATAACTGCTATTCAGGAGATGGAACTGTTCATCCGGGTGATCACTTATTATTTATACATGAATTATGCGAGTTGTTCAGATGTGCAGGTATTTTACCAAGCCAGGTTAAGAAGAAATTATTCTCATTATCATTGAAAGGCAGAGCTGAGGAGTGGTATCGACTACTCCAGGATGGTCCATCTATGGCATGGGAGGATATTGTGCCTCTCTTTTATTCCAAGTTTTATCCTCCAAGTGAAATTCATAAAGATCGTAATCGGATATATAATTTTTGGCCTCATGATGGAGAGAGTATTGCCCAAGCGTGGGGGAGATTGAAGTTACTAATGCTCAAATGCCCCATTCATGAGCTTCCCAATAATATTGTTATTAATAATTTTTATGCGCGGCTTACTCTTCCTGATAAGGATTATTTGGATGCTTCTTGCTTTGGATCATTTACTCATATGAAAGAAGATGCTAAGTGGAAACTTCTTGACCGTATACAAGAAAATGCTGAAGGATGGGAAAACGACAAAGGTAGGAAGTCAGGTATAAACTATGATTATGAATGCATTAAATCTTTTATGGAGACCGATGACTTTCATGGTGTTAGCGCTGCTTATGGTCTTGATTCTCAAATACTTGCTAATTGTATTAAGGCCTTTGCCTCTTATATTGATGTTCCAAAGAAAGATTGGAACAAATATCATGCGCCTTACAAAGATTCTATTAGTCATATTCCTGCTGCAGCTACTGAAGTTTGTACTGTTGATAGCATTGTGCCTGAACCTTATTTTGAGAAGACACCTTTCCCTGCTAAGGTAAAGAAGTATTCTACTTTGGTAAGTGTGTCTA
This sequence comes from Dactylis glomerata, assembly GCA_007115705.1. Lineage (NCBI taxonomy): Eukaryota > Viridiplantae > Streptophyta > Magnoliopsida > Poales > Poaceae > Dactylis > Dactylis glomerata. Next base: position 13,172,144 of record QXEO01000541.1, on the reverse strand, counting down.
ATAAAAGTACTAAGAAAGCTGCAGAACCTGATGAGCAAATTACTATTAAGTCTCCTATAGCTATATTGAAGGATCTTGTTACTAAAGATGTAGGGGATGAATATATTCTTTTTTGTGAAGATGCTTCTAACATTCTTTCACATCCAAAAAAGCACAGGAAAGCAAGTGTTCCTGTTATTTCTGTTAGGATTGGAGATCATTGTTATTATGGTTTATGTGATATTGGTGCTAGTGCAAGTGCTATTCCCTTAGAGCTTTACAAAGAAATCATGTACGAGATTGGCGCTTGTGAACTTGAAGATATTGATGTGGTTGTTCAGCTTGCTAATAGAGAGACTGTGTGGCCTCTTGGTATTGTTCGAGATGTGGAAGTTCTATGCGGTAAGACTAAATACCCTACTGATTTTCTAGTACTTGGTAAGGAAGCTAGCAAAACTTGTCCTATTATTTTTGGTAGACCCTTTTTGAACACTTGTGGCGCCGTGATAGACTGTAAGAAGGAGAAATTTTTTACTAAGTTTAATGGAGAGTCTTATGAGTTTAATTTTTCCAAGTTTGCTAAGACTTCTTATGAAAATGACACGCCTAATGAAAATTTTCGAGTTGAACAGCTTGCTTCTATTGCTCTTGCTCCTAATAATGCCTTGCAGCAATTCATGGAAGATCACGAAAGTGATGTTTTTAGCAAGGAAAGAGAAGAGATTGACGATATTCTCCTTCGTCAACCACCATTACTCAAGCATAATCTACCTGTGGAGGATCTTGGTATCACTTTGCCGCCTAAAGAAGATCCTGTGTTTAAATTAAAGCCTTTGCCTGATGACCTCAAATATGCTTATATTGATGATAAGAAAATATATCCTGTTATTATTAGTTCTAAACTTTCAGGAAGGGAAGAAGAAAGATTATTGGAGATATTGAGGAAACACCGAGGAGCTATGGGATATACTCTGGATGATTTAAAAGGGATTTCTCCCACTTTATGTCAGCATGCCATTAATATGGAGAAAGATGCGAAGCCAGTTGTGGAGCATCAACGCCGCCTAATTCCGAAGATGAAGGATGTGGTAAGAAATGAGGTATTAAAACTCCTTGATGCTGGTATTATTTATCCTATTGCTGATAGTAGATGGGTTAGTCCTGTTCATTGTGTTCCTAAGAAAGGAGGTATGACTGTTGTGCCTAATGAGAATAACGAGCTTATTCCTCAAAGGGTAGTTGTTGGTTATAGAATGTGCATTGATTATAGGAAGGTAAACAAGGTTACTAAGAAAGATCATTACCCTTTACCGTTTATAGATCAAATGCTAGAAAGGTTGTCTAAGAAGACTCATTTTTGTTTCCTTGATGGTTATTCCGGTTTTTCTCAAATTGTTGTTAAGAAGGATGATCAAGAGAAAACCACTTTTACTTGCCCTTATGGAACTTATGCTTATAGACGTATGCCATTTGGTTTATGCAATGCTCCTGCTACTTTTCAAAGATGCATGTCTGCTATTTTTCATGGCTTTTGTGAAGAAATTGTGGAGGTCTTCATGGACGATTTCTCCATCTATGAAACTTCTTTTGATAATTGTTTGCACAACCTTGATAAAGTTTTGCAGAGGTGCGAAGAAACTAACCTTGTTCTTAATTGGGAGAAATGCCACTTTATGGTAAATGATGGAATTGTCCTTGGACATAAAATTTCCGAAAGAGGTATTGAAGTTGACAGAGCAAAAGTGGAGGCGATTGAGAAAATGCCTTGTCCAAGAGATGTTAAAGGTATTCGTAGTATTCTTGGTCATGCTGGTTTCTATAGGAGGTTTATTAAAGATTTCTCTAAGATTTCAAAGCCTCTTACCAATCTTCTTCAAAAGAATGTACCATTTGTCTTTGATGATGATTGTAAGGAAGCTTTTGAAACTCTTAAGAAGGCTTTAACTACTGCTCCTATTGTTCAACCACCTGATTGGAATTTACCTTTTGAAATTATGTGTGATGCTAGTGATTTCGCTGTTGGTGCTGTTCTTGGACAGCGCGTTGATAATAAGTTGAATGTTATTCATTATGCTAGTAAGACTCTTGATACTGCTCAGAAGAATTATGCTACTACTGAGAAAGAGTTTCTTGCTGTTGTTTTTGCTTGTGATAAGTTTAGATCTTACATTGTTGATTCTAAAGTTACTATCCATACTGATCACGCTGCTATTAGATATCTCATGACTAAGAAGGATGATAAGCCTAGGCTTATTAGATGGGTGTTGCTTTTACAAGAGTTTGATTTGCATATCGTAGATAGGAAAGGTGCTGAAAATCCTGTGGCTGACAACTTGTCTAGATTGGAAAATATTTCTTTTGATCCTATACCTGTTAATGATAGTTTTCGAAATGAACAGTTGGCTGCAATTAATGTAACTTCATGAGACCTTCCATGGTATGCTGATTATGCTAACTTTATTGTTTCCAAGTATTTGCCTCCGACCTTTACAGCTCAGCAAAGAAGAAAATTCTTCTATGATTTGAGGCATTATTTTTGGGATGACCCACATTTATATAAAGAAGGAGTTGATGGTATCATGAGAAGATGCGTACCGGAATATGAACAACAAGAGATATTAAGGAAATGCCATAGCAGTGCTTATGGAGGGCATCATGCTGGAGATAGAACCGCGCAGAAGGTTCTACAATCGGGTTTTTATTGGCCAACCCTCTTTAAGGATGCCAGAAGGTATGTTTTATCTTGTGATGAATGTCAAAGAGTTGGAAATATTTCTAGACGCAATGAGATGCCTATGAATTACACTCTTGTTATTGAACCGTTTGATTGTTGGGGATTTGACTTTATGGGTCCTTTTCCTCCTTCAAAAGGCTATACCCATATACTTGTTGCTGTTGATTATGTTACTAAATGGGTAGAAGCCATACCTACAAAGAGTGCCGATGGTGAGACCTCGTTAAAAATGCTTAAGGATGTTATCTTTCCTAGGTTCGGAGTGCCTAGATATCTTATGACTGACGGAGGTTCTCATTTTATTCACGGTAGTTTTAGAAAAACTCTTGCTAAGTATGATGTCAATCATAGAATTGCTTATGCTTATCATCCCCAAACTAGTGGGCAGGTAGAGCTTTCAAATAGGGAGATCAAGTCTATCTTGCAGAAGACTGTTAATAAATCTAGGAAAAACTGGGCTAGTAAGTTAAACGATGCTTTATGGGCTTATAGAACTGCTTATAAGAATCCCATGGGTATGTCCCCTTATAAGATGGTTTACGGAAAAGCGTGTCACTTGCCCTTAGAATTAGAACACAAAGCTTTTTGGGCAGTGAGAGAGCTTAACAGAGATTTTAAACTAGCCGGTAAGAAAAGGTTGTTAGATTTGAGTTCTCTAGATGAGTGGAGAAACGAAGCGTATGAGAATGCCAGACTTTTCAAAGAGAAAGTCAAGCAATGGCATGATAAGAGAATTCTTAAGAGAGAGTTTCATGTTGGTGAGAAAGTTCTTTTGTATAGGTCCCGTCTCAGATTTTTTGCAGGAAAATTACTCTCTAAATGGGAAGGACCATATGTTATTGTGGAAGTGTACCGCTCAGGTGCTATTAAGATTGCTTCATTGAAAGATGATTCTACACAAGTGGTGAATGGGCAAAGACTCAAGCATTATATTTCTGGAGATTCTTATAATGAAGATGTTGATGTTATTGAAATAGTTTCTCCGGAAGAATTCATCCAAGACAAATTGCAGGAACCTGCAGAGTTCGCTTTCGAATAGGTAACAGTTCTAGTCAGAAAAGTTTCGCGAAAAGTTCTTCTTTTAATATTTTTGCTGTTTTTACTAAATATGAAAAATCACGAGATGAAAATGGGGAGGAAAAAGAGTCTGTGTGTGTCTCACACACAGATGGCGCGGGCCCACCCCTGGCCGCGCCACCCCTGTGTGAGAACACACCGGAACTCGTTTCCGTCCCGGTTTCCTCCTGTGACTTTGTTTCGATGTATAATTTTCGCCTATTTAACCCCCCGGAGTCCCCGAGGTCTGTATATCGTTTTCTCGTCGTGTTTTGTTTCGAGCTGTTTCTGTCAGGAATTGCCCTCGGCTTTGAAGTTATAATGTCTTCGTCTGGTTCATCCAAAGAGAACCCTCCTGCGGATTCCATCAATCCGTATATGAGGGAGCTGAAGATGCATCTGAAGGAGTTGTCACTCAAGGATGGGGAGTTGCAGATTAAGGATGTTCAGGGACCCAAGGGAGAAGGGAGTCTCGAAGCAAGGATGGAAGCACTGGAACAGGAAGTTTTCAAATACAGGAAGATGGCGGACGCGAGGTGGACATTATCTATAGGATTAATCAAGAGCTTGTCACCAAGTACAAGAAAGAGACTACAGAGCTTTGGAAGGATGTCCTCTCACTCCAAGAGACCACTAGCCAATTACAAGCACAACTCTACGACGTGCATAACCAAAATTGTGAGTATGAAGCTAGATTTCAACAAATGAGTGCTACTGCAAGTTTCAGGATTTTGGAGACCAAGACATCCTTCTTTGATGGAGGACCTCTGCCTTGGAAGTACGACAACGATGAAGTCCCATCGCCACCACCAAAGGAGTAATTCATCATCGGTTTAGGCATCCCCTTGGCTTGGTCCAAGCTTGGGGGAGTGCCGCGGTATCACATCATTACCTTTTGCTCATTTACCTTTCAAGTAGAGTCATATCATGAATAGAGAAGTTATCATATAGAATAGTTTGCAGTTGGAAGTATCCGCCTTAGTTAGTTATCTATGTATCCCTTGGTGTGAGTTGCGGTAATGAAATATTAATGAGAAGTTTTATCGTTTACTTTTCGCACACTTTATGTTAGTCTGCAATCTCTCTTGTATGACTAGTCTTGTTGATTGGTATTGGTATCACATTGGGAGCATGAGTAGATTTAGTTGGTTTTGGCAAACCTAGCTTGATCAGTAGCAACTTTACCTTGAAGTTTGAGTAGAAAATAATAAAGAAGTGCTTGCAGTTTCATCACTTCAGTTTTCCCTTATGTTTGGCTTATAAGCATTGTTATTCTTAAAGTTAAAATCATTGTACTTTCAAGGGAGTTTGCATGATTGTTCTTATTATATGTATGTTTGTTTGTTTCATGCAACTCTTATGCTTGCTACCCAACCTTGCTAGCCAAAAACCTGTACTGAGAGGGAATACTTCTCGTGCATCCAAATCCCAAAAGCCAAGTTATTTCCAAAGAGTCAACTATAAATTCCTATGCATGGTATTTCAAGCCATTCCAAGTAAATTTTCATGTGCTACCTTTCAAAAACCTTCAAACACTTCTCATTTTGTGCCACTGTTTTTAGCTCATGAGGACGTAGTGGATGGGTTTGTTATCTTCCATACTAAATTAAGTACCCTTCGACTAGGTAGCTTCATCTGCTCGTCATTAATTTTGCAAGGGAGCTGGTCAGACCATTATAATCTCAAAAAGAAAAAGAAAGAAAAAGGCACTCCTCCAATGGAATGTGAAAGTTGGTCGGCACCCGATGGAATCGGTTAGCCATGGTTTGAGAAAGGAAAAAGGTGGGGAGGAGTGCAAAGCTATAAAAGAGCACTAAAGTGCCAATTAATCAAACATCTCGGAACCGCTCTCACTTGTTTAGTATGGAAGATATCAAGAACTCCGTTGCTAGTCGTTGACAAAAGCAACCACCTCTCAAAATAACTTTTACCTCTGTTTTACAAATGAAAAGCTCTAGCACATGTTTAATCCCTGCTTCCCTCTGCGAAGGGCCTATCTTTTACTTTTATGTTGAGTCAACCTATTTCCCTCTGTCTCAAGCAAGCATTTGAGTTGTTATGTTTCACTCATCCATATGTTGATCCGTTTAATCATGTCTATTATCTTCCTTGTTTTGTATAATGCTTTTGTCTGAAGGAATATATCTTTGAAAGCTTTCTTTGAATGCAAAAGTTTACTTTGTTGAGCATATAGTCTTTGCTATATTAGCTCTGTTTTAAAAGGCTCCGTTTTAAAAGAGAGAATAGTTTGTTCTCCACCCTTCGACCAAGAACTAAGGTTTGCCATTGCCAATTATAATTTACCTTGTGCATCTTTACATGTGATTCCCTTTTACCTATTGCAAGTCTACATCTTATAAAGGGAAGTTGCTGTCTATTATAATTTGTGCCTTAGTGAATGTGATGCTTCTTGTCCGTATTTTGATTATCGACACTTCACTCCATAAACCTGTGGTCATGTTTACCGAGTTTAGTTTTCGCTTTGGGACAAGCGAGGTCTAAGCTTGGGGGGGTTGATACGTCCAATTTGCATCACTATTTTGTATCATAATTTACTGTTATTCATTGATATATTTCATATTTAGATAAGTTACTTATGTTATTTCCTTTGTTTTCACATGTTTGATGATCATCGGAGGAGTTGCTGCCGGAGTCAGGGTTCTGCTGGAAAAAGGACCATCAAGAGACCATATTTTGAATATCAGGAAAATTCTAGGAAAATACCCAGAAATTATATTTTCCCAGAAGACTCAGGAAGCCAGAAGGGGGAGTCGAGAGGAGCCAGGGGGGCTCCACACGCCAGGGCGGCGCGGGCCCACCCCTGGCCGCGCCAGCCCTGCGTGGGGCCACCCTGGCCCACCTCTGGTCTCGCCCCTCCGCGTACATCATCGTCCCCGAAAACCTAAGTCAAGGGGGGGTTCAGAGTTAGACACAGCCGCCTCTGCGGGGCGGAGAACACCAGAGAGAGAAAGCTCTCCGGCAGGGAGAAATCTGCCGGGAAAATTCCTTCCCGGAGAGGGGAGATCGTCGCCATCATCATCACCATCGCACTGGACTTCATCGGGATCATCATCATCTCCATCACCAGCACCTTCATCTCCACCATCACCACGCCGTCCCGCTGTAACATCTTGAGTTGGATCTTGTTATATTCATAGGGGAAACTTTCCCGGTGTTGATTACTCTTGTAGTTGATGCTATTGGGTGGAACCGTTGAATTAAGGTTTATGTTCAGATTGTTATTTACCATTATTTCACCTCTGATCATGATCCATATGATGTCTTGTGAGTAGTTCGTTTAGTTCTTGAGGACATGGGAGAAGTCAAGATGTTAGTAGTGAATTATTGTTGAGAAATATTTAATGGTTTGATATTGTTGTGGTGCTATTTCACTAGTGGTGTCATGTGAACGTCGACTACATGATACTTCACCATTTATGGGCCTAGTGAGATGCATTGTGTATTTGGCTACCGATTGTGGGGTTGCTGGAGTGACAGAAACCTAAACCTCCGTTGGGAAACCATTGCACCAGGGAGCGTAGGATCCTAGAGTTTAAGGCTGTGGTTAGATTTATCTTAATTACTTTCTTGTATTTGCGGATGCTTGCAAGGGGTATAATCACAAGTGTGTATTTATCCTAGTAAGGGTAGTGCGCTAGCACAGGTTCACCCCCATAACACTTACCAAACCAATGAATACTATTGGCTCTATGAAGCGAAAGCTCTTGATAGAAAACTCCCGTGTGTCCTCGAGAACGTTTGGTTATTATAAGTACACAACCGGCCTGTCCTTTGCTGAATAAAGGATTGGGCCACTTGCTGCAATTGTTACTACAGTCTTTTATTTACTCGCACTTTATTTACTCGTATTACCAAATACTCCTAAAAACCTGTTTGCTAGTATTTACAGTGATTCCTTGGTCAAAACTGCTCATCAACACCTTCTGCTCCTCGTTGGGTTCGACACTCTTATTTATCGAAAGTACTACGATACACCCCCTATACTTGTGGGTCATCACACGCCGTCGGCATGCCATGAGCACCGCCGCCGGCCCAAGTAGAGAGCACCACTGTCAGCCTATTAGGCCCGCTCCGCCCCTTCCCCCCTATTCTCCCGTTCATCCTTGCGTCGGCCCCTTATCAAGCTTCACCGGTGTCAGGACGAAAGACGGGCGTTCTCCCGCGGGTGACGGAAGATGGAAGACGGGCGTTCTCCCACTGGCGTCGGGCGTTCCTCCGCGGGCGACTATAGGCTAACGATGATGCTACATTGGACGACGGTGTTGGTACTATTTGTGGTGAAGGTGCTACAAATGGCAGACAGCGTGCTGTGAACGGTGGTCATGACTGCTACAAACATTGCTCGGTGTTGCTACTAGCGGGATCGCTTTTTCGGTTCTTGCTGCTACAAGTGGGAATTTGCTACATATTGATATTTTTTGCTGCTACAACCATTATGTGGGGTTGCTACATTAGTATAAACTAGATGATGTCCTGCGCGTTGTTGCGGGAAAATATAGCAAATATTTGTATATAAACTATATGTAAAGAGAAATTTACAAAAAAAGTTGGAAAATACAATAACAAGATGAATAGTGCTACATTTCTCCCCTGGTGTATTGATGAATGCAACCATAGAACATATGGCGTTGACAGACATTAATAGTGTTCATATGAATAATAAGTTAATTTACACTTTCAGAGAGTTCAGTTGCGTTAAGTATAACCAAATATATATATATATATATATATGAGAAATAGTGGGATAGCCACCATGATAGCTGTGCATATGCATCTCACCATTGGATCTAGCACATGCAGTACGTTGGTCTCTAATTCTAACACACCGGTCACTAACGCCGTTATATAGAGAGCACAACATGCATCACTCACCTTTTGTTTCTTTTCTCCTCCACGTCACCACAGATGCGTTTTTAGTTTTGTTTTTCATTCATGCATGCGGATGTCACACTCGCTTGCTACCACTCACACTCCAACTTTTGTTTTCTTTCCCAAAGTTTTGCCATTGTCTTTTGTCTTTTCTTTGCATGCATGCGAACACACTGCCATCTTTTGAAAACTTTTCCAAAACCTTCTCTCTCCCCCCACAAAGGTTTTGGAAACTTTTTGTTTTCCTTGTTCCAATCGCGCCCATACGTTTGGGGAGCGCCATCGGTTTGCCTTTTTACAACGTTTTCATACCCCCATCGAACACAAAACCAAAAAAGATCAAGAGCTCATCCACACCCTACTAACAACCGTCTTATCCAAAACCCCACCATATTTTCTGGCCGTCCAATTGAAGGTTCGTCTCACCCGCTATCTTTTTGTGTTTTTTTTGTTCATCTTTTTGATATGGAGCCACGCTTTTTTTGTTGGATTTCGTACCCCCCATGCATTCTTTTTTTTTTGCCATATCACTGTCTAAATGTTTTTGTATCTATAGGCACAAACTCAACTGAATGAACGGCCGATCATGGGTAGGCAAGAAAGGAAGGACATTGAAGGACAACGTCTGCACATGGAAACTGTTGTAGGCCATGCGGCAAAATTTAGCTTTTGGAAACTTTCCAAAAAGTACAATAGTACAAAGTACAGGCCGGTGTAGCTTTTGAAAACTTTCCAACAACACATGGAAACTTTCCAAAACTTGTTGGTGCATGCATGGCCACATGTACATAAAAAACAAAAACCACTCTCTATTGGATGGACGGAGACCACTACAAGCTAACGGTGGCATTTCCAAGATGTGATCCCAGTGAGCATGTGCTCCCCATCATCCAACGGCTGCGCTGGTATGCACAGCTAGCCACCCGGCTAGCAATAGCCGGGTGGCTAGCTGTGCATACCCTAGCAGCCGTTGGATGATGAGGAGCACATGCTCCGTGGGATCAGATCTTGGAGTGGCTCCGTTAGGTAGCAATGATCTCCGTCCAACACAAAAGGAGCAGCCGGTTTTGTTTTTGTGCATGAGATGACCATGCATGCAAAGTCAAGTTTTGTTTTTGTGCATGAGATGACCATGCATGCAAAGTCAGGTTTTGTTTTTGTGCATGAGATGACCATGCATGCAAAGTCAGATTTTGTTTTTGTGCATAGGATGACCATGCATACAAAGTCGTGTTTTGTTTTTGTGCATGAGATGACCATGCATGCAAAGTCAGGTTTTGTTTTTATGCATGGGATGACCATGCATGCAAAGTCATGTTTTGGAAAGTTTTGCATATGGTGTTGTGGGAAAGTTTTCAAAACCTACACTTGTTTTGTATAGGCGGTACGATGTGTTGTGGAAAGTTTCCAAAGCTACAATGACCGCATGGCCTACTAAAAGAATGCCACATGCATCCCTCAAAGACAAAAACGATAAAATACAAAGCTAGGCGGGCGGCGAACCTTCAAGTGGACCGCCGGAATTTGGCCGGTGTTTTAGAGAGGATGGGGTGTAGTATGATCCGAGGATGAGCTCTTGAATTTTTTCAGATTAGTGGTCAATGGAAGTAGGAACAGGTTGTAGAAAAACAAAAATACGGCTCATACACCTTATTGGATGCGACGAACAGGGAACAAAAGTGGCTAGTTTCTAGTGGGAGATAGAACAAACCAGAAAGAAGATTCAAACAAAATGACGGATGAGTGCGACTTTGGAAAAGAAAACAAAAGTGGAGCAAGTCGTAAGAAAACTAATACTCTCTAGAGATGCATGCATGGAATGATAGACAAGGACGGTGTGCGGTTTGGAAAGAAAAACAAAAGTTGGCATAGGGATATGCATGGAGTGATAGACAAGGACATTGTTCGGTTTGGAAAGAAAAACAAAAGTTGGCATAGTAATATGCATGGAATGATAGACAAGGACAGTGTGCGGTTTGGAAAGAAAAACAAAAGTTGACATAGGGACCGAAACCCCATGCGCACCTGTGCAGACGTTGGATGTGAATGAAAACAAAACTAGACCAAACATCTCTAGTTCGTGGAGGAGAAAAATAAACAAAAGTGAAAGATGCATGTCGTGCTCCCTATATAACAGCGTTAGTGACAGAGGTGTTAGACTTAGAGACCACCATGTTGCATGTGCTAGATCCAACAGTGGGATGCATATGCACACCTACCCACCTGGCTATCCCACTATTTCCCATATATATATATATATATATATATATATAGAGTGTGGATGTAATACAATAGCAAACTGTAGTGGCTGCAATCAGAACCCTTCTTTCGCTTTGAGATCCGCACTCTTTTTTAGAGCCAATTTAGTTTTCACCGCTCGCATGGCAGAAGTAGAAATGGGGACCAGCTCCTTTTCACTGACTAGTTTCCGTTTTAGGTAACCTATACTGACCTACATAGAGCAACTCGATCAGCTTTTCACCGAGGTCCCCGCGGCATGGTTCAGCTTTAACAGTTGACGCTTGGTATCGTGGCTTGTCAGGCCAAATCAGTTCGGTTCCAATCCATGCGCGGCTCTCTTCTTCTCTTTCTCTTTACCGTAACGCTGTCTTATTCAATATGCGATACTTTTACAGTATTAAACATTTAAACAACTGCTTAGTGTGCACGCATTACTGAACCAAAACCGAGCTTTGGTCTCATTTTTCGGTTCCTTCAGATATATTTCGTCATGCACTAGCTGCATCTCAAGCTCTCGTTCCAGAACCGCCGGCGACGGCCTCCGCTGCGAGTCTCTCCCTCCGTCGCTTCTTCCCAGACCACATCTGCATGTAGGCTCCAGCCAGACCGCGAGATGTGCTGCAGAGATAAGGTCGTCTCCTCGACACAGATGTGCCGCGACCGCCCGCTGTTGGCTCCAGCCTCTGGCGACCTCCTCCCCGCCGTCTCCGGCTCCCACCTCCCCGCCGGGAGCCGTCCCGACACAGGTGCTCCCACCGCGCGGTCGAGGCCCGCGTTGGCGCGCGCTCGACCAGTTCAACTCCATCGATGCTGCCGGCGAGGGGTCCGGTCTGAAGATCTTGGCCACCCGGAAAGCGTACAGCGGACGCTCGCTGCGGGCCAGCAAGGGCACGGTGAGGAACGCCAGGCGGTGGCTAACGCCACGGACGTGTTCTTGGCGCCGTGCCTGGGTGACTGGGTCTTCGCTCGTGGTGCCTGAACGTGGACGTGCGCACCCGTGGACCGCCGGCGCACGGCCCGCCTACGGACTACGGTCAGGGGCGGTGGCGTCTCGAGGGAGTGGCCGATGACGGAGGGCACTGCCACGGACATTCGGCGCTCGAGGCTGCGCGGCCTGTCCATCCTTGACCTGAGCGATGTAGGTGAGGGCGTGGCCGCGCCTGCGGCCTGGCCATCGAGCTCGCGCGCGCAGTAACAATTTGAGTAAATGCATCCACGACCTATTTTTGCTTATCTTGCATTTTTTCTACTTGATGTTCATTTCCCACGACCTATTTCTGCTAATAAAATGCTTGCTTTTGTTTGTTTTGTTTGGTTTTCTGGATTTGTTCATTATGTAGCAGAGACTCGTAGTTATTTTTCTTCAGACCTACGGACTGAGGGAGGAGATGGTCGTCACTCGAGTAGATGGAAAATGGAAACGAGAGAGAATTAGGGAGAGGAGAGAGAACATGCACGGCGACCGCAGTCGAGAGTAAAGGACATGAGCATGTGAACATGTGAACATGGGAAGGAAATGAGATGCCAGAGCTGCAGCCTTTTCCTGGAAAACCTGCACCGCCGCTTGTGAAGCTCTACCTCCGTGACCATGACTAGCGTGCAGCGTGTGCTGCTCGACAAAAGTTGGTGTTATGGTTAGCTTGCTCTCGAATCTCGATGCTATGCGACCAAAGAATGTATATTGCACGGTGGTGAGAGGATAAGGATGAGAAAATAGATTACTGTTTACTCTAATTTCCATAAGTTAGCTTCAGAGAATTCTTCAATACAACCTTTTTTGGCAGAGTTCTAGTATAAAACATCAACGGTGCATTTGTGTTTCACAAATGGTTCAAGACATAAATTCTAATGGTCTGTGAGTAAGAAATGTTCGTGAATCAGTAAAGATGAGTTATCCACAATTTGATCTTATTTTTTTTACTTGATTCATCTTGATTCTAAAAGTGATAGGGTGAGTATAAGGATCATTTCCTATCTTGGTTGGAAAATTTGACGAGTTACAATCAAGGCTAGTCACATAGATTTCAAACTCTGTAAGCTCGAGTAACACGGAAATTCATTTCGGCTCCCGGGTGCATATGCTCCCTCTACCCAAAAAACATATTTCAAAACGGGTGCAATGTATCATATTTATCAACTAAATATCCAAATTTCATTAGGTATGTTTCCATAAAAGGTGACAGACGAGTTAGGAAGGGTGCTTGAGCAAAAGGTGCAACGGTTCTAGACGTTGTCAACAAAGGTTCTAATTCAGAATGGTCCAACACGAGCGAATGTGAGAAAGGTGCAAATCAGATTGGAAAATTATAGCGGAGCCACTCGTGAGGGAGGAAGGTGAGTGGGTTATTGAACACCGGTTCAAACCCTACAAACGCTAATCCATACCATACAAGTTGTGCATCGTATTGATCAACTAAAAATCTAAATTTAGTTTGGTACTTCAATATGATTCCATATAAGGAGCCACGTGTTTTAGGAAGGGTGCGTGAGCAAAAGGTGCAACAGTTCTAGACGTTGTCAACAAAGGTTCTAGTTTAGACCAGTCCAACACGAGCATACGTTAGGAAGGTGCTCCTCGGATTGGAAATTTATAGCGTCATGTCATGTCGGTGGAAGGTGAGTAGGTTAATTACACACTGACTCAAACCCTAAAAACCCTAATCCATACCATCTAGTCTATAAAAACCCTAGGCACTATCCCTAGAACACAAAAGCAATGTGATCGTATTTTATTGACTAAAAATCTCAATTTAACTAGGTACTTGGATATTATTCCATAAAAGGTACAATGGTTCTTGACGTTGCCAACAAAGGTTCTAGTTCAAAATGGTCCAACACGTGCGTATGCGAGGAAGGTGCGGATCAGATTAGAAAATTATGATTCAAAATTTAAATTTATGATCCCATAAAAGGATCCACGCATATTACAAAGGGTGCGTGAGAAAATTGTGTGACGGTTACACACATTTATGATCCCATCTCGATCTTGAACCAAATTGTACATGAGCACTTAATAAAAAGGCATCTTCATCTAAATGGCATCTCGATCTTGAAACAGATTATACATTAGCACTTGATGAAATGGTGCCTTGTACAAAAAAAATATCTAAGTCACCCATGAACAATCGATGGATAGCACAAAAAATGGAACACGTCATATATGGCAGAATTTGCAAGGCTTGGTCCATCCTGATTCCTGAATATAATGCAGTCATGAGCAAGTTCACAGTAAATTAATTGAATATAAAGCGATGTTCTGTCAGGAGTGATTTGCTTACAAAACTGACTTTCAACCATAACAATAACGTAAGTAATATGTAATGGAACACTTTCTGAACTGAAAAAAATACTATTGCAGCTAAGGAAGGCTTACTTTCAGTTTACAAGAGAAAATACCAAGATTTCCCTAGGTAGGTACCCCCACATATAGCAAGACATTTAAAACGGGTTCTGTCATTGTCACTACTAAACAAATATGTTCTGTATTTGCCACCAGGGCCTGTTTGCCACTGATCATACGGAACACAGTACAAAGTTGTCAAAGAGTGCAATTGACACTACTCTCCAGGAGACTTAATCAGCTGAACATCAAACTGTATGTTCTAAACTACAAACTGCCAGATGTGGTAAGAAAATTCTTCACTATTTTGCACACAACTGATGTTGCTCGAGAAAATATGAAGTACACACAACCTGAGATGCAGACAAGTACAAGAACTGAATTTTCTCACATAATGATCAAGATGCATCACAAGGTTTGTCAAAAATGGTTCCAGGCATACATTTAAACGGTGCCTGTGTGTTTAACAAATGGTTCCAAGCATACATTTAAACGGTGGATATAAGGAAATAAATTATGTTCTAATGAACTTTAATTTTTTGTTGGTCTATATATCTATCACACCAAAAAAAAATTAAGCACAAAAAATTTGTTCTATTACAAATAATAGTTCGAAATATGTATCCATTGATAAGAAAGTATTCCATGTTGGTATTGATGGTTTCATGCCCTAAAATAACCAGAACCTTTCCAAAACACTCGTGGCTCCTTTCCAAACTAAAACTAGAACTTTATGTTATAAGCCTATGAAACCTTATTGACAAGCTTATGGAACCTTTTTTACAATAACATGAAACTATTTCTTTAGGTCTTATTTTTTTAGTTCAGATTTTACATTTATGTTTTGTTTTTTCATGTTCTAGAATTTTTTATAGTAAGAATAATTACATATCCATTTGATAATTAAAAAGGATTTGTATTTATATACTCTAGTTCGTAACGTGAATATTTCAAAAACATTTGTGAGTAATTTCAAATGTATAACTAGAACTTCTTTTGCAAGCATAGGATATGCCACATACTTTGATATGGAATTAAACAAAAAATGACCGGGACTTAACTTAAAATTATGACAGTCCAAACTTAGTAAAGTACTTATAGGATTTAAAGCATTACTTACTATTTGCATTTTTGGTAGCTGCGATTGAACCAAAAAAAATTAGTATAAGACATTTCAACATGCGAACCTTTTCCAAACACTCGTGGCTCCTTTTCGAATGTAAAACTGGAACTTCATTGATAAACACATGGCACCTTTTGGCTGACATAGGATCATTCTTACCATGAACATTTGAACATTTTCGGCTTACTAGTCGTGGATCTAAGGAAATAAATTATGTTATGATGAACCTTAATTTTTTGTTTGTCTATATATCTATCACACCCAAAAAATTTAAGCACAAAAAATTGGTTCTCTTACAAATGATAGTTCGAAATACGTATCCATTGATAAGAAAGGATTCCATGTTGGTATTGATGGTTTCATGCCCTAAAATAGCCCGAACCTTTCCAAAACACTCGTGGCTCCTTTCCAAACTAAAACTAGAACTTTATTTTATAAGCCTATGGAACCGTTTTATGCTAACATGAAAACCATTTCTTTTAGCCTTTATTTTTTAGTTTAGATTGTACATTTAATTTTCTCTTTTTCATGTTTAAGTATTAATAATAAACACATATCCATTGCTATTAAGAAGGATCCATATATATATATATATATATATATATATATATATATACCCTAATCCATAGCACGAACCTTTCAAAAACACATGTGGCTCCTTTCAAATATATAAACTAGAACTTCATTGACAAGCGTATGGAACCGTTTTCTGCAATAACATAGAAACCATTTTATTTTTGCCTTATTTTTAAAGTTTAGATTTTACATTGAATTTTTGTTTTTCAAAGTTTTAGTATTTCTAATATTAAGAATAAATACATATCCATTGCTAATAAAAAGGATTTATATTTATATACTCTAGTACGTAACGCGTTTTTTTCAAAAACAAATGTGAGTCATATCCAATCTAAAACTAGAACTTAATTGGCAAACATAGGATATGCCACATCCATTGATATGGAATTCAACAAAATATCACCGAGACTAAATTGGAAAATATGATAGTCCAAACTTAGTAAAGTACTTATAGGATTTAAAACATTACTTACTATTCGCATTATTTGGTATCTGCGATTCAACAAAAAAAATTTATGTTGGATGCATTCCAATGTTTTTTTTTGATCTTTAGTTTAGCTACGTTTGTTATTTTCTTTTATCATGTTTCAGTATTTATTAAACCTAAAAAAATACATATACATTGCTAAGAAAGTATTCCATGTTATTATTCATTGTTTCATTCCCTAAAAAATAAACCCGACCCTATCCAAAACACTCATGGCTCCTTTTCCCATTTAAAAAAAGAACTTTATTGACAAGCTTATGGAACCGTTTTACGCTAACATGCAACCATTTCTATATGACTTGTTTATTTATTTTAGATTTTAACTATAATTTTCTTTTTTTCCTTTTTTAGTATGTTTAATACTAACAATGAATACTTATAAATTGCTAGTTAAAATGATTCTATTGGTTGTTAGTCATAGTTATAAACCCTAAAACCTAACGCGTACCTTTCGAAAACACACATGGATCCTTTTGAATGTAAACCTAGAACTTCATTGATAAGCATATGGAACCTTTTCGCTAACATAGAACAGTTTTTGCTGACTAAGAGATGATAGTCCAAACTCAGTAAAGTACTTATAGTAGTTAAAACATTAGTTGTTCCTCATTATTCATTGGTAGTTAAAGGATTCCATGTTTTGCATCGATGGTTTCATGCCCTAAAATAACCCGAACCTTTCCAAAACACTAGTGGCTCCTTTTCCAAACTAAAACTAGAACTTTATTTATAAGCATATGGAATCGTTTTTATGCTAACATTAAAACAATTTTTTCTCAGCCTTGTTTTTTAGATTAGATTTTACATTTAATTCTCTCTATTTCATGTTTTAGTATTTTTAATATTAAATAATGAACACATATCCATTGACACATATCCATTGCTATTAAAAAGGATGCATGTTTACTTACCATAATCCCTAACGCGAACCTTTCAAACACATTTGTGGCTCCTTTAAAAAATATAAACTATAACTTATATGGCAAGCATAATGAACCCTTTTCAAAATACATGGAAACAAATAAATACCATTTTATTTTTAATTAGAGCCGGAATGTCAAGGCTGTGTGCACGCGCGCAAACATTAAAGTAGTCAATCACCATCGGCTAGAGTACCAACACCAGTATGTCAGTGAAACTGAACCGAACAGCCTGGTCGACGTCGCTGAAGAGCCGGAATTATGAATCACCGTTGTCCGTACATAATCTTGCGAGAATAAAACTCCTCCCGGCAACATTGAGAAAAGATCCAAATTTGATCTCGAGAAGCAAGATCTAAAGACCAATACCTTGAAGACTATAATATTCCAACAGAACTATTGACGGCTGGAAGATCTCTTCGTCGAAGGAAGGGTCGAAGATCACTTTTTGTAGATGTGGAGGCGACAACATAGAAGGCTACCAAAATCGGTTACGTCAATATTTTTAGAAACAAATTGTGAGTCATTTGAAATGGAAAACTAGAACTTATTTGGCAAGCATAGGATATGCCACATCCATTGATATTGAATTCAACAAGATATCATGGAGACTGAACTTAAAAATATGATAGTACAAACTTAGTAAAGTACTTATAGGATTTAAAACATTACCTACTATTTGCATTTTTTGGTAGTTGCGATTCAAAAAAATAAATTATGTTGGATGCATTCCATTGTGATTTTTTCATCTTTAGTTAAGCTACGTTTGTTAATTTTCTTTTATCATGTTTCAGTATTTATACAAACTAAGAAATACATATACATTGCTAAGAAAGGATTCCATGTTATTATCCATTGTTTCATTCCCTAAAAAATAACCGAACCTTTCCAAAACACTCATGGCTCCTTTTCCCATTTAAAAAGGAACTTAATTGACAAGCTTATGGAACCGTTTTATGCTAACATGCAAACATTTTGATACGACTTTTTTTTATATATTTAAACTATAATTTTATATTTTTTCATGTTTTAGTATGTTTAGTACTAAGAATAAATACATATAAATTGCTAGTTAAAAGGATTCTTATGATTGTTAGTCACGGTTATAAACCCTAAAACCTAACGCGTACCTTTCGAAAACACACATGGATCCTTTCGAATGTAAAACTAGAACTTCATTGATAAGCATATGGAACCTTTTCGCTAACATAGAACAGTTTTCGCTGACTAAGAGATGATAGTCTAAACTCAGTGAAGTACTTATAGTATTTTAAACATTAGTTGTTCCTCATTATTCATTGGTAAGGAAGGAATCCATGTTTGTATTGACCGTTTTATGCTAACATGAAAACGATTTCTTTAAGCCTTTTTTTAGTTTATATTTCAAATTTAATGTTCTCTTTTTCATGTTGTAGTATTTCTAATATTAATAATGAACACATATCCATTGCTATTAAGAAGGAACCTTTTTTGTATGCCCTTGTCCTTAACGCGAACCTTAAAAAAACACTTGTGGATCCTTTCAAAAATATATAAACTAGATCTTATAATTCTAGCATATGGAATCTTTTTTCAAAAAACACGGAAACAATAAAACCAATTTAATTTTTTGAACGCGGCAAGGAACTTCATTGAGAAGCACATGGAACATTTTTCTTTAGTTTAGCTACGTTTGTTATTTTTCATTGATTTGTATTGATGATTTCGTGCGCAAAAAAATCCCGAACCTTTCCAAAACACTCGTGGCTCCTTTGCAAACTAAAACTTTATTTACAAGCCTATGGAACCGTTTTATGCTAACATGAAAACTTATTTTCCTAAGCCTTGTTTTTTAAGTTTAGATTTGACATTTAATTTTCTCTATTTCATGTTTTAGTATAACTTTTAATATTAATAATGAGCACATATGCATTGACACATATCCATTGCTATTAAAAATGATGCATGTTTATATACCATAATCCGTAACGTGAACCTTTCGAACACATTTGTGGCTCCTTTAAGAAAATATAAACTACAACTTATATGGCAAGCATATGGAACCTTTTTCAGAATACACTGAAACAAATAAATACCATTTTATTTTTAATTAGAGCCAGAATGTCAAGGCTGTGTGCCCGCGCGCAAACATTAAAGTAGTCAATCACCATCGGCTAGAGTACCAACACTAGTATGTTAGCGAAACGTAACCCAACAGCCTGGTCGACGTCGCTGAATATCCGGAATTACGGATCACCGTTGTCGGGACAAAATCTTACGAGGATAAAACTCCTCGCGGCAACAATGAGAACATATCGAAATTTAATCTGGAGAAGCAAGATCTGAAGGCCCATACCTAGAAGAATTTAATATTTCAACACAACTATTGACGTCTGGAAGATCTCTTCGTCGAAGGAAGGGTCGAAGATCACTTATTGTAGACGCAAATGCGACAACGTTGATGGCTACCAAAATCCTAGCCCAATGTATTAGAAATACCTGTCTTACTAAAAACTCTACGCATAAATCGGGTTCTCCACTCCTCCCAACGTCGGGGAGACCGACCGGATAAGGGAAAACCAATCTATGGAGGAGGTTGCAGGGGAGGCGGCTAGGTTTTCTTTGACGGCGGCTAAGCTAGTTCGGCCAGAAAATTTGTTGTCTATTGTATTTGAAAAAATATGGCTTGGTAGTGGAAGATCACCTCATTTCTTTTCCCATGTGTTGTTGTATATTGAATTACATAGGATGCCCCTATGCCAAGACGGAGGAACCCTAATTGTAGTCTCATAGTAGATCGAGTAATAACATCCGAGAAATCTTTTCCGGCGAAACCACCACCTAACACTCCTCATGGGGGAAACTCTACTTGTTTTTTGGGTGGCGTTAACTGTTTTAGGTTTCCCCTGATTTTGGATGCCGTATGCGCCGCCGCGGCTGTTCTGATGGGATGCCTGTGTTGCGGAGGACGACGGCGGTGACCAGGAATTGGCGCCGGAGTAGGGTTGTTAGTGGCGCGAGCTTTCGCCCCACTACTCTAACCGGTGCCATGGACGAATCCCAGGGAATTTCAGGCAAGACTCTCCGTTTTTGCCCTGTCATTTATGCTTTCATTGTGTCGTAGATCTTCTTTTTTTGCAGTTGCTAGACAGATTAATCTATAATAGCAAATCTCATGAGACCACTTTTATATTACAAAAACACACTCGCGACAACAAAAACATCCATAACATAACACACTCACAGGTTTAACCACTGCATAGTAAAACGTGCGGGAAAAAATGTTGCATGAATGAAACCAGAATTAAAAAATGACAATCGTCTCAGATTGTCTTTAAAAACGAAAATAGTCGAAAGGTTCTATCTGAACAAAACATGGACGACTACAAAACTGAAGACACCATTGACAACAGATTCAGTTAGCTTCAGACAAAACAAGAACAGATAGGGACATATACATCAATAACAGAGAATTGCACACTAGTGACTGAACTTTACACAATACCACGGCTTCAGAAAAAATTGTCCCCGGATATACATCATCCTTGTACTTCACGTCCTTCATTGATAAAACCAAAATTATGAACAAAACAAGAAACAAGGAAGCAGAATTGACTAGATCCGGACGAAAGGATTGAAATACAAAACTGTTTGTACCTCTTAATCAATATGCCATTACAGCTACCTATATGATCTGTTCCTAGCTGACGCAATGGCTCACCTTTTCTCTATCTTTGCCAAAACGAGGCCATGGATTCAATACGGAATTACTACTGGCAACGATGCTGCAATTAATTGTGAAATCAAAAAATCGATTCATGGTCTGCCCCGGGATCAAGATAGTCGGACAGATAGCTCGGGACGGTCAGATGATTGTCCGGCAGGATAGCCAGGGCGGGCGCTTCCTACAGCGAAGCATCCTCGAAGCAGCTCCGACGGTCGCCATCACGCTCCCAGATGCACCTCCGGCCATTTGGGGAGCCCCACCGGAGCAGACGTCCGGGACCTTCGTCGTCATCCGCGACGAGATGGCGTTCTTTCACCAGTGGCCTGAAACAGAGCCAGCCCTGCTCGCGGGCAACACCGTCGTCGTCAACAAGGAACATGTAGAGGCCAAGGCCTGCTACAGAGGTTTGCTACCAGCGTAACCCTTCCAATGGAGAAATTCGAAGCTTCTTCCTTCCACCATGGAAACAGCTCGGGCTCCCTTGGTCTCACCGTACTGCAAAGCTGTAGCCGGCGGGTGTCCTCGGACCATCCTAGCGGAGCGCCTACCCCACGCGAGCGGCCCTGGCTTAATTGTGTCTAAGCTAGATTAGTGGGGAACGGCATGGAGGAAAGAGGAAACAAAGGAACACCCATAACAGCAAATAACGGAATCCATAGCCTGCAACGCTAATTAAACGGGAACTGCAAAAAGTGCCGCACCTTTACTCGAGCTGGAACCGAAGCAAAACTGTCACCAGCCAGTAGCGATGCAGTCTAGGCGCTGAGCAGGACCAGAGAGGCCAGCTAGGCCGGTGCAGGTGAGGGCCCAAGATGGACCGAAGAGGAAATCTAAAACATCTTCAAAAAAGAAGGTAATGCAAAGTTGGCAAGTTTGCCTCAACCATACCTTGGAATCTCAAAGCACAACCAATGGTCCAGATTGGCGTGTCCACAGAGTTATTACGTAAATAAGCTTTTCTATATATATATATATATATATATATATATATGACTCATCTTATATATTCTTGGGTGTACATACTCCCATATTCAATATACCTCATATACAACGATATTATACCTCTTTATCATTTTTAATATACCTCATTAATTATTCTAATATACCTCAATATAAGTAGTATGTAAAAAATTCCATCAGAACCCTTACTTTTTTTAATATGTCACTTTTACGTGCATAAATACAGTATATACGTAAATAATATGAGGTATATAGACTCAATTTTTTTTCCGTAAAACTCACTTTAAGGTATCTAGTATTAACTAATGAAGTATATTAAAAATGATAAAGAGGTATAATACCCTTGTATATGAGATATATTGAACGTGGGAGTACGTACACCCAGGGATACCATCTCATTTTCCTATATATAGCCTAACTATTCAACAACCGGTTGTCGATTAAAGATCTACAACCAGTTTTGAACTTCCATGGTAAACACGGTTGAACTTCTCGCTATTTGCTTAGATGAACATTGTTGAACTTCTCGCTATAATACATGAGACTATAATGTTTTGATTATAATTTCCTAACCGTTCATTAGATTTGAGCAAATGATATACCGTTAAAAAGCTTATTAAATTCCAAAACTTTTATGTTTTAACAATTTTTTGAAATTTTAAATATTTTTCAGGTTATTTTTCAAAAACAATAATCAGATTTTCGCGTCATTTTGTATGGGCGGACAGTAATTTGGCCACGGTTTTCACATTGTTTATTGGAATAACGCATAAAATATATCGTTGGATTCGCAAGAAAATTGCCCAACTTATTGATCTTAAGTGTTTTTTGAAATTCGGAACAGTTTAGAAGTAATTTTAAATATACGAAACATTTGTTTCGTGGATTTTTTTATATCGAGCAGTATTTTGCTCTTCATTTTTCAACCGTTTATCCGATTTATGCACATGATATATCATTGGAAAACTGTGGATTAGGCGCAACTTTTTCATTTTGATCATTTTTCGGATTTCCTACCATTTAAGAGCAGTTTTGAATATAGTTGATTCGGATTTTCGGATTTCTCAATTTTGCATGAACTGTTTTTGCAATTACTTCTAAACGACTAATCGGAATGAAGTAAATGATATACCGTTCGAAAGATATTAAAATTGCGCAACTTTTTTATCAAGGTGATGTTTCCAAATTTTGCAAGGTTTAGAAATCATTTTCAAGAATAGTAAATAGTAGGAATGACGCCCATATGCGAGCGATTTGAATTTGGCATGGCTATGGTGGTTGAGTGGGGCATGACACCATGTATAAGTGAAAGTAGACTCATATTATTGTATATTAAGTATTTATGTGGTTTACTTGTGCAACCGGGACATATAGAAACGATTTTAATGGGTCGAATTTCCGCTCGGAAAAAACAGAGTACTTGAACTGCTTCTCACATGCAGCTGAACTGCTCTGGATGTGTAACTGAACTTATTTTATGATTAAATTGAATGTTGACAAAATTTAACTTTTTAATTTCTTGCAATCGAACTTTCCTCTTGTTCAAAGTAAACTTTCGCTTAGTATAAGCAGAAATTTCCATAGTGGTAAAAAATAAATTCGACAAAAGTGAAAATTCTAGCGTGTTCAAGGTGAATTGATGCGTTTAGTGCATCCGAACTTCTCAGAGTTGCTTTCCAGAACTGTCTCCTCACTGCGCCTGAACTGCCCTGAGTCATGCCTATAGGTCACTTTCTCTGAACTGCCGCGTTAGTGCACCTGAACTGCCCGAGTCAAGTTGCTGAACTGCATCGTTGGTGCGGCTGAACTTCTTGAAGTTTCGCTAGCCTATACTTCCCTCGTTTGTACGCCTAAACTTTCTGGAGTTGCGGTCCTGAACTTTTTGAGCTAGTGCAGCTGAACTGCTTGGAGTCGCGCACCGCGGTCGAGTTTTCTAAATTGCCTCGTTAGTGCACTTGAACTTCCCAAAGTTCCGCACACCTGTACTTCTCTCGTTAGTGCACCTGAACTTCCGACAGTAGCATTCCTGAACTTCCCGCACTGCTGCACTTGAACTGCTTTGAGTTGCGTACCGCAGTAAGGTTTTTCTGAGCAGCCTCGTTAGTACACCTGAACTGCCTCTAGCTACCACCTGTACTTCCCTCGTGAACACACCTAAACAGCTTGGGTACTGCCCTTGTAAGCACATGAACTGCCTTAGGAAGTGCACCTAAACTTCATGGGTACTTCTCTTTGAAGCATATGGATTGCCTCTAAAAGTGCTCCGAAATTACCCGTAGTCTGCATCTCATAGTCGTGTTTTCTAAACTGCCTTGTTAGTGTACCTGAACTTCCAGAATTCGCTCCCGCAAGCACTTCCCTAGTTAGTTTCCCTGAACTTACCGTGGTCGTTGTCCTGAACTGCCCGTGCTAATGCAACTGAACTGCCAGGAGACACATCCTGTAGTCGTGGTTTTTGAACTACTTGTTAGTGCGTCAGAACTTCCTGGAGTCAAGGTCGCCTATACTGCCCGCGTTAGCGCAGATGAAGTGTCCACTAAATTATGCTTGTACTTTTTTAGTAAGCGCAATTGAACTGTCTAGATTTTTTTGCTATTTTTTTTGAACATGAAAAACAATTCTTTATGCTTGAACTGCGGTGGATCGAATAGTTGCACTTCCATCAAATTAAAGTTAGAATGGCTGTGTGTGACCGAATGTTCTACTATGTATTTCCGAGTTTTATTCTACTATGTATTTCCAAGTTTTTCTCATAAGCACACCTAAACTGTTTTAGGGAATGTTTGTGAACTATTTTGGAGAGCTCACCTGAACCACTTCCAAGAGCATACCTAAACTGTTTCGAAAGAAGGCACCTAAACTGTTTTGAAAAATCGCCTGAATTATTTCGAAGAGGGCACCTGAACTGCCTTGGAAAATACAAATGAACTGGTTGGATGTTTTCGCTCCTTTTTTGCAGTGTCTCGTCTAGTGCCGCTAGCGGATGATTGTACAGGTTTACAGTTGCCTTCTCAACAGACAAAAAAGCAAAATATAGAAGCTTCCGCTCCGTCAAATGCGCCGGCGACCTGCTCGGGGAAGACGGGGGCGCAATGGTGGCGGCTACGGGCGGGAGGATGGGATGGCGGCGATGGAACCGCAGTTGAGGACCTGGTACAGGGCCGTCCAGTCCGCCGGCGGGAAGCACCTCGGCGGCGCAGAAATTGGGTGGTGCAGCCGGCGGCTTCCAGCTGCAGCTGGCTCGAGGGCGACCAGGGACCGGTGGCCGGCGCAAGGACACCGGGAGACCACTTTCGCTGCGAGGAAACTGGCCGGCGGCGCGCCGTTCCATGGCCGGCGGCTGCGCGCAACAACTCAGGGAAGAATGCGGGCGGTCGGCTGGAAATCTCGGTGAAGTACCGGCGTAGGGGGAAAAGACGGGCCGCGCCGGAGGCAAGGGAAGCAGAGGGGCGCGTCGGCAGCTGGAGGAGCAGAGGGGCGCGCCGACGGCTGGAGGAGCAGAGGGGCGCGGCGGTTGCAGGACGAGCAGAGGGACGCGCCGGCGACTAGAGGAGCAGAGGGGCGCGCCGGCGGCTGGAGGAGCCGAGGGGCGCGGCGGTTGCAGGGCGAGCAGGGAGCGCCGGCTGCGGGGGAATCAGCTGTCTAGCCGGCGACGGGGTAAGAAAGTGTCGATCCGTGATGGTAGGTGGGGGGCGGGGTTATCTCAAAAAAAGGTGGGGCGGGGCATTTTTTTTCTTTATCCACCGAGATCACCTCCTATAGGGTCGGCCCGGTTGTAGATCCTTAATCTACAACCGGTTTTAGTTTAGATGGATCCTATATATATATATATATATATATATATATATATATATATATAGGTAAAATAACCAGGGCACCTTGGTGCCCGGGCACCATGCTCAATACGTACAAAATACGTGATGTTTTGTACATACCCCAAGGTATGTATGACTTTGCACATACTTAGTAGACATAAATGAGGTATGTATACCTTAGGTATGTTATTTTTTTGGAATATATACCTAAGGTATGTAAAAGTACGTATATATACGTATTCCGGGTATATATATATTGGGTATGTGTATCCTGGGTATATGTATCTTGGGTATGCATATTTTAGGTATGTATAAGTTGGGTATATGTATCTTGGGTATGTATACCCTTGGGTATGCATAATTGTAAGCAAAATATACGTATTTAAAGCATGGTGCCCGGGCACCAAGGTGCCCCATATATATATATATTAACTTTGTAGACTGTGGCATATATAGGCGAAGGTTCATCCAGTTCATTTCAATTATGGAGCAAGGTTCAAAAGCCAAAGTATTTAATTGTAATTAAGCCTACTAGTGAGAATGGGATGGTCAACGTCAGTTTGAAAATGAAACTAATGAATATGATAATTGAAGATGAATACTTGTTATATATTAAATAGAGCTAGATAATTACCTTGTCTATAGGAGAAGGCACAACCGGTAAAAGAAGAATCAATGAAATCGGCCATATTTGAGTGTAGGTCTCCAATAAGTCAACGGTGAGTACATATGTTGAAGATGAAGAGTATATTTCTTCGAAATTGAGACAAGTGAAGTGGGGAATTGTATGTTAAAATCAAATATGAAAGAGTACTGATGTCACAATCAAATACACAAAATAGATGCGACAATCCATGCATCTCCAGATGAGGGTATATTTATTCTGCCAGATAAGTTTCAACTGTGTATGGCTGATGGCTGGTGTCTTGCTTATATATATGATGCCAAAGAAGCACATGACTTTCACGAAGTCTCTATTTTAAAATATCTAAATTTTCTGCAAGAATCGATTACATTAGTAAGAAGTTAAATGGAACGGATGAAACCATGATAAATGTGCCAATAAAATCATTATCTATAAAACACAAAAAGAAATGATTGAGGAAAGGGGATTTGAACCGTCTGAACATTTGGAAATATAGTTTATATTTGAAAGTTGATGCAATCCTGCATAAAGATTATCAAAATTAATATTTGGAAGACAAAGACAGATGGGCGCACAACCTTATGCATGATTGCCATGGAGGCGACACCTGCCTTTCCAGCAAAATTCCTTGAAGTGGCATGGCTTGGTCAAACGATGAAGGTAACAACAAACAAGGATACGGCTGAATAAAAATATCAGAAGAGAAAAATAAAGAACCCAACTTCAATCTTTTTTTTTGAGAACCCGCAACGGACGTGCGCGTCTTTGTATTAAGCTTGCAGAGAATGCCATAAAATGGCTACAACACCACACCAGCCTTTCGGCTTACAACACACTCCTCCGACATCGACGACACTCTAACCCAGCCTATAACCAAGAAGAGGCGGGCACAGAGTCACTAGACCGCATCACAACCAACACTACACACACAAGCACGACCAGAACCGAAGACGACTGGACCAACGCACCACTACTCATGCGCTTAGAGAGCGGCGCAAAGCGAGCAAATGGCAGGGCCTAGCCGAACTAGGAGAGAAGACGGCTGTAGAGTGTGGACGAAGGCATACATTGTGCCCCAGAGCCTCACTTGAGCAGCAGCTGACACCGCACAACCCCGCAGAGAACCGGCGGGGCCACCAACTCCACACAACCCTCGTAACCAACACAACGCCTTCAAGAAGGGGACGACGCCGAAGCGCCGTCGCTGGTCGGTCTAACAAAGAAGACCTAGGGTTTTCCCCGACACGAAGGAGAGGAACGGTCTGACCCAAGAACACGCCTCAAAGGAGGAAGTGGCACCCGCAGGTGTCACCGTATTCCGCAACGGCAACGCCGAGCAGAGTTTTCACCCGGGCAGAGAACCGCACCCCAGCGGGAGGGAGACGGGCGTGACAAGTAGCCAGCGAACCACCACAACAGGTAGCATGTCGACGAGGAGGGGCATGTCCTCCACCACCGCAGCAGTGCCTAGCGCCACGAAGGGACTGAGATGGTCACTCCGTAGAAGGCAGGCACCCCGCAGATTCCGGAGTATAAACTCCGGCCACCTTTGACCCTGGGGAAGAAGAAGGGGGAGCAGACCCGCCAGGCTCGGCGCGCTCGGGCGCCGCCGACCAGCAGGGCGCTGCTGCACCGCGCCAGGAGGGCAAGGTCGCCACGGCCCGAGGTCGGGTCCGCGCAGTTGCCAGAGCAACACGCGCCGGCCGCGCCGTAGCCCGTCGCTCGGGCGCCGCCGACTAGCAGAGGACCATCGCACCAGAAGCTCGCCACGGCCGTGGCCCAGGGGTCCAGATCGGGCCCAGATAGGCCCAGATCGGGCCCGCGCTGCTGCCAGAGCACCTCAGCGCCGCAGCCCGTCGCCGCCAGCACGCCATCACCGCCCCCTCGCGACCTCCACCGCAGAGCCGCCTCTGGCCACCGACGCACCGGCCCGCCTCCATGACCGCCGCGAGAGGCCGAGAGACACTATGTCCCACCGCCTCCTTCACCCTCCATAAACCTCAATCATCTGATTCTCCTCCTTCTCATCCTTGATTGACATCTGACTCTACACAACTGTTAGAGTCAGGCCTGCACCTCGTTTTGTGTCAACAGACAAATAATCTGCTTGTTGTAAGAAGACATATGGTGAGATAAAGATCCGATCCAAATCCTCTAGTACCTAAAATAGGGGTAGAACACTACTCCCTCTCACCTATATTACCTTTTGCAAATACGGATGTATCTAGCACTAACAGATACATCTGTATTTGCAAAAGGTAATATGGATCGGAGGGAGTACTAGAAAAAAGGCTACCCGCAGCGCACCTATTTTGCATACCTGTAGTGTATGATCCGTGCGCTGCAGGTACCACGTTGTTGGTATTTGATTACCCGTAGCGCACGGGCCTATGCGCTATGGGTAATTTACTTACCTGTAGCGCACCAGCCCATGCGATGCGGGTAACCTGGTTTGTGCGCTACGGGCAAAATTTAAAAATTTGAAAAAATTTAAAAATAGAAAAATCAGATTTTTTTTTTGAAGATTTTATCACATCAGGAACATTTTCAAATCACACCCTGCTTGGTCACCCATCCTTAGACTACTCCCGGCTCAGCATGCTTAACTTCTTAGTTCTATTTGCATGATCTATCCCTAACCTACCCAAGTCCTTATTGATATTACTATCATATCAATCCTCTTAAGGCCTATGTGTGTATATGTATGTATATATGTGTATGTATATGTACATGTGTGTGTATATGTGATGACCCACAAGTATAGGGGATCGCAACAGTCTTCGAGAGAAGTAAAACCCAAATTTATTGATTCGACACAAGAGGAGCCAAAGAATATTTATAAGCCTTGACAGATGAGTTGTCAATTCAGCTGCACCTGGAAACAGACTTGCTCGCAGCAGTTTATCAGTAGCAACAGTTTTATAGTAGTGGCAGTAGTAAATAGTAGCAGTAATAGTAAAGTAAAGACAGTAAGGGTATCAATAGTAAATAGTAGGATTAAATATTGTAGGCATAGGGATGGATGAACGGGCGTTGCATGGATAAGATAATTCATATAATAATCAAGACATGGGAAATTGTAGATAAAGCATCCTAGTACTAAGTAACCATAGGCATGTGTTCCGTATATAGTTGTACGTGCTCTGTCGTGGTTTCGTCAACAGATCTGCCATAGGGGTAGGTGTATGGCGGTTTGTGGAAGTGGGTGAACACGGTGGAGCGATCCGGGACGGTGGTAGCACGAGTTTACCCAGCTTCAGATCCCGCAACGGTGGCGAGATCCTACGTGCTGCTATAAATCACTATATGGCAACAAGTGCTCGGTTACAATAATGAGGTTGGCTATTTCGCTATGCGATTGGCCGTATCTAAGTCTCGGTGATTCTGTGCCCCAAGGGCTCCTCCACGCCGGCTTATAAAGGCGCCTGGCGTGGGCATCATGATGGTACCGGAGCGGATACAATATGGAGTCCTAGACTAAGTCCTATGCGTATACAACAAGGCAACCCGCCATGGGCCTGTCTACGGATCCGCCATGAGCTCCTGCGTCCAGTATCCGCCATGGGCTTCCAGCAACTGGGCTGCCCGGTAGGCAATCCGCCATACCACCCTGATGGGCCACCCTGGCTTGCTGGTTTAGGACTACATCGCTGGCATACCCATTTGGTATATCCCCAACATACTCGCAATGAGAAACTTGCACGACATCTTCTGTCCTACCAGCCCGTTTGTAGCGGGGCCTCAAAGGAAACTACTGGTAATTAAGGTACTCCTTTTAATAGAGTACCAGAGCAAAGCATTAACACTCCGTGAACACATGTGATCCTCACATCATAGCCACCCCCTTCAGTTATCCCAATTGTTGTCACTTTGGGGCCTCGGGTTCCGGACAACGATATGTGTATACAACTTGCAAGTAAGATCAAAAACAACAATTATCATCATGAAACAATAACAAGTTCAGATCTGAGATCATGGCACTCGGGCCCAAAGTGATAAGCATTAAGCACAACAAGTTGCAACAATGTCAAAAACACTAACAATGGATACTAGGCACCATGCCCTAACAATCTCATAGCAATTACATGAATGATCTCATCCAATCCCTACCATCCCCTTTGCCTACAACGGGAATTATTCACACATGGATGGGGGGATCATGGATGGTTGATGGAGAGGCGTCGGTGATGATGATGGCGATGATCTCCTCCAAATCCCCATCCCGGCAGGGTGTCAGAATGGAGTTTCTGGTTCCGAATCGCGGTTTCTGGTGGTGGCGGTACAACGGAACTCTATCTGGGAAAAATGTCAAACCCTCGATCCTTTCAGGTCAGAAGGTATATGTAGGCGGAAGGAGGGGTCGAGGCGATGGCCGAGGCGGCCTCACCACCCCCTGGTGCGGCCTGGCCTGGCCCGCGCCACCAGGGGGTGTGAGCCCCTTGTGGCCCCCCTCCGTCTCATATTCTGGCTCCATGTGTCTTCTGGTAAAATAGGATTTTTGCAGTATTTTCTGGGATTTTTCCTGAAAGTTGGATTTCTGCACAAAAACAAGACACCAGGGCAATTCTGCTAAAAACAGCGTTAGTCCGTGTTAGTTATATTAAAAACACACAAATTATAGGAGAAAAAATAGCAAAAGGGGTCAGGAAAGTAGATACATTTTGGACGTATCAACTCCCCCCAAGCTTAGCTTATTGCTTGTCCGCAAGCAATTCAGTTAACAACTGAGTGCGATAAAAGAAACTTTCACGAATACATTTTCTTCATAAGATGTATATATTCTCACTATATGATCAAGTACTTGAGCAATTCATAATAAGAAGTATGCAACTAATGTTATCTCATAGTCATGCAAGCTATGAAGAAGTACCAACACACTAATAATAAGCAACATGAAACATAAAAAGTTACAGGATTGTAATGCTCATAATAAGATATGAAAAAGTGGTATCTCGCTTGCCTTTATTTGTGGAGCAAAACATAAATACCAAGGCAGCTCTGAAGTTCAAGAGAAGACTAGAAGTAGAAATATCAAAGATACAAGCATCAAAGTTATACCACAATTAACCGTGTTCTGGGACAAGCACATTGCACTAAGAACGACAACCATGCTCTCAAGAAGGTACTTAAAGTTAGAAGATGAAGACTCAACATAAAGTAAAAGAAAGGCCCTTCGTAGAGGAAAGCAGGGATTTAACATGTGCTAGAGCTTTTCATTTGTAAAACAGAGATAAAAATTGTTTTGAGAGGTGGTTGTTCTTGTCAACGACTGGCAATGGGGTTCTTGCTATCTTCCATACTAAACAAGTTGAGAGCGGTTCCGAGTTCTTTGAAAAATTGGCACACTTGTGCTCTTTTATAAAATTTGGCACTCCTCCCCACTTTTCCTTTCACAAACCATGGCTAACCGATTTCATCGGGTGCCCACCAACTTTCACATACCATTTTTTTTAAACTAGGGACTGTAGGGCAAAAGCCCCACAACAATTTATTTAATTATAAAAAGTATCACTATACAAAAGGTGGGGAAGAGCAAGAAAATAAAAGAAAATAAAAGCTATACACAGAGAGACCTTAAGGCAAGGACTCAATCCAAGACAGCAGCTGAGCCTTGTATTTCAACTTTATTCTATAGTGGAGAAGAGACATGTCATGGATAAACTTGAACCTCCACTTGGCAAAAGTGGGTCTTGCTTGATTAAAAATCTTGTCATTCCGAATTAGCCAGATATTCCTGCAAGCAATTATGATGACTTCCATGAAAAAAGGTTTCCCAAACCTCTGTCTTGCCTCCGAGATCACCAATTGGAGATCATTATTTTGAATCCAATCAATCTGCAGGTAATTCCATATTCTTGAACTAAAATTACACTGGAAGAAAAGATGAATCTGATCCTCATATGCTCTTAAGGGATAGAGTTCACAATGTGTGTCATCAGTAGTATTCCAATGCCTTCTCTAGAGCATATCTCTAGTATTCAGGCGATCCACCAACAGAAGCCAAGCAAACATTTTATGACTCATGATGCAACATGACTTCCACAGCCACTTGTAAACAGGAGGAGTTTGAATGTGGGAATGGATATGAGTGTAGAATTTGGAAGAAGTGTACCTCTCACCCCATACATATCCCCAGACATCATTTTGCTCAGATAAAGGATTATTATGCATGATCTCCTGAATCTCTAGCAGTTCTGCATAAGCTGGTCTCGACAATGGCAAGTAGAAAAGAGATGTGAAATCCTCCTGCTCATAAACCTGAGCTGCTAACATGCTACTATTTAGCATAAAAGAATGCAATCTGGCATATCTCAATTTTAGGGGCTGAGAGCTTCCATTAATCATCCATTTGTCTTCCCAGAACAAGAAAGTATTACCATTTCCATGCTGCACAGAAGACACTCCTCGAAAATTATCCACAAGTTTTAGTACATCATGCCACCAGAATGAGCCACAGAGGTTTTCAGCGTGAGGCACCTTGCCCACATAATGAGCATCCCAAATTAGGTTGACCCATGTAAGATCCACCTTGTTATAAAATTTGTCGAGGAATTTAATCAACAGAGCAGCATTTTGCTTCTGAAAATTAACCACCCCCAGCCTGCCCTTCTGCTTTGGTTTACACACCATTTCCCAGGCTGCAAGAGATGGCTTATTTTCATTTTCAAAATCATGCCAAAGGCATTGCCTTAAAATTCTATCAAGTTGCTTAGTAAAACCTGGTGAAAGCTGCAACGAACATAGAAAATGCAAAGGCATAGACGCCAGGGCTGAATTAATCAATTGCAAACGAGCTCCCTGAGCCAAGAAACTTGAACTAGAGGACAACTTCCTTTCTAAACGACACACAAGAGGCATGAGATTAGTCATTGTTGGCCTTGTTGTACCGAGGGGCAGACCTAGGTAGGTGAATGGCATAGATCCAACTT
This sequence comes from Dactylis glomerata, assembly GCA_007115705.1. Taxonomy (NCBI): domain Eukaryota; kingdom Viridiplantae; phylum Streptophyta; class Magnoliopsida; order Poales; family Poaceae; genus Dactylis; species Dactylis glomerata. The sequence goes on along the minus strand of QXEO01000541.1, from coordinate 13,138,742 downwards.
GACAACCAAATTCCTCTGCCAATTGCTCCACAATATCAGGCAGAACATTGATCAGAATCATCTGAGATTTATTATAATTTATCCTGAGACCAGTGGATTTTGAGTAATTCTCCAAAGTTATCTTGAGGGCTCTAACCTGATCCAAATCAGCAGGCATGATTAACAATGTATCATCTGTATACTAGATGATTGGAAAGTCTAAATCATTTGTCTCAATCGGTCTGAACAAAGTACCCTGCCTAACCATATCATTAACCGCTGACTGTAAAAGATCAGAACCAAAAATATATAACAGTGGAGATAAAGGGTCGCCTTGATGAACTCCACGCTTGCACACAAATTGTTTGCCTGGAATACCATTGAGGAGAATTGCAGATGTCCCAGATGATAAAATGGAGCTAGTCCATTGCAACCATTTAGAGTTAAAACCTTTGTGTTTCATAATCTGAATGATTGCCTGATGCTCAATCATGTCAAAGGCTTTTGCAAAGTCCAGTTTGAGAATTATAATTGGCTTTTTGGATGCCTGACACAAATACAAATATTCAAATGACCAAGCCAAGCAATCCTGAGTAGTCCTGTTACGCAAAAACCCATACTGATTCTTATGGATACATTGGAGAATTTTGTCCTGGAGGAGTGCCTTTTTTCTTTTCTCTTTTTTTATTATTAAGGTTACAATGGTCTGACCAGCTCCCTTGCAAAATTAATGATGAGCACATGAAGCATGCAAGTCGAGGGGTACTTAATTCAATATGGAAGATAGCAAACACAACCACTATGTCCTCATGAGCTAAAAACAGTGTCACAAAATGAGAAGTATTTGAAGGTTTTGAAAGGTAGCACATGAAAATTTACTTGGAATGGTTTGAAATACCATGCATAGGAATTTATAGTGGGCTCTTTGGAATAACTTGGTTTTCAGGAATTGGATGCACGAGAAGTATTCCCTCTCAGTACAGGTGAAGGCTAGCAAAAGATTGGGAAGCGACAATCGAGAGAGTAGTAACTATCATAATTATGCTTGCGACAAAACAAAATTAATATAGGCATAAAAACGATACAAGAGCTCTCAGGCAAGGTAAATCATCAAGGCTTAATTGACTTTTGTTCAGTCATATGCATGCTTGAGCATGTGCCAACTCGATTCAAATGAAACATTCAGAGGAGGATACCACAATGTCATACTTTTTTATCAATAGAACAATGCAAGCAAACATCTACATGACATGCTACAAACTATTAGTAAATTGGAACTAATCATATGAGAGCAAGAACTACTAAGCATCCATTAAATAACATACACCTTACACGAACAAACTAAGCATGTCCATATAAATGAGTATATGTACAAAAATGAAAACAAACAGAGTTCATACCAGCCTCTCACCACATCTCGAATTGTCATATGTCGTCATTATTGTCTTTACACTTGTGTGGCTTGAATAATATGAAGTGATAACCAAGCTCCAATGGAGTCACGGGAGACTAAACTCTGTAGCAAACTTTACAAAAACGGAAAAGAACAACAAATATTTTTGGGTTTTCGTATTTTAAAACAAGAACAGAAGGAAACAGCAAACAAAGCAAAATCTTTTTGGATTTTTTGAATATCAAACCGAAAATAGAAAATAAAGCAAACCACGACTAGAAAACTAAAGAAGCAAACAAAGAGAAATAACAAAAATATTTTTGGTCTTTTTGTGTTTTGAAAAGTAGAAATAAAACAAGAACAATAAGGAAAAAGAAAGAAAGTGAAACATGGATTTACAAAGTACCGACAGAATATGATGTATAGATGAGTGAGTTGTCAGCATACCTCCCCCCAAGCTTAGGCTTTTGGCCTAAGTGGAGATCAATCCAAACGCTGGTAATCGCCCTAGGCAGGTGGGTCATCGTTGGCATGATCGTAATCAGGCTCTCGTGAAGATGAAGTAGAAGGGCCATAATCAAAATAGGACTGCTGGTATGGGAACTCCCAAGTGTTGGAGGGCTGGACAGAATCTTCGGTCCCCTCTCCATCATCGTGCATGTGCTGAGGGTGCTCCTCCATGTACGCGTCAAACTCATCCTCCATGAGTGACCATCCATTCCTGCCATCAAGGTTAAACAAAAGAGGCGCAGACAAATGGACTGATCGATCAGACTTAACTACTCTCCAGCCTGATTTCTTGAAAAAGGTTAACTCATAAGACAAGTTGCCCAACCAAGCCTGGGAAGAAGCAAACTTGTGTTGTATCACAAAATTAAGATCAAACCTCTCTATGGGTAACTGAATGTCTAAAACATGCAGTACTACACCATCCAAAGCTAATAAACGAGAAGCAATTAGACCTCCACAAACTCCCCCTTTCTCACGGTTAGTAGCAAGACGAAAAGCTATCAAAGCATCCAAATTATAAGTCATATCCTGTCTCAAAGCAGCTGAAATAAAAGCTAAATCATAAGAGGATAACTTGCTTGCAGTCTTCCTACCAAGAACACACTTGGCAATAAAATAGGCAAAATATCAAATAGATGAGAAATGAATACTCTGAATTTTACCACTCTCCTCTGAGAAGCTTCTTCCTTGGCAAACCTCTTTATACAGGTCTATCAATGGCCCAGGTCGCTCCTTTATCTTTCTGAGCGATCCCCACTGTGGCACTTTAATGGCTGCACAAAAAACATCAAAGGACAAGTCCACAGATTTATTGTAAATTTTATAATGAACCATGGGGTTAGACAAAGACTAACTGAATCTAAAATCCTACACCACATACATAGTTAGTTTCGCATATTGGTGAGGTTCACCATCAAAAAAATGTTCCAACCCTGCATTAGAGATTAGAGTTTGGAAGTCCTGCAGAATCCCCGCAGCACTCATGAATTCTGAGCATGGATAGATAGAGGGGAAGACTCCCTCTTCACGTTGGACTTTCATGACTTCATGCACCTCTAATTCATGTTGGATGAGCTGATATTCATTCTCCTCCATCTCTGAAATTTTTAATAAACCTCATAAAAATAATTTTGAGACAAACAAATGAAGGAGACTACTATAGGGAGTTGCAAGAGGGCTAACATGCATCAAAATAACTTATCTAAGCAATATAACAAGCATGCAAACTCCTTTAACCTGTCACCTATAGTGCTAAAATACTCAAGAAATACTCCACTAAATAAAATTCTATTTGGACAATCGAAGGAGTCACATACCGTAGAACAAATGCTCCAAATCTCAGCAGCAAAGATGGGCTGAGCAAGGAGATCGAAAATCGCGAGCAAGAACAGCAAGAACATGGGTTTGAACAATGGAGTAGAGATTTTTCAGGAGAGAGAGTGAAGTGGCTGGTAGAGAGGTAAGTGGAGGGCCAGGGGGCCCCACACCATGCCACGGCGTGGCCTGGCCTGGGCCGCGCCACCATGTGGTGTGGTGGCATGGTGGGACCCCTAGGGTTTCCCAGGTGCCTCTGCCCCAATTTTGACGTAAAAATTTAAAAACAATTTTCTAGAATTTTTCGAGAAACTTTATTTTCGAGGATTTTCAGAAATTGGCAAGTGATTAAAAACTCGGGAAAACGAAGATGGAACGATGGAAAACAAATTCAAGCCAAGTCTACAACAGCTCTAAGATACTCTAATATGCAACTAAACAGCGGAAACAAAAGTGAACAAGGTGAAAACATGAGTAGACAAAAGTAAATGCGGTGAAAACATAGTTTCATTCATTCAAAAACCACTTTGTTAACAAGGTTGATCAAGTCTTGTTATCAAAACAATTTTCTATGAAACAAAACTTTGCATTTCACTAAATGATTATGTTACCTCGACCTTGATAGGCATAGTCCCAACCATAAAAATTTCATATTCTTCCTTGGGCTTTAGCCTTGAACAATAAATTTCTCCAACTTTAATGGTCTCAATATTTTTGATTGAATTAGACCATATTTTTTATCAATCTTCTTGGGAAAATAAACTGTATGCTCCTTATCATTAACATTAAAAGTTACTTTCCCTTGGTTGCAATCAATAACAGCACCTGCAGTGTTAAGAAAAGGTTTTCCAAGAATAATTGACATATTATCATCTTCAGGCATTTCCAACACAACAAACTCAGTTAATATCAAACAATTATTAGCCACTTGAACAATAACATCCTCACATATACCAATAGGAATAGTAGTAGACTTATCAGCCATTTGCAAAGATATATCAGTTGATATCAATTACACAAAGTAGTTCTAACAAAGTTATTTTTAATAGAGCAAGGAATAGTTGGTATACCTGCATTTCCAAGCTTTTTTGGAACCTTACCATCAAAAGAATAATTAGCAAGCAAAGTGGAAATTTCCTCACTAGGAATCTTCCTTTTGTTAGAAACAATATCCTTCATATACTTTGAATAAGGAGGCATTTCAATAGCTTCAGTCAAAGGGATTTGCAAAACAAAGGTTTCATCCATTCACAAAACCTTTTATAGTGTTCTTCTTCCTTGGATTTGTGTTTCTTACCAGGAAAAGGCATTGGTTTTTGCACCCAAGGTTCTCTCTCACTACCATGTTTATTGGCAATGAAATCCTCCTTGGCATACTTTGCATTCTTAGCAAGCTTTCCTTGTTCCTCCTCAACTTCTTCTTTATCAGAAGCATTACCGCTTTCAGTTTCAACATCAGAGATAGAAACACTATTAGGATCCTTACCTGTTTCAGAAGATTCTGCAACCATTTTATGCTTCTTCTTCTTATTCTTGGAAAGAGTACCGTTACCTGTAGCACGTTGAGAATCCTATTCGATCCTCTTAGGATGTCCTTCAGGATATAAAGGATCCTGAGTAGAAGCACCACTTCTAGTGCTTATTTCACAAGCATGTTTTTCTCTAGAAGCATTAACTAGCAAATCTTTTTGCACCTTAGTGAGCTGATCAATTTGAGTCTGAACCATTTGGAAATGTTTAACAAGCATCTTCACATCATTGGAGGTTCTCTCCACAATATCCTGCAACTTATTAACAGCTCTAGAGTTCCCCAACAGATGATTCTGCACCCTCTTATTAAAGTTATATTGCTTAAGAATAAAATTATCAAACGCATCTAAGCATTGATCAGGAGGTTTAGAGTAAGGAATATCTCTATTATCAAAGCGTTGAAAAGAGTGTACCTCAACAGTAGATGAGCGAGGGATTGGCTTACATAGTTCTTCTATAGGTGGTATATTTTTCACATCTTCAGATTTAATACCCTTCTCCTTAAGATATTTCTTGGCTTCTCTCATCACTTCATCATTCAATTCAATCATTCCTCTCTTCTTGGGTGTTGGTGCTGGTGTTGACTCAGACATAGTCCAAACATCATAATTCTGGCTTATTTTAGCCATTAATTCTTCAGCTTCAGCAGGAGTTCTTTTCCTGAAAACACAACGAGCACAACTATCCAGGTATGTCCTAGATTCAACAGTTAGTCTATTATAAAATATATCAAGGAGTTCATTTTTAGGTAATGGCTCTCCAGGTAGTGCTCTAATTAAAGAGCAAAACCTTGCCCATGATTCAGGCAGTTTCTGTCCTTTTACCTGCTCAAAGTCAAAGATTTTCTGCAAAGCAGCATGTTGAGCACTAGCAGGGAAATATTTCTAAAAGAAAGCATTAACCAAAGCAATAGGACTATCAATAGATCCATGAGATAAATTATTAAACCAGGCTTTAGCTTCATCTTTCAACGAGAAAGGGAAAATCTTGGCAACAAAGTAAGTGTGCAACTTAGTATCATCAGAAAATAAGTTACTCAAAGCAGAGAGCTCATTCATATGTCCCATAGCACTTTCATTTTTAGTACCACAAAAAGGTTCTTTCTCAACAATAGATATGTAAGATAAATCTAAAAAGAAATCATAATCCTTATCACTAATATTTATGGGAGACGTAGCAAACTTAGCAACAGGAGACAACTTATATCTAACAGCGCGTCTTGCAAGAAGATCTCTAATGGCACCAGCATCACTAGTAGCATGAAATTCATCAATAAAATCATCATTGAGCTCAATATAGGCTTCCTCAAGATCATCACTAGGATATTCTCTAGACTCAGGTGAACTAACAGGTGTAACCGTATTTCCAATTAGTTTAGTCCTAGCAATTGTAGCATCTAGGAAGGAACCTAACGAACCACTCTCACCAAGTACAGTAGAAGCATCATCAAAATTATCAAAAGCATTTTCAAACTCAACAGAAGTAGTAGCATGTGCATGTGGTGGTGTAAGAAACTTACTCATCACAGATGGTGAATCAAGAGCAATAGAGGTGTTCAGAGTTGTACCTCTTCTTGTAGTGGATGGTAATATAGGAAACTTTCCATCACGAGGTTTACCCATGATGAATGGATTGCAGCGAACAATATGAATTCCAAGTGAACTTACAAATAAAGCTATCCTCTCTGTCAACGGCGCCAGAAAATAGTCTTGATGACCCACAAGTATAGGGGATCGCAACAGTCTTCGAGGGAAGTAAAACCCAAATTTATTGATTCGACACAAGGGGAGCTAAAGAATATTTATAAGCCTTGACAGATGAGTTGTCAATTCAGCTGCACCTGGAAACAGACTTGCTCGCAGCAGTTTATCAGTAGCAACAGTTTTATAGTAGTGGCAGTAGTAAAATAGTAGCAGTACTAGTAAAGTAAAGACAGTAACAGTATCAATAGTAAATAATAGGATTAAATATTGTAGGCATAGGGATGGATGAACGGACGTTGCATGGACAAGATAATTCATGTAATAATCAAGACATGGGCAATTGCAGATAAATAAAGATAAAGCATCCTAGTACTAAGTAACCATAGACATGTGTTCCGTATATAGTCGTACGTGCTCGCAATGAGAAACTTGCACGACATCTTCTGTCCTACCAGCCCATTTGCAACGGGCCCTCAAGGGAAACTACTGGTAATTAAGGTACTCCTTTTAATAGAGTACCGGAGCAAAGCATTAACACTCTGTGAACACATGTGATCCTCACATCACAGCCATCCCCTTTGGTTATCCCAATTGTTGTCACTATGGAGCCTCGGGTTCCGGACAACGATATGTGTATACAACTTGCAGGTAAGATCAAAAACTACAATTATCATCATGAAACAATAACAAGTTCAGATCTGAGATCATGGCACTCGGGCCCAAAGTGACAAGCATTAAGCACAACAAGTTGCAACAATGTCAAAAGCACTAATAATGGATACTAGTCACCATGCCCTAACAATCTCATAGCATTTACATGAATGATCTCATCCAATCCCTACCATCCCCTTCGCCTACAGTGGGAATTACTCACACATGGATGGGGGAATCATGGATGGTTGATGGAGAGGCGTCGGTGATGATGATGGCGATGATCTCCTCCCAATCCCCATCCCGGCAGGGTGCCAGAACGGAGTTTCTGGTTCCGAATCTTGGTTTCTGGTGGTGGCGGCGCAGCGGAACTCTATCTGGGAAAAACGACGAACCCCCAATTGTTTTAGGTCAGAAGGTATATGTAGGCGGAAGGAGGGGTCCAGGCAATGGCCGAGGCGGCCTCACCACCCCCTGGCGTGGCCTGGCCTGGCCCACGCCACCAGGGGGTGTGAGCCCCTCGTGGCCCCCCTCTGTCTCGTATTCTGGCTCCGTGTGTCTTCTGGTAAAATAGGATTTTTGCAGTATTTTTCTAGGATTTTTCCTGAAAGTTGGATTTCTGCACAAAAACAAGACACCAGGGCAATTCTGCTGAAAACTACATTAGTTCATGTTAATTGTATTTAAAACACACAAATTAGAGGAGAAATAACAGCAAAAGGGGTTGGGAAAGTAGATACGTTTTGGACGTATCAATATGTGCACTAGTGGGGACAGGGCCTATAGTCCCGGCCCGTAAGGGGCTTTAGTCCCGGTTCCCCAACCAGGACCAAACATGCGGGACTAAAGGCCTAACCTTTAGTGCCGGCCCTCTTCCAAGCCGGGACCAAAGGAGCTCCACGTGGGTGCCTGGGAGCGCCCTCAGGGGCAGGCCCTTTAGTCCCGGGTCGTAACACAGACCGGGACTAAAGATTTTCTGCAGATCTTGTTTTTTGTTTTATCGTTTTAGGGTTTTAGGGTTTAGGTGTTCGGGGGATTAACGTGATGCCTCGTTTGGTGCCTTGTTTGGTGTTCGGAAATTAGTTTTCGTATAATTCTAAATATACATGTTTATGCATATATATATGATTAACTTATCTTACAAGCGAGCATATATATACAATTATATGGAGATCAGAATTATCGGGACTAGAGCCCATCTATTCGATTACATGGACCAACATCAGTAATGGCCCCTAGCTACACTAAATCGTCCTTTGTCGTCTATAGCTTCTGTCCTCAGAAAGGCCGCTAGCTCCTCTGCAACAGCAATCGCGCGTTGCTCTGGTAGGTACTTCTCCCGCATGGCCGTGTACTATATAAGAAGAGGAGATGAATATGAATGTCAATCATGATAACAAAGAATGACGGGTAAAAATAGAGGTGTGAATGTTTATTGCTTACGTCGTATCTGTAATCCTTGTGCTTAGAGGTAAACGTGCGAATGGACTCGCAAACGTAGTATCCACATAGATGCGTCCCCCGTGGCTGCTGGTCGCACTTTACAAGAATAGGATATAATCAAAATAATAATCTAGCATCATAAATGTATTGAAAATAGAAGTATATCATACTACTACTTACCTGAGCCGCTCTAAAGGTCAGCTTCTCATGCTCGATACCGTCAGTCACGCACTTGAACTGCTTCCAAACCCTGCCCGACAAGGAAAATGATTTGCTAAGTTTTTCATTAATTGATATATCAGAAAATCATTGAAAGAGACCGATAGAGCACAAGAATGATTGAAATTACCCTTGGATCATGTCCTGCAGGCTTTGGAACTATTCCAAGGATCTCGATAATGGGTCGAAGGCATCAACTCTTCCCTTATCAATTTGAATGTCCAACAGAATCCAGTGGTAGCTGCACATGTATATATATATATATATATGTCAGTAACTTATCAATTACACTTATAAGTGAATGGACACAATAGAGTAAGACCCTCACCTGAAGTTGTATGGAAACAGTATGTGGTCACAGAAATTTTGATCTGTTAGAAACCTTAGAAGGTTTTCCTCCGTCTCCTTGGGGTTATCAGTTAGCGTCTTTATATGTATTTTATCTGGGTCAATAAACCCAATATTTAGGATGTTCGTACTTTTACATTCCAGAATCTTCATTCTGCATATTAGAGTACAAGTCAGAACGGAACAAGTTATATGTAGACAATGAATTGAAATAACTGAACAAGTTATATGTAGACAACGAATTGAAAAACTTACAGACAATAGCAACTCATAAGCGATTTGTCGAGGGCGTCGCCATTGTACATCTGGAAGAGTTCATCAAAGTCGATATGGATGTCTTCGGGACGGTCGTAGTACTCCCGTGGGACACGTGCCATGATCATCATTCTCCCATTCTTTGCTTCACTTATGTACCATGTATGCAAGTAACACATATTTGTTGGGAGATCATCAAACTTATCTTTGCTGACCAAAGGCGCTCCCATGACAAACTGCGGCTTAGGGCCTACCACAGCCTTGGGTAACCTGTCGTCTTGGGAAGCCAGAACGCCTTCAACACTTATACCCCATTCAGCCGCCCACTTCTTTGCTAATTCCAAATCTTGCCTCTGCACCAGAGAGGGAACATTCTCGGGTAACACCCTGAGGGGTGGGATCGACTGTTTGGCCTGTTGTCCAAGCTGAGGAACGTCTGATCTTTTTTTGCTTGTAGTTGAACTTGATTTGCTCCCACTTGCACTTGCACATGATCTGCTCTTTTTCCCTTCCTTCTGCAATGCGCGTGTATAGTCGTCAGGCTTATGGTGCAAGTCATACTATGATGGAAGGGTCAGTAAGTATTTTGCATATGCTATTTGCTTCTTGGTGTATTCCGGGCGGGGCTCGGGTTCCTTCTTTTTCATCTGCGCATCATAATGTTCCTTTGCTATCCTGGCGTTTTCCTCGGGGGTACGATCATAAGGTCTGATGGGAAGATTAGCATGAGGTACCTTTGGGAGGGGCAACAGTTTGCGCTTTGGGGAGCTCCGTCGCTTAGAACTCATCGACGGAGCGTTCTTGCTGGCACTCTTCCGCTTAGTATCCTTAGCGGGCGGCGGCGGAGACGGCCGACCCAAGTCTGGCGGCGGTGATCGAGATGGACTCGTGTTGTGGTGGCCGTCGTCATGTGGAGGGCTTGGAGGTGATGGAGGTGTAGGTGACCTGCGACGACTCGGAGGCGGTGTTGTCCTTGGGGCCGAGCCTCGAAGCTTGATGTAGTTCTTGTCCCATAGGATGACTCCACCCAGTACTTCTCTGAGTCTCCTCTCATCTTTGGGTCCAGCTATGTCGAGCTCCATATCATGAAACCCCGACACGATTTTATCCACCCCGACTTTAGCATAGCCAGCTGGAATCTCACGGCCATGCCAGCGTACATCAGGGCCAGAAGGTAAAGCTTGTCTGACGACCACCTTCATGGATATGTTCTTGATTCTCTGATGGAGTTCACATGATGTTGACTCCTTGATTCCATCCACGGGGTAGCCGGGACCGCCCTCTATCATTCTTCGTGCATCGTCGGTCGGGGCCTCAGATTCAGCCACGCTGCTTTTCCGCATAGATGGGGCGGCGGTAATATCGAGTGCAGGATCTTCCTGGCGCAATACTCCTCTAAGCTCGTCAATCTGCTTCTGTTGCTCGTTAAGCCTGGCAAGCAACTGGTTGAACTTATCATTTTCCTCATCCTGTTGTCGCTTCTTTGCTCTTGCTCGGCTTCTATAAGTGTCTTGGTCTCTGGCAAACCCAAGCCACCACGGGTAAGAAGGACCGAAGCCTCGCGTTCGTCCTCCATGTTCGTCATTGCCGAGGACCAGTGTGAGCAAATCTTTCTCTCTATCTGGAGTGAACTGTCTTTTTCCCTCTTTAATTTCTTTCACTATTTTTTCCAATTCTCCCTGGGTATCCTAAGACCGTCACTGCAGATAAGGTCCCCTGTTTCTTCGTCGTATGAACCACCATGCGCAAGGAACCAATTTCTTGCTCTCAATTCCCACTCATCACGGATGGGTTCAGGTATGATCCCTTTAGCTAGCATATCTTGCTCTTTCTTATCCCACTTTGGGATGGCAGTCTCATAGCCCCCTGGCCCCAGCATGTGGTGATATTTCTTCTTGTCGGCATTTTTCTTGTTCTTTTCTGATAATGCCTTGGCATCTTCTGACTGCTTGTACTCCTGAAATGTCTTCCAGTGATTCGCCTGCTTGGCTAGATACCCCTCGAATACTGGCACTTTCTTTGTCTTCAGATAGTTTTTCCATAGTTTCTTCTTCCAGCTACGGAACAGTTTGGCCATCTTCTTTAGAGTCCATTGCTTGACTTTGGCCCTCAGTTTTTTTGCGGCGTCTTCATTCTCACATTCTGGCAGGTTGAAATGTGACATAAGATCATTCCAAAGATTATCTTTGTACCTTTCGGCGACATAGTCACTATCGACTGCCCCTTTGTGCTTGTTCCACTCCCGAACGCTGATTGGGACGTGATCCCTAACGAGAACTCCGCATTGCTTCTTGAATGTGTCAGCAGCATTCTTAGGAAGCTTGGGTTCGCCCATAGGCAATATCACCTCAAAGGTGTAATGCGTCCGTGCATCCAACTTTTTAGTCGGGCCTCGTTTCGTAACTTTGCTCGATGTGGAGGCCTAAGAGGGAGAAACATTCGTCAAATTAATGTATATGTATACAATATAGATCTATCTCCAATATTTTTCACATATTACAACTGATTGCCAAACTTCATATGTATACCTCGCCAGACTTCGTTAGTTCTCCACCGGCTTCTCCATCAGCGGAGCTATCGCCTTCTCCGTCATCGGAGCTATCGCCTGCCCCGTCGGCTTCATCGTCGCCTGCTCCATCGGCCTCCATTCCATCTCCGAAGAGATTCCGATACGACGATGGAGATTCAGCTGGTTCAACGTCGGGGGCGTCTTTGATTATTTCTTCGAGAAGTTCTTCGTCTTCTAGGTTCCTGCTATATGGATCCATAGTTTCTGCAAAATACCGACATTTGATTAACTAATAAACTAACAAACTTAAAAATACTAACAATATAGGATGCTAGATTATTATTCTTTTTTAATAATACTAAAACTACCCTAACAAAATAATACTTACAAAAAACTAACTAAAAAAACTTAATATCTAACAAAAAATCTAACTTAAAAAAAAATCTAACTTAACAAAAATCTAACTATCTAGCTAACAAATAAACTAATAATATAATAAACTAACTACAAAAAAATACTAACAATTTATGATGCTAGATTTTTATTCTTTTTTAATAATACTAAAACTACCCTAACAAAATAATACTTACAAAAAAACTAACTAAAAAAATTAATATCTAACAAAAAATCTAACTTAACAAAAATCTAACTAGCTAGCTAACAAATAAACTAATAATATAATAAACTAACTACAAAAAAACACTAACAATTTATGATGCTAGATTATTATTCTTTTTCTAATAATACTAAAACTACTCTAATTGCAAAATAATTCTATTTCTATTTGCAAAATAATTCTATTTCTATTTGCAAAATAATTCTATTTGTATTTGCAAAAATATAATTCTAACCCTAACACTTTTTGCAATAAATTCTAAATAAATTCTAACTAAATAAATTCAAACTAAATAAATTCAAACTAAATAAATTCTAACTCTAACCCTAACTAACTAAATTCTAACCCTAATTCTATACTAACCCTAACACTAACTAAATTCTAACCCTAATTCTATACTAACCCTAACACTAACTAATTAACAATTGTTTTTTTTAAAACCTTGCAGATGGCCGGGTCGGGGGCGCTGGGCGGCGCGGGAGCGGTGGGCACGGCGGCGCGGTGGGCGCGGGGGCGCTGGACGGCGGCGCGGCGGGCGCGGACGCGCTGGACGGCGGGCGCGGTGGCGCGACTGGACGGCGGCGCTGGACGGCGGCGCGGCGGCGGCGAGTCCGGCGGCGATTTTCGGCAGCCTCACGGCGTCCTGTTTGCTCTCCTCGCGCGAAAAATCCTAAGTCCCAGCCGGTGGAACCGACCGGGAAGAAGGGTGCCACTTTTATACCCCCGGGCCTTTAGTCCCGGGCGGTGGCTCAAACCGGGACTAAAGGGGGGTCTTTAGTCCTGGTTTGAGCCACCGCCCGGGACTAAAGGGCTCGGCTAGGGTTTCCAGCGCCAGAGCCTTTAGTCCCGGTCTGTGTTTAGTTAAAACTATTAACTATTTTGCCATTTTCAATTAAAAACTATGTTTATTAATATTCTTTTTGCATATTTTAGAATTTGACAAAACTATGAAAATGAAAAGTGTTTGAAATTGAATAACTAATTAAAAATTATGTTGATTTCCCAACCCTTTCCCCAACACAGTTAGAGGACATAGAGTCTTTCACGGGCTTGCAGGGAAATTTTTCCAAGGCGGAGCTTCCGAAGATGCCGTAGGGTTTGAGCACCAATGACATTTTCGAGAAGCTCCGCCACGGGAGATTTCCCAACCCTTTCCCCAACACAGTTAGAGGACATGGAGTCTTTCACGGGCTTCAGGGAAATTTTTCCGAGGCGGAGCTTCCGAAGATGCCATAGGGTTTGAGCACCAACGACATCTTCGAGAAGCTCCGCCATGGGAGATTTCCCAACCCTTTCCCCAACATAGTTAGAGGACATGGAGTCTTTCACGGGCTTGCAGGGAAATTTTTCCGAGGCGGAGCTTCCGAAGATGCCGTAGGGTTTGAGCACCAACGACATCTTCGAGAAGCTCCGCCACGGGAGATTTCCCAACCCTTTCCCCAACACAGTTAGAGGACATGGAGTCTTTCACGGGCTTGCAGGGAAATTTTTCCGAGGTGGAGCTTCTGAAGATGCCATAGGGTTTGAGCACCAACGACATCTTCGAGAAGCTCCGCCATGGGAGATTTCCCAACCCTTTCCTCAACATAGTTAGAGGACATGGAGTCTTTCACGGGCTTGCAGGGAAATTTTTCCGAGGCGGAGCTTCCGAAGATGCCGTAGGGTTTGAGCACCAACGACATCTTTGAGAAGCTCCGCCACGGGAGATTTCCCAACCCTTTCCTCCATCCATGGGGATGAAACTATCCCTGCCTTCTAGGTTGGCTTGTTGAGCTGCTTGCCATGGCATATCGATGCTCCTTTTATAGGCACGGCGCCGCTTCTACTTTGTCTTGTTCCTCTGACAGGGGCGTCGTGCGCTACATGCTTTATCTCATCGAGAAGTGCATCCACCCATGCGTCCTTATCCCGCCGACAGCTTTAGTCTCGGTTGCACCCACCAGCCGGGACTAAAGGTTACCCATGTGTCCTTATCCTGCCGACAGCTTTAGTCTCGGTTGCACCCACCAGCCGGGACTAAAGGTTACCCACACGTCCTGGCCTAAAGGTTACCCACCTGCCGGGATTAAAGGTTGCCATACATGCATGCTCCTTAAATAAAAGGTTTAGTACATTCCATACATGCATTACATAAAAGGTTTAATACATTATTACATTATTGCACCAACATTCCTATCTATTATTTCTGTTTTCTTCTGGGTCGTAGCCATGGAGAATCTTCATCATTCAGTAGGATGCTTGGGTCAGTTTTCACTTTGAAGGGCAGAATTTCATGAAACTTATTATAATCTACTGACATGTCAGGAACACCAATCGGCTTAAGGTCAGGAAGAAAGTCCACACAAAACTCAATGACCTCCTCTGTTCCATAGCCCTTGGAGATGCTTCCTTCTGGCCTAGCACGGTTACGAACATATTTCTTTAAGACTCCCATGAACCTCTCGAAGGGGAACATATTGTGTAGAAACACATGACCGAGAATTCTAATCTCTTCGACTAGGTGAACTAGGAGGTGTGTCATTATATTGAAGAAGGATGGCAGGAACAACAACTCGAAGTTGACCAGACATTGGACCACATCAATCTGTAACCCTGATAGACTTTCTCGATCGATTACCTTCTGAGAAATTGCATTGAGGAATGCACATACCTTCACAATTGCCAGGCAAACATTTTCCGGTAGAATTCCCCTCAATGCAACCAGAAGCAATTGCGTCATAAGCACGTGGCAGTCATGAGACTTTAGGTTTTGGAATTTTTTGTCTTTCATATTTACGATTCCCTTTATATTCGACGAGAAGCCAGTCGGGACCTTGATACTGAAAAGGACTTCAAAGAAGATTTCCTTCTCTTCCTTGGTAAGAGCGTAGCTGGCACGCCCTTGAAACTGCCCTGGATGCATGCCATCTCTTCCTTTATGATGTTCCTGGTCCTCCCGTGCTTCCGGTGTATCTTTTGACTTCCCATACAAGCCCAGGAAGCCTAGAATATTCACGTAGAGATTCTTTGTCTGGTGCATCACGTCGATTGCGGAGCGAACCTCATGGACTTCCCAATAGGGTAGCTCCCAAAATATAGATTTCTTCTTCCACATGGGTGCGCGCTTATCAGGGCCGTTAGGAATAGGTTGGCTGCCAGGACCCTTTCCAAAGATTACTTTTAAATCTTTGACCATATCAAATACTTCAGCACCAGTACGGGTGACAGGCTTCCCCCGGGGTTCTGCCTTGCCATTGAAATGCTTGCCTTTTTTCTTTAAGGGATGCTTGGGCGGAAGAAAACGACGATTGTACGGGTACACATTCTTCCTACATTTGTCCAGATATATACTTTCTGTCTGATCCAAACAGTGCGTGCATGCATTGTATCCCTTGTTTGACTGTCCTGAAATGTTACTAAGAGCAGGCCAATCATTGATGGTTACGAAAAGCAACGCTCGAAGGTCAAATTCCTCTTGTTTGTGCTCATCCCGCACACGTATACCTGGTTCGGCCCACAGCTGTAAAAGTTTATCAACTAATGGCCTTAGGTACACATCAATGTCGTTGCCGGGTTGCTTTGGACCTTGGATAAGCACTGACATCATAATGAACTTCCGCTTCATGCACAACCAAGGAGGAAGGTTGTAGATACATAGAGTAACAGGCCAGGTGCTGTGACTGCAACTCTGCTCCCCAAAAGGATTCATGCCATCTTTACTTAGACCAAATCATAAGTTCCTTGCGTCACCTGCAAATCTCGGGAACTCTCTCTCTATTTTTCTCCACTGCCGACCATCAGCGGGATGCCTCAACTTGTCGTCTTTCATACGATCTTCCATGTGACATTGCAACAACTTCGCATGATCTTTATTTCTGAACAGACGTTTCAACCGTGGTATTATAGGAGCATACAACATCACCTTGGCAGGAACCCTCTTCCTGGGTGGCTCGCCCTCAATATCACCAGGGTCATCTTTTCTGATCTTATACCGCAATGCAGTGCATACCGGGCATTTATCCATATTCTCGTACTTCTCACCGCGGTAGAGGATGCAGTCATTAGGGCATGCATGTATCTTCTGCATGTCTAATCCTAGAGGGCAGACAAGCTTCTTTGCTTCATACGTGCTGGCGGGCAATTCGTTCTTTCTTGGAAGCATCTTCTTCATCAGTACCAGCAACTTTTCGAATGACGAGTCAGTCACACCGGTCTCTGCCTTCCACTTCAGCAATTCTAGTGTGCTACCCAGCTTCTTCTGGCCATCTTCACAAGTTGGGTACAACAATTTGTTATGGTCCTGTAACATCTGCTCGAACTGCAACCTCTCCTTTTCTGTGTCGCAGCCTCACCGTGCATCAGAAATGACCCGGCCAAGATCATCAGCGGGCTCATCTGGTTCCCATTCTTCACCCTGATCTTCTTCTTCATTGTCTTCCATTGCGGTATCAGCATACTCAGGGAACATAGATCGGTAGTTGTCATCATCGTTCCCTTCTTCTTCATCGTCGTCTTCCATCATAACCCCTCTTTCTCTATGCTTGGTCCAAACATTATAGCCCGACATAAAACCGGACCGAAGCAGGTGGCTCTGAATGACTCTTGAGGAAGTGTAATCCTTCTCATTCCGACATTCAACACATGGACAAAACATATAGCCACCACCATGCTTGTTCGCATCGGCCGCATCTCGAAAAGAATGCACGCCTTCTCTGTAAGCGGCTGTGCGTCGATCACCGTACATCCATGGATGGCTCATCTGCGTCATACGACAGTATATCAAACACAATCACGATCCTAAAAATTAGTACCGCATGGTCTAAACAAGGAAATATAGTTGCTAACCTTTTAGAATAAGTAGAAATAAAGAGGAAGAGGTTTAAGCATGGCTCGGGCATCTCATATCGTAGTTGTGTTCGGTGAACTGAAGCGGCATCGCTCTAACACACATTTCAACAAACACCTCTAGTGCATCCAAGAAAAATGGAGAGCTAGCACACACCCACACTCTTCCATCCAAGAAAAATGCAAGGAAGAGGGGAGAGAGGGGCTGCGGACATATATATAGGCAGAGGCCTTTAGTCCCGGTTTGAGACACAAACCGGGACTAAAAGGGGCGCACGTGCGGGCCACTCAGCGCATAGCCCTTTAGTCCCGATTTGTGTATAAAACCGGGACTAAAGGCTCGTTACGGGCCGGGACCAAAGCCTCCCGGGCGGCTAGGCGATTTTGGGGCGACGTGGCTGGGCCTTTAGTCCCGGTCCAGATTGCGGCGGGACTAAAGGGTCCAGGCCAAAGGCCCGTTTTCCACTAGTGGTGTGTACATGTGTGCGTATATGTGTGTACATGTGTGCGTGTATATGTGTGTGTGTATATGTGTGTATGTGTGTGTATATATATATGTGTGTATATGTATGTGCATATGTGTGTGTATATGTGTACATGTGTATATAACAAATCTAATAGTTTAATCCAATATAAATAAAAAATATAAATTTGAAAATTTAAAAGTGAGAAAAAGTCTATTTGAAATCGGGTGTAACTTTTCGTGTAGATACTTCTTCATATAAAAAACTTTTTATTCCAACTTTGTATGTAAAAGTTATGGTTGTTTCACGAGGCATAAAGTTTTTTTAAAAAATATCAAAATTCAAGTTTATTATTTTTCCTAATAACTAGATCACGGAACATAACTACATCTCAAATTTTGAATTTTTTTCAAAAAATTATCATTTTGTTTTATTTTTTGGAAAACTAAAGAGGTGGTCCAAGGGGGGTATGGCGGGTCAAAATTTCAAAAAAGTTACCCGTAGCGCAACACATGGCCCATGCGCTACGGGTAAGTTTTCAAATTTTGAAAATTTTGCCGCCGATTCAAAAATGTTTGAAAATTTTCCCGCTGATTCAAATTTTTTTGAAAAATAAATCCCACCTATTCGAAAATTTGGACGGGAAACTTATCCATGGTGCACCATTTTATTTACCCGTAGCGGATTTGGTGGTGCGCTAAGGGTAAGTCTATGTTTTTTAAAAAAATTGCATATTATTTTCGCCCAACTTACCCGTAGCGCACGGGAGGGGCATGCGCTATGGGTAGTATAAATTACCCGCAGTGTATGCTTCACCCCGTGCGCTACTGGTAAGTTGAGGGACGCTCGCCCACCGGGGTCCATATTACCCGTAACGCATGGGATATAGGCATGCGCTATGGGTAACTAAACTACCCGCAGCGCATGGGGCTTGGTGCGCTATGGATAACACTGCTATCTATAGCTGTTTTCTTAGTAGTGGAATGTGGTTTTGCTTGATAAGACATACTCATTGTACAGGAGCCAAGCGGCCTGATGATTTACCTCGAACACATCAAGGCGAGTTGGTCATCCTCGTCCATTGACATGCCCACCGCTGCGGTCGTGCCGTCGGATCGCATGCATGTGTGTATCTGCTAGGCTGAGTTAGTTGTTCAATATTCATGCATCCAACGCCTGCTGAAACTGCAGGGGGAGGGAGAGGATTAATGGTGAGAGAAAACATGATGGAAATTGGTGGGTAACTTAAGCGGAAGGGGTGAAAGATAAATGAGGCTGGAGCTGTCCAAAAGAAAGAGAACAGGGAAAAAGAAAAGAGCCCTCTCGCCCCCCCGAGGGCGACGGGGCCTCCACCCGCCTCCGGCCGCTGCCCCCTCCCTCCACCCCCTCTCTCCGTCGCCGCCGCCGGCCGAGGTCATCGGGCGTAGCCCTGGCGACGCCGGCGGCGGCGGCCTGCCTCTACCCGCGCCTTGGAGAGAGGGTCGTGGCCCTGCTCTTCCCTGGCGACGGTGCTCCTTGGAAGACCTCGGTCCAGCGCGGCCGGGAGGTGGTGGTGCGGTGGCGTCTCGCGGTGGCACGCGGGGCGGGGCATCGCGATGCGCTGGTGGCCATCGGCGGCTGCCTAGCCTCGTTCTGGCAACCCGGGCCTCAGATGGGCTCGGCGGGCCCAGATGGGCTTTGGCGGGCTGGGGCGCTGTGCTTCGTGGTGCGTCCTGCAGGGGTCGACGACGACATAGCTAGGGTAAGGACGGCGGCGCGGCCTATGTGTTGCAGCAGGGTAGCCAGGGCTTTACGGGCCCATCTGGGTTCGGCCGGGCTAGTCTGGGCCTGGTGTGCCCCTGATGCTCTGTCCGGACAATGACTGCCGATCGGCGGTGGAGGTGGGCTCCTCCCGTGCGGCTGCAGAGTTGTTGTCCTTGTTCCGGCGGTGTCGTGTGCCGGCTCCTTGCAGGCCACGCATCATTGGTCTCGAAGCGACGGGGATGATGACTGCAAGACCGGGGTGGCGCATGCTGGTGGGCGGTGAGGCTTGGTGGTGGTGCTCCTTCGCGGCTGAGTTTTTTTGTGGGCTGGGTCGGGAGAAATCCCTGTCGGCTTCTCCGACCCTGACGCGGTGCCGCTTTCGAGTGGCACCATTCCTTCTTGGGGGGCATCGTGGGAAGCCTTCGTCTACTTTACTCCGAGTCGGGGGAAACCCTAGGACCATCTGGTCCGGGCAGCAGCACCGTGTCGACGGTGTTTCCTTCTTGAAGGTGTTGCTTGGCTCTGGTCGCTTTGGAGTGCTTCGAGCGTGGTGGGAATAGTCGGAGGGCGCAGCGGTTGCGGGTCAGTCATCGCTTCGTTGTCTCGCCGTTGTCTTCTTTTCTTTTCTCTTGGGCATGTTTTGCTGTTGCCCCAGCAATTTTCTTTTTTGTTTTCGAACCTTGTATCATTGGTGTGATTGCTATATAATATATAGCAGGGCGAAAGCCTATTTCGAGGAAAGATAAATGAGGCTATACTTATGAGCTGCATGTGCACTTAGACTAGTCATAATGGGAAGTACCATGGACTAGTATCATCTTATAGCATTATAATTTTATTGTATTTAAAGTTTTATAGAATCTCAATGCAAATATGTGGATATGATGCATTTGTCATTGCACTTTCTAGATTTACGTGCTATGATACTGTATCAAATTATGATACTAGTCTCATCTCTCTCATCATTATTTGATGCGCCACATCAGCTTTTTACATACATGGAATGCATGATACAGCTTATGATATTAGCATTATGGTTAGCCTTAAACATGAGCTTGAATTAGATGGACTAAATGGCTGGTTTGCTCTAGATGAGAAGTAGGAATAGAGACTAAACGACCAAACACATTTTTAAAGAAAAACTGAATGATAATTCCTTATGTGGTTGTGGTGGGACCGCTGAGGAGTGATAACCCACAAGTATAGGGGGTGTATCATAGTACTTTTGATAAATAAGAGTGTGGAACCCAACGAGGAGCAGAAGGTGTTGACAAGCAGTTTCGATCAAGAATTCACTGTAAATACTAGCAAACGGGTTTTCAGGGGTATTTGGTAATGCAGATAAATAAAGTACGAGTAAGTAAAAGACAATAATAATAATTGCTGCAAGTGGCCCAATCCTTTCTAGAGCAAAGGACAAGTCGGTTGTGTAACTTATGATTACCAAACGTTTCTGAGGACACACGTGAGTTTCTGTCGAGTGCTTTCACTTTATGCAGCTAAGTAATCTTCATTGGTTTGATAAGTGTTATGGGGGTGAACCTATGCTAGTGCACTATCCTAACTTGGACTAATACACACTTGTGATTATACCCCTTGTAAGCATCCGCAACTACAAGAAAGTAATTAAGATAAATCTAACCACAGCCTTAAACTCTGAGATCCTACAATCCCTGGTGCAATGGTTTTCTAACGGCGGTTTAGGTTTCTGTCGCTCTGGCAACCCCACAATTAGTAGCCAAATACACAATGCATTCCACTACGCCCATAAAGGTGAAGTATCATGTAGTCGACGTTCATATGACACCACTAGTGAAATAGCACCACAACATATAAATATCAAACCATTAAATATTACTCAACATAGTTTCACTACTAACATCTCGACTTCTCCCATGTCCTCAAGAACTAAACGAACTACTCACAAGACATCATATGGATCATGACCAGAAGTGAAATAATGGTAAATAATAATCTGAACATAAACCTTAATTCAACGGTTCCACTCAATAGCATCAACTACAAGAGTAATCAACACCGGGAAAGTTTCCCCTAAGAACTAGACAAGATTCAACCCAAGATGTTACAGCGGGATGGCATGGTGATGGTGGTGATGAAGGTGCTGGTGATTGTGCTGATGATGATGATCCCGATGAAGTCCAGCTCGATGGCGATGACGATGGCGACGATCTCCCCTCTCCGGGAAGGAATTTCCCCAGCAAATTTCTGCCTGCCGGAGAGCTTTCTCTCTCTCTCTCTCTGTGTTTTCCGCCCCGCAGAGTCGGCGGAGTCTATCTCTGATCCCCCTATCTTAGGTTTTCGGGGACGATAATATACGCAAGGGGGAGATGGCAGAAGTGGGCTAGGGTGGCCACACCACTGGGTGGCGCAGCCAGGGGCTGGCCTGCGCCACCTGGTGGTGTGGGCCCCTGCTGCTCCTCTCGCTCTCTCCTTCTGGCTACTTTCGTCTTCTAGTAAAATATGAATTTCTGGGTATTTTCCGGGAATTGATGATCTTCGGAAATATGGTGTCTTGACGGTCCTTTTTCCAGCAGAATCCTGACTCCGGCAGCAAGTCCTCCAATAATCATCAAACAAGTAAAAGCAGAGGAAACAACATAAATATCATCTCTAAATATGAAATATATCATTGAATAATAGTAAATTATGATATAAAATAGTGATGCAAAATGGAAGTATCAACCCCCCCAAGCTTAGATCTCTCTTGTCCCCAAGCGAAAACTGAACTCGGTAAATATGACCACAGGTTTATGGAGTGAAGTGTCGATAAACAAAATATGGACAAGAAGCATGACATTTACCAAGGCAGAAGTCATAATAGACAGCAACTTCCCTTCATATAACTAGACTTGCAATAAGCAAAGGGAATCACAACAAAGATGCACGAGGTAAATCATGATTGGTGATGGCAAACGTTTGTTCTTGGTCAGAGAACAATGAACAGAATGTACTTATATTTTGATCGGAGCTTTTTATATCAGAGCTAACAAAGAAAAAATTGCATGCTCAACCATAGCAATCTCTTTACAATCATAGAAAGCTTTCAAAGATATATTCTTTCAGATAAAAGCATCATACTCAACAAAGGAAGATAGTAAACATGATCGAACAAATCAACATATGGATGAATAAGACATAACAACTCAAATGCTTGCTTGAGATAGAGGGGAATAGGTTGACTCAACATAAAAGTAAAAGATAGGCCCTTCGCAGAGGGAAGCAGGGATTAAACATGTGCTAGAGCTTTTCATTTGTAAAATAGAGGTAAAAGTTGTTTTGAGAGGTGGTTGTCTTTGTCAACGACTAGCAACAGAGTTCTTGCCATCTTCCATACTAAACAAGTGAGAGCGGTTCCGAGATGTTGATTAATTGGCACAATTGTGCTCTTTTATAGCTTGGCACTCCTCCCCACTTTTCCTTTCTCAAACCATGGCTAACCGATTCAATCGGGTGCCCGCCAACTTTCACATACCATGGAGGAGTGCCTTTTTTCTTTTCTTTTTCTCTTTTTTTAGATTACAATGGTCTGACCAGCTCCCTTGCAAAATTAGTGACGAGCAGATGAAGCATGCAAGTCAAGGGGTACTCAATTTAGTATGGAAGATAACAAACCCAACCACTACGTCCTCATGAGCTAAAAACAGTGGCACAAAATGAGAAGTATTTGACGGTTTTTGAAAGGTAGCACATGAAAATTTACTTGAATGCCTTGAAATACCATGCATAGGAATTTATAGTGGACTCTTTGGAAGTAACTTGGTTTTTGGGGATTGGATGCACGAGAAGTATTCCCTCTTAGTACAGGTTTTTGGCTAGCAAGGCTGGGTAGCAAGCACAAGAGTTGCATGAAACAAACAAAACATATATGTGATAGAAAACAATCATGCAAACTTCCTTGAAAGTAAAAACAATTTTAGCTTGAGAATACTAATGCTTATGTGCCAATCATGAAGGAAGGCTGAAATGATGTATCAACTAGAATTTCCTCTTTTCTACTCAAGCCTCAAGGTATTGTTGCTACTGAACATTGCTAAGTTTGCCAAAAACCAACTAGATTTACTCATGCTCCCAAAGTGATACCAATTTTAATCAACAAGACTAATCATATAAGAAAACATTGCAAACTAAAATAAAGTGTGCGGAAAGTAAATGATAAGACTTGTCATTAATATTTCATAATCGTAACTCACACCAAGGGATACATAGATAACCAACTAAAGGAGGATACTTCCACACTGCAAACTATTCTATAAGATAACTTCTCTATTCATGATATGACTCTACTTGAAAAGTAAATGGGTAAAAGGTAATGATGTGATACCGCGGCACTCCCCCAAGCTTGGAACAAACCAAGGGGATGCCTATACAAATGGCGAATTACTCCTTTGGCGATGGTGGTGCAATCATGATTGGGGCAAGGAAGATTTCCAGCATCCCGCGAAGCCTGCTGTTCTCCTCTTGAAGTATCTCCACCTCCTTCTTCAGAAATCGATATTTATCGCAAAACTCATGGGTGGCCCGAAGGGCTTCCTCTGCCGCAGGGAAGGAGCTTAGGTCTGGGATTGGTGGTATTGGTCCCTGCATATTATGAGAAAAAGCACGTCCAACATTAATTGATCCTTCAAAAGTAGGTTCTCATGCCCTCGATCCTCCAGCCATCGGTCCTTCCTTCAGCTTGGGGTCATGGTGATCCTCCTCCAAAGGCTTCTTTCCCTTGTCGTTGCTTGCGGAGGCCATGGCGCCTCTAAAACTGAGAACAACTCCTGGCAGAAACAACTCGAAACAGAAACATGACGCGAATATGATATACAGACCTCGGGTAATCCGGGGGGTTATATAGGCAAAAATTAAACATTAAAATGAAGTCACAGGAGGAAACTGGGACAGAAACGAGTTTTGAGGCAGACACACCACAAGGTGGCGCGACCAGTAGGGGGCTCATGCCACCACGTGGTGTGGAGCCTCCGGGCTCCGTTTCCAACTCGTTTTCATCTCGTTATTTCTCATATTTAACATAAACAACAAAAGTATTGACAAAAAAGTTTAACGCGAACTTTTTCTGACTAGAACTGTTACCTATTCGAAAACGGACTCTGCAGTTTCCTGCATATGGTCTTTGATGAATTCTTCTGGAGTCACCATTTGAATAACATCGACATCTTCATTATAAGAATCTCTAAAAATATAATGCTTGAGTCTTTTCCCATTCACCACTTGCATAGTGTTATCTTTAAGAGAAGCAATCTTTATCGCACCTGAACGGTACACCTCTTCAATAATAAAGGGTCCTTCCCATTTTGATAGTAATTTACCTGCAAAAAATCTGAGACAAGACCTATACAATAGAACTTTCTCACCAACATGAAATTCTCTCTTAAGAATTCTCCTATCATGCCATTGCTTGACTTTCTCTTTAAAAAGTCTGGCATTCTCATAAGCTTCATTTCTTCACTCATCTAAGGAACTCAAATCAAGCAACATTTTCTTACCGGCAAGTTTAAAATCCCTATTAAGCTCTTTCACTGCCCAAAAATCTTTGTGCTCTAATTCTAAGGGCAAGTGACATGCTTTTCCGTAAACCATTTT
This sequence comes from Dactylis glomerata, assembly GCA_007115705.1. Lineage (NCBI taxonomy): Eukaryota > Viridiplantae > Streptophyta > Magnoliopsida > Poales > Poaceae > Dactylis > Dactylis glomerata. The sequence continues at coordinate 13,113,634 of QXEO01000541.1, read as the reverse complement.
GTAAGGAGACATGCCCATGGGGTTCTTATAAGCAGTTCTATAAGCCCATAAAGCATCATTCAACTTGCTAGCCCAGTTTTTCCTAGATCTCTTAACAGTCTTCTGCAAGATAGACTTGATCTCTCTATTCGATAGCTCTACTTGCCCACTGGTTTGGGGGGGGATAAGCAGAAGCAATTCTATGATTAACGTCATATCTAGTAAGAGTCTTCCTAAAACCGCCATGAATAAAATGAGAACCTCCGTCAGTCATAAGATATCTAGGCACACCAAACCTAGGAAAAATAACATCCTTAAGCATCTTTAATGAGGTCTCACCATCGGCACTCTTCGTAGGTATAGCGCTTAGTAACATAATAAACAACAACAAGTATATGAGTATACCCTTCTAAAGGAGGAAAAGGACCCATAAAGTCAAATCCCCAACAATCAAATGGTTCAATAACAAGAGAATAACTCATAGGCATTTCGTTGCGTCTAAAAATATTTTTTTTGACCGTATGCGTCTAGAAATATTACCAACTCTTTGGCATTCATCACAAGATAAAATAAATTTTCTAGCATCTTTAAAAAAGGGTAGGACAATAAAAACCTGATTGTAGAACCTTTTGTGCAGTTCTTCTCCAGCATGATGTCCTCCATAAGCACTACCATGACATTTCCTCAATATCTCTTGTTGTTCATATTCTGGAACACATCTTCGCATAATACCATCCACTCCTTCTTTATATAAGTGTGGGTCATCCCAAAAATAATGCCTCAAGTCATAAAAGAATTTCTGTCTTTGCTGGGCTGTAAAGGTTGGGGGCAAATACTTGGAAACAATAAAGTTAGCATAATCAGCATACCAAGGATTCTCTCGCGAGGTTACCTTTATTGAAGCCAACTGTTCATTTGGAAAACTATCATTAACAGGAATAGGATCAAAAGAATTTTTCCAACCTAGACAAATTATCAGCAACAGGATTTTTAGCACCTTTCCTATCTACAATATGTAAATCAAACTCTTGTAAAAGCAACACCCATCTAATAAGCCTAGGCTTAGCATCCTTCTTTGCCATAAGATACCTAATAGCAGCATGATCAGTATGAATAGTAACTTTTGAATCAACAATATAAGGTCTAAACTTATCACATGCAAAAACAACAGCAAGAAACTCCTTCTCAGTAGTAGCATAATTCTTCTGAGCAACATCAAGAGTCTTACTAGCATAATGAATAACATTCAACTTCTTATCTACGCGCTATCCAAGAATAGCACCTACAGCAAAATCACTAGCATCACACATAATTTCAAAGGGTAAATTCCAATCAGGTGGTTGGACAATAGGAGCAGTAGTTAAAGCCTTCTTAAGAGTTTCAAAAGCTTCTTTACAATCATCATCAAAAAACAAATGGTACATCCTTTTGAAGAAGATTAGTAAGAGGCTTTGAAATCTTAGAGAAATCTTTAATAAACCTCCTATAAAAACCAGCATGACCAAGAATACCTTTAACATCCCTAGGACAGGGTATTTTCTCAATTGCTTCAACCTTTGCTCTGTCAACTTCAATACCTCTTTCACAGATTTTATGTCCAAGAACAATTCCTTCATTCACCATAAAATGACATTTCTCCCAATTAAGAACAAAATTAGTTTCTTCACATCTCTGCAAAACTTTATTAAGATTGTGCAAACAATTATCAAAGGAAGTTCCATAGACGGAGAAATCGTCCATGAATACCTCCACAATTTCTTCACGAAAACCATGAAAAATAGTAGACATGCATCTTTGAAAAGTAGCATGAGCATTGCACAAACCAAAAGGCATACGTCTATAAGCATAAGTTCCATAAGGACAAGTAAAAGTGGTTTTCTCTTGATCTTGCCTTTTAACAACAATCTGAGAGAAACCAGAATAACCATCAAGAAAACAAAAATGTGTTTTCTTAGATAACCTTCCTAACCTTTGATCTATAAACGGTAAAGGATAATGATCTTTCTTAGTAACTTTGTTGACCTTTCTAAAATCGATGCACATCCTATAACCAACTACCACCCTTTGAGGAATAAGCTCATTATTCTCATTAGGCACAACAGTAATTCCTCCTTTCTTAGGAACAAAATGAACAGGACTAACCCATCTACTATCAGCAATAGGATAAATAATACCAGCGTCAAGAAGTTTCAATACCTCATTTCTTACCACTTCCTTCATCTTAGGAATTAAACGGCGTTGATGTTCAACAACTGGCTTTGCATCAGGCTCCAAATTAATAGCATGCTGGCATATAGTAGGAGAAATCCCTTTTAAATCATCAACAGTGTATCCCATGGCTCCTCGGTGTTTCCTCAATATTTCCAATAACCTTTCTTCTTCCTTTCCTGAAAGTTTAGAACTAATAATAACAGGATATATTTTCTTATTATATATAAGCATATTTAAGACCATCAGGTAAAGGCTTTAAATCAAAAACAGGATCTTCCTTAGGTGGCAAAGTGGCACCCAAATCCTCCATAGGTAAATTGTGTTTAAGTAACTCTGGCTGATGAAGAAGAATCTCATCAATCTCATTTCTTTCTTCCCTGAAGATCTCACTTTCATGGTCCTCCATAAATTACTGCAGAGCATTGTTAGGAGCAAGAGCAATAGAGGCAAGCTGTTCAACTCGAAAATCTTCATTAGGCAATTCATTTTCATAAGGAGCTTTAGTAAACTTAGAAAAATTAAACTCATAAGATTCTCCATCAAACTTAGTCAAAATCTTCTCCTTCTTACAATCTATAACAGTGCCACAAGTATTTAAAAAGGGTCTACCAAAAATAATAGGACAGGTTTTGCTAGCAGCTTTACCAAGTACTAGAAAATCAATAGGGTATTTAGTCTTACCGCATGAAACTTCCACATCCCTGACAATACCAATTGGAGAGATAGTTTCTCTGTTAGCAAGCTGAATAACCACATCGATATCTTCTAGTTCACAAGAACCAATTTCATGCATGATTTCTTTATAAAGCTCATACGGAATAGCACTTGAACTTGCACCAATATCGCATAAACCATAATAGCAATGATCACCAATCCTGAGAGAAAGCACAGGAATACTTGTTTTCCTAGGTCTACTAGGATGTGAAACAATGTTAGAAGCATCTTCACAAAAGATAATATGTCCATCTTCTACATTTTTAGTAACAAGGTCCTTCACTATTGCTATAGGAGACTTAACAGTTATTTGCTCATCAGGTTCTAAAGCTTTCCTTGCACTTTTATTAAGCACACTAGTTAACATAGAATGCTCCTTTACCTTAGCAGGGAAAGGCGTTTTCTCAAAATAGGGCCCAGGCAAAATGCAATCAACAGTACAAACTTCAGTAGTTCTAGCAGGAACAAAACTAACAGTATCTTTATAAGGCGCATGGTACTTGTTACAATTCTTCTTTGGAACATCAAGATAAGAGGCAAAGGCCTTAAAACAGTTAGCAAGTATTTGAGAATCAAGACCATAAACAGCGCTAACATTATGAAAGTCATCGGTTCCATAAAAGCTTTAGTGCATTCATAATCATAATTTATACCTGACTTCCTACCTTTGTTGGTCTCCCATCCTTCAGTATTTTCCTGAATACAGTTGATACGTCTCAAACGTATCTATAATTTTTGATGCTCCATGCTTGTTTTTACACCATTTGCTTAGTGTTTTGTTACACTTTGTGGCGTTTTTATGCATTTTCCGGAACTAACCTATTAACAAGATGCCACAGTGCCAGTTCCCAATTTTCTGCTATTTTTGTGTTTCAGAAAAGTTACACAGGAAATATTCTCGGAATTGGACGAAACAAAAGTCGAACCTCCTATTATTTAACGAAGCTTCCAGAAGACCAAAGAGGAGACAGAGAGGGGCCACGGGCCGGCCACACCATAGGGCGGCGCGGCCAGCCCCTGGCCCGCGCCCCCTATGGGTGAGGCCGCCCTGGTCCACTTCTGATGCCGCCCCTTTGCCTATAAAGATCCCCCGATGGCGAAAACCTAAGACCCGATCAATTTTCCAGAAACACATCGCGATCCGCCGTCGTTGTCGACCCGAGATCAGGAGGGTCCATAAGCTCTTCCCGGTACCCTGCCGGAGAGGAGAATCGGCACCGGAGGTCTTCTTCATCGCCATGCTTGCCTCCGGCGTGATGAGTGAGTAGCCTACCATGGACTATGGGTCCATAGCAGTAGCTAGATGGTTGTCTTCTCCACCATGTGCTTCATGTTTAGATCTCGTGAGCTACCTTACATGATCGAGATCACCGTTATGTAATTCTACATGTTGTGTTTGTTGGGATCTGATGAATATTGGTGTTATGATTGAGTTGATGTGCTGAATATTATCTTATGCTATCTCTATGTTGTTTATGATCTTGCATGCTCTCCGTTGTTAGTAGTTATCTTGGCCGAGTAGATACTAGTGACTCCAAGAGGGGGTATTTATGCTCGATAGTTGGGTTCATGCCTCTATTTAATCTGGGGGAGTGACAGAAACCTCTAAGGTTGTAGATGTGATGTTGCCACTAGGGGGAAAACAACATTCTTGTGTCTAAGGACATTCGTTTTGTTTACATTACACACTTTGCTTAATGCAGTTATCTATTGTTTGCAACTTAATATTCACGGGGTCCTCGGATGATTCCCCGTGGGTGGATTATTAGTCATAGATGCAGTTGGATGGCAGTCTATGTATCTTGTTGTAATGCCCAGAGTAAATCTCATAGTGATCCTCTTGACATATGCACGTTATCTTTATTCTATCAATTGCCCAAAGGTAATTTGTTTACCCAGCATGTTGTTATTTATTTTATAGAGAGACACCACTAGTGAACTGTGGACCCCGGTCCAATTTCCTTTACATTGCTATCACCTATTTACTTTACTCGCACTGTTTACTTTCTCGCATACTACTATTGCTTTCCACTCGATACGCTCATTCCTTTGTTTACAGCAAGCCGGTGAGATTGACAACCTCATCGTAAGTTGGGAGCAAAGTTCTTGGTTGTGTTGTGTGCAGGTTCCATGTTGCTGCTAATTGAAGACGCGCTAACAAGAATCGTTAACAACGCCCTTGTTGGAGTGTCAGGAAGCTAGCAAGCATCACCTTCTGGAGTTTGCCTTTTTCCTACTGGACCGACAAACCTTGGTTTCTTACTGAGGGAAAATTTGCTACTGTGCTCATCATACCTTCCTCTTGGGGTTCCCAACTGTAACACCCGAATTTCCAGAAATTCAAAGTGCCCATTATGTATTCCACCACAATCCCAGAATCATTGTTGTGATACACATAACGTAGTTGGTAACCAGTTCCATAGACAGTACAATATGAATAGTTCAAATACAAATGGTCATAGTGACCAAGTTCATATTACAACACAATATAGCAGCGGAAATAACGTCTTCGGGTCCATGCCTTCACCCTACAGGCAATGGCGACTCAGGAGATGATCTTAGTTCTGGTACTCGTCTTCATAACCTTCCTCCGGATAATCTTCCCCATAGTCTGGCCAAGTTGATAGCCAGGGACACAGCCATGAGTACATTGGATGCACTCGCAAACCATCTTATAAACAAAGTGATGAAAGAGATATGCATGGTTGATATGGTGGACTGAGCACTAAGTTGATTTGCAAAAAGCTAGTTTTGTTTCCCAAGAATGTTCTTTAGTAGAGAAGAATATTTAATTCTCTAAGTTAAATCTAAAGAGGAACTTCAAGTGTTGGTCAACATCAATGTCAAGTCAAGTCATTCACCAAGTTCACCTTAAGTTGTTAACATTCTTGACAAAAGTCAAGTACAGCTTGCCAACTGTCCATGACCGCGGACGCGGCTATTCGAATAGTTTGAAACCTCTGCAGAGGGGTACACTTTACCCACAAGATTCGATAAATCTGCCGGGAGAAATCCACGGTTCGTCATACACCAAGTATGCGAGTTTCAGATAATCAAGCAAACTCTTTCACTTGTCTACTCTAGTATAGGATCCTTCCCTAAGAGTCCATTTTGGCACTCATAGTTTTGCCCGCTGCAAAGTGCTGCATGAATGGAAATTTCCACTAGGTTCGGAAGTACCCACACATGGCGTACTTCTATAAAGGATGATACAAGGTCTCCCATACTAGAATAAACAAGACTCATTAACATTTAGAAATACATTCCATAGTCCTTAGTCAAAATTATTTTCTTTCATAAAACCATCATGTAGGATAAGTCTCCAATTCAAGCTTTCAAGTTCAAGTCACCACTTTAAGTAGGGTTCCCCTTATAGATGGCCTCAATCTTATTAGCGACTAAGCAACTACTATGGGTGATGCTACAACTAAGGAGGTGTCGGATAAACTCAGCTTGATACTCTTGCTAAGCAAGATATCACTACACATCTAACATTCTGAAGTAGCAATTCAATCATGCAATTTACTTAAAAACAAATAGAATGCAATAGGAAAACTAGGCATTTGGAGTATGATTCAAAAGATGGCTTGCCTTGGTTGGCAAGGTGTCCTGAATAGTCTTCTTCTTCTTGATAAAATCCCCCCTCAATATCTTCTTCAGCAACACTAGCGTCTAATAACGATAAACAAAATGCACACAATCACTAAGCAATACCAACAACACACCAAGCATACACTCTTGTTTTCAAACAATAATAGCAAGGTTGGATTTCATTGGGTTGGTTTGCAAGTTTTTCTTCAAGTTTCAATTAAGTATGCAAGTTGAGTTTCTACCATTTGCCAAGTGTTAATCACCTTTTAACATTGCCATGAGCTCAGTAGTGTTAGGGCTAGTTCAACAATAGAGTTATTAAGTAAGTGTCTTAGTAGGGGGAGTTAATTAACAAGCTAAGTGTATATTGGGGTCTGTCATTTTATGCTACAATCTAAAATTGGATTAGAAGTTAATTGAGGCTACTAACAAGGTTTCAAATGGTAAAGGCTGTAGTAACCAGTAGGTAGGTTAATTTGGGAGTTCATAAACCTAAGTTCAAGATTTTATAATCTCTAATTAAATTTCTAGAATAGTTTCTAAGATTAAAGGGCTGTGGGTTAAATATCTTTATCAAATTAAATGGCTAACTCAAATCAGATTATAACTAATTCCAGAGGCTAGATAATTTTCTAAGCTTTCCAACGCATATTTATTTGCTAGAAATGAATTTGTAAAACTCCCGGAATTGAATTTGCAAAACAAGTCTCAATACAAATTCGAAATGGGCGGGAAATTAATTAAACGGAAATGGATCGAATGGGTAATGAACTGGGCTGTTTCAAATGAAACCCGAATGGGCGAGCCCAGTACCGCTTCGCCGGGCGGGCGTTTTTACTGATTTTGAACCTGACAAGTGGACCCTACCAGTCAGTTCACTTGCTAATACCGAGTCGGTATGCTGCTATTGGATTAGAATCCAACCGCGCGTCGCCGTCGTCTACCTCGGGCTCAGCCAGGAACTCACCGGCGATGCAGAGGGAACAGCTCGACGGCGGAGCTCGACGGAGAGGAAGCAGGGGTCGTCGGCGATGAAGCAGAACGGCGGCGGCGGCTCGACTCCTCCGCCTGGCACCGGCGGCGTCTCCAACGGCAGCCAAAAGCTACCTGAGCGCGGCGGCTAGGGTTTCCAGAGCGTCGGATGTTTCCAAGGGAGAGAAGAGGATAGAAAGGTAGGGATCGGTAGCGGCGGTGTTGTGCTCCTCTACGGTGTCGAAGGGGCCTTTTTATAGGCACGGGAGAGACCGGGAGCTAGGGTTTCCAGAGGTGGCCGAGGCGGGAAAAATCTCCGGGCGCGGCGGCTCCGGCGATGACGTCGGACTCGTGGGTCGCTCGAGCGGGGTACCGTGGCTCCTCCGCACGCGCTGCGGCACCGTGCTGACCTCGGCAACGGCTAGCATGCGTGCTTGCTGGTCGGGTGACAGAGAGGCAACAGGGGAACTTTCCACCGTCCACTGGCCGGGGTCCGGGCTTGACCCAGTGAGGGATCGACAGCGGAGAGGGAAAGGATGGATTCGGGTACAGCTACGCTGGCTAGGACGTACGAGCAGGACGTCGGCAACAGTGTTTGATCTTTTCCGAATTTTTGCTCAGAGGGTGTTCGGTCAAATGCCCGCAAGAAACTTAAATTCAAATTTTTGAAAAACACTTGGAGCAGTCAAGGTATTCAACAAGGTTTCCAAAGATATTTTTATCATGCTGAAAGATGGTGTTTTGCGAAAAACCTGATTTGAATTTGGGGAATGGTTCCTGATTTAGATTCAAACTTTGGCAGATGTTTGAGTTAGGTTAGCATTTGAGTTTTTGTTTGAAAATTGTTAGTCCAGCAAGAATGTGGTTTGGTCTTGCTCAACCAACGGACCACACCTTCAGTTGAGTTGCAGAATGCTTAATCTAAGGGTCCAAAGTAGTGTAGTGGTTAACTTCTCCTAGATCAAAATTTTCTTTTCTTTTCTTTATTTCTTTTGTTTATGGTTTTCTTAGTTCTTGTTCTTCTTCTCTGATTCTTATGCTAGTTAGGATTCTCTTATCTTAACAACACACAACAATTTCTAATACACATGAAATCATAAAAAGACATTTATTGAAGACTATGCACACATGCAATAAGGAAGTGAAATTTTTATCTTGGTCCAATATTTGGCACTTGAATAAGATGAAATAGATTACAAAGTTTTGGGTTGTTACAATCTTCCCCCCTTAAATAGAATCTCATCCTCGAGATTCACTAACTAAGAACTGAAAAGATTGTGAAATTCGTTCTGAAGGTAATCTTCTCGTTCCCAAGTGGCTTCATCTTCGGTATGATTACTCTATTGAACTTTCAGAAACTTGATGCTTCGGGTTCGAGTGGTTCGATATGCTTCCTCGAGGATACGGATAGGCACTTCATGATAGGTCAAATCCTTATTGATGTCCACAGAACGGTGATCAATATTCTTGAAGATTTATGGCTTCTCAGAAACTTCAAGACATTTCCGAAGTAGAGACACGTGAAAAACATCATGCACTTCTGACAATTCAGGGGGCATTCCAACTGATAAGACACTTCTCTTCTGCGGCCTAGTATCTTGAAGGGTCCAATATACCTTGGTGCAAGCTTTCCCTTTACTTGGAATCTCTGCATTCCCTTGAGGGGTGACACTCTAAGATAGACAAAATCTCCAATCTTGAAGGTCAGTTCTCGACGTCTTTTGTCAGCATAACTCTTCTGCCGGGACTGGGCTGCCTTGAGGTGCTCACAAATCATGCGAACCTTCTCTTCAGCTTCTTGCAGAATGTCAGGTCCAAATATCTTACTGTCTCCAGTTTCAGACCAATTCAAAGGGGTACGACACTTTCTTCCATATAAAGCTTCAAATGGGGCCATTTGCAAACTGGTTTGATAACTGTTGTTGTAGGAAAATTCCGCGAAAGGCAGACAATCTTCCCACTTAACTCCATAGGCTAGAACACAGGCTCACAACATATCTTCAAGTATTTGATTTACTCTTTCAGTCTGTCCATCAGTCTGAGGGTGGTAAGCTGTGCTAAAGGCTAATTTGGTTCCCAAGGCTTGATGCAAACTTCTCCAGAATCTTGAGGTAAATTGGGTACCTCGATCAGAAACTATGGTTTTAGGGACTCCATGCAAACTAACAATTCTGGATAAGTAGAGGTCTGCCAGCTGTCCTGATGTATAAGTTGTCTTGACAGGAATAAAGTGGGCAACTTTGGTCAGTCTATCCACAGTGACCCAGATAGAGTCATTTCCGCGGCTAGACCTTGGAAATCCAGTGATGAAATCCATTCCAACTGATTCCCACTTTCATTCCAGAACTTGCAAGGGTTGCAGTAGTCCAGCAGGACGTTGATGTTCAGCCTTGACTCTTTGACAAATGTCACACTTGGATATGAACGACGCAATTTCACGCTTCATTCCATGCCACCAAAACTGTTCCTTTAAATCTTGATACATTTTGGTTCCACCGGGATGGATGGAGTAAGGTGTCTCATGGGCTTCCTTCATAATGACTTCCTTCAGTTCTGAATCAGTAGGCACAAAAATATGTCCTTTATACCAGAGAACTCCTTGATCATCTTTCTCAAATCCTGGCACCTTGCCGGAACTAATTCTGCGCTTAATTCCGTCAATACACTCATTTCCCTTCTGGGCTTCTTTGATTTGGCTCATCAAGGTGGGTTGAAACTCAAGGTTGGCTAAGAATCCTTGGCTGACTAGTTCCAATCCAAATTTTTCAAACTCTTGGTGCAACATGGGTTGCTCCTCTTTGATCATCATATTCAAGGTGCATGGCTTTCTACTTAATGCATCAGCCACTACATTTGCCTTCCCAGGATGATAATGAATTTCAAGATCATAATCCTTGATTAGCTCTATCCATCTTCTTTGCCTCATGTTCAACTCCTTCTGGGTGAAAATATACTTCAAACTCTTATGGTCGGTGTAGATCTCGCAACGGTTACCCATAAGATAATGTCTCCAAGTCTTCACATCTAGAACTACGACTGCTAATTCCAGGTCATGGGTCGGATAGTTTTCTTCATGAGGTCGAAGCTGCCGGGAGAGGTATGCTATGACCTTGCCTTCTTGCATTAACACACAACCAAGTCCAAGTTTGGAGGCATCGCAATAGACATCAAAGTTCTTAGTGCTATCGGGCATGGTTAGGACGGGTGCGGTCACTAATCGCTTCTTGAGTTCTTGAAAACTTTCTTCACACTTAGGGGTCCATTCAAACTTCTTGTCCTTCTTCAACAGTTGGGTCATGGGTCGGGCAATGCTTGAGAAACCTTCAACAAATTTGCGGTAATATCCTGCTAATCCGAGAAAACCTCTAACTTCAGTTTGAGTGGTAGGGGCTTCCCATTCCATGACTGATTTGATCTTCTTTGGGTCCACTGAAACTCGTCCAGCTGATAGTACATGGCCTAAGAATCCAACTTCCTTCAACCAAAACTCAAATTTACTAAACTTGGCATATAGCTGATGCTCGCTCAGGGTCTCCAAGATTAATCTCAAATGGGTTGCATGCTCTTCTTCAGACTTGGAATAAATAAGGATGTCATCAATGAAGACAACAACAAACTTATCCAAAAACTCCATGAAAACCTTATTCATGAGATTCATGAAATAGGCAGGGGCATTGGTTAATCCAAAGGACATTACGGTGTACTCATACAATCCGTATCGGGTAGTGAATGCGGTTTTAGGTATATCAGTCGCACGGATCTTCAGTTGATGGTATCCAGTTCTAAGGTCTATCTTTGAGAAGACTTGAGCTCCAGTTAATTGGTCAAACAGATCATCAATCTTTGGGAGAGGGTACTTATTCTTGATGGTAACATCATTTAGCTTGCGGTAATCAGTGCACAGTCGGCTGGAACCGTCACTTTTATCCACAAACAAGACGGGTGATCTCCAAGCGGATGAACTTGGCCTAATCAATCCCTTACTCAAGAGGTCATCCAATTGTTTCTTTAACTCTACTAGTTCAGCTGGGTTCATACGATAGGGTCGCTGGGCTATAGGTCCAGTTCCAGGGACAAGCTCAATGATAAACTCAATATCCTGATCCGGTGGCATTCCGAGTAGCTCGTCGGGAAAAAACATCCGGGTATTCACAAACTATGGGAACTTGCTCTAGAGTGGGTCCTGAGATACTCTTATGACATCTGGTGGTTTGGGGTGGTTTTACGGACACATGCTTTACTACAATTCCAGTGCTACTCTTCATGGTGATGGTCTTTTTGGCACAAGCTATCACTCCTTGATGGGAAGACATCCAATTCATACCAAGAACTACTTCCAAACCTTTAGTTCCCAACACTATCAAATTGGCTAAGAAAGCTATTCCATGAATTTCTATGGGAACTGCCAAACAGTTCCACTCGGCCCTTGTTGTTGACCCAGGTATTTGTACTAACATGGCATGTTTCATGGGTGTTGGTTGAATTCCACTTTTATCAACAAATGATTTAGTAACAAACGAGTGTGAAGCTCCAGAATCAAACAGAACTCTTGCAGGAACTGAATTAACAGGGAACATGCCAAGCACAATGTCGGTTGCTTCCTGAGCTTCTTCAACATTCATGTGGTTCAGATGGTCTCGAGGATGGGGCTGGTTCCTTGGTGCATAATTCTTGCCATTACCAACACGGCGCTGTTTCTGAGCAGGGGCAGTGGTCTTGGATGCATCATTCAGCTTCTTCGGGCACTCATTGGAGTAGTGCCCCTTGATTCCGCACTCATAACAGGTAACACCCGACTTGTCACCAGACTTGGGCAGCGCAAGTGCGCCATTTGGCCTTGGATTGTTGGAGTTGAAGTTGTTGCCACTAGGTCTTGGAGGTGTACGGTTGAAGTTGTTGCCGGTCAGACGATTGGGAAAGTTGGGACATGGAGCAGGTGTAGGTGGCCTAATAGGTCGAGAGGCAAAACCCATAGGTGGATTTCCCCTAGGCTTCTGCGAGTTGCTTGAGTTGCCTTGATACATCATATGGCGCTTGCGGTTCTCTGCAGCTTGCTTGAGTTTGCCTTCCATCTGAATGGCAGAGTCAACCAATGACTCAAGGTCGACAAAGGGAATGCTGACTAAGACACATTGCATCTCATCATGAAGTCCATTCAGGAACCTTTCTTGCTTCTTCTCATTGGTGATGGTGTCATCTGGGGCATACCTAGACAAAGTGAGGAACTTGTCATGGTAATCAACCACAGATAGGGAACCTTGCTTTAGATTTCTGAACTCATCTCTCATTCTCTTGACTAGACCCATAGGGACAAGGGCCTTGCTGAACTTGCTCTTGAACTCCTCCCAGGGCATCACATACCCTTGGGCTTGCATTGCACAGGTACTATCCCACCAAGCTCTTGCGGCTCCAGCAAGATAGTGGGTGGTGTACAAAACCTTCTCATGCTCGCCAACTCCGGCGACTTCCAGATTGTTCTCCATTGTACGAAGCCAATCATCAACATCTAAGGGTTCTTCAGACTTAGTGAACATGGGTGGATTGGTGTTTTGGAAACTCCTTAACTTGGATTGGTGATCACCATTGCCATTGTTTTCTCCTTCACCATGGCTATTTCCATTGCCATTGTTGTGGTTCATTGCCATCTGGGTTAGTTGCTGAAGAGTGGCCAAGTTAGCTTGGTGCTCAGCTCGGGCTGCTTCCCGATCTTCCATGATCAACCTTAGCAGTTGTGCTACTTCCGGGTTCGGGGGTGGTGGTGCTCGCGGCATCTGAAGATAATGGGTGTAAGACAAGAGGGAAAAACTAATTGCTAAGTTTTGAATGTAATACCAATGATGCAATTTAGTCTTACTAAGGCCTTAAGGGCCAAATTCATATTTCATTCAACAAACATCAAACATACCACACATACGAGTTCACACATTACAAATGGTTTACAACAAACCATTGCGACTCGTCTACTAGAGAGGGGGATACAACTCACACCTACACGAAGTGACTTAAGGCCTCGTTTGGTGCACGTGTTTTGTTGTGGTTTACTGGGTATTATACCGGAGGGATTGGGTGGAGGACGTGTTTCACCTAGCGTTTTGGCTGTGTGAAAGCAATCAATTTTCAAAAACAAGCCAAAGTATGCATGATATTGCGGTATTGTCCTTGGCCACATGCTTTGGATGGACAGAGAAAAAAGCAATACGGGTCCGCGAGCTAGCTTCCCTGGACAAGAAACGATCAACATGGAAAAGCAAGTTGCACTGTGGCCGCACAGTGTCACGCTGACATGAGCATTAAATTCGGCGTCAGAAGAGTTTTGAAGCAGCCATACAAAACGCGAGTAGGTAGGCGCGGTGCAGTTACACCGCTACCCGGAGTGTTTTGAAGAGATTTGCAGTGTTTTATTCACCCAAAACCGGCATGCCAAACAGCTAAAGCGAGTATTCTAGTAGTATTTTTGGGTTAATTTGGGATGATACCTAATTATACCTGTCAAAACACCTCTACCAAACAAGGCCTAAAGTGAACTCAATACTAGATAACACTTGGATCTCGAATCTAAACATCGGGCTCCTCAGGATCTTCCTCCTCATCTTCGATGAATCCAGCATCCTCATCATCCTCCTAATCATCCAGGTCCTCCATGAAATCATCCTCGTCGCTAATGAGGGCATTATCCTCCTTGCGGAGGTCAATGCCTTCCTCCTCACCAAGGTGGTTCTCTAGATCTCCAATGTACTCAGTCAGCTCAGCCACCTTGGCCTTCAACTCTTCAATGGTCTCATCCTTTTCCTGGCGCTAGCGGTGAAGGCTCTTGCGATCCCTGGCAAGGATCCCGATGGTGCTCCTTGCCTCCACAAGTGCGAAGTGCTCAAGGTTGGCCTTGGTACGGGCATGATCTGCCTCCTGCTGAGTGGAGTACAGCAAGAAGTCCATGTGATCTATATATGAAGTCGGCTCATGGTGCCCCAGCATGTTTGCGGGATGCCCATCCGCATCACGCCGAGCAAAGTTCCGAAAACGCTCCACCTGAATCTCCTCAACATGCAGTCCGCATAGGCGGGCAAGCATCTCCTGCATACCTCGGACCAAACCATCGGCCCAAGTGTTCTCCACAAGCTCAAACTTGATTCTTGGAGAACTTAAATCTCCCTTCTTGCCATGGCAACTTGCCCTGACAAGCCACTGAAGTTCTCCATCCGGGTGCTCATTGAGCACGGCTCCCTTGAACTCCGGATACAGACGATCCAGGAACAAGGTCAGGGTAGTGAGGTCGTGCTCAAAAACAAGGCTGCCACCATGCCCTAACTGGTAGTGCTCAGTGAACACCGGGGCCATCTACAAAATTTTAGATTAGATTAAGTTAGTGATCAACCCAAGTGTGCAAAATTTTAAGTAGGCAAAAACTGAATCATGTACAAAGCTTTGTAAATAGAGAGGAAAGACTAAGCAATTTTAAACCATTACTTATCTCTTTGCTTTTATAAAGGTTTCATCTAACGCCCATTCTAACTAAGGTCTCCTATGGTCAGCCTAGGCTCTGATACCAACTTGTAACACCCGAATTTCCAGAAATTCAAAGTGCCCGTTATGTATTCCACCACAATCCCAGAATCATTGTTGTGATACACATAACGTAGTTGGTAACCAGTTCCATAGACATTACAATACGAATAGTTCAAATACAAATGGTCATAGTGACCAAGTTCATATTACAACACAATATAGCAGCGGAAATAACGTCTTCGGGTCCATGCCTTCACCCTACAGGCAATGGCGACTCAGGAGATGATCTTAGTTCTGGTACTCGTCTTCATAACCTTCCTCCAGATAATCTTCCCCATAGTCTGGCCAAGTTGATAGCCAGGGACACAGCCATGAGTACATTGGATGCACTCGCAAACCATCTTATAAACAAAGTGATGAACGAGATATGCATGGTTGATATGGTGGACTGAGCACTAAGTTGATTTGCAAAAAGCTAGTTTTGTTTCCCAAGAATGTTCATTAGTAGAGAAGAAGATTTAATTCTCTAAGTTAAATCTAAAGAGGAACTTCAAGTGTTGGTCAACATCAATGTCAAGTCAAGTCATTCACCAAGTTCACCTTAAGTTGTTAACATTCTTGACAAAAGTCAAGTACAGCTTGCCAACTGTCCATGACCGCGGACGCGGCTATTCGAATAGTTTGAAACCTCTGCAGAGGGGTACACTTTACCCACAAGATTCGATAAATCTGCCGGGAGAAATCCACGGTTCATCATACACCAACTATGCGAGTTTTAGATAATCAAACAAACTCTTTCACTTGTCTACTCTAGTATAGGATCCTTCCCTAAGAGTCCATTTTGGCACTCATAGTTTTGCCCGCTGCAGAGTGCTGCATGAATGGAAATTTCCACTCGGTTTGGAAGTACCCACGCATGGCGTACTTCTATAAAGGATGATACAAGGTCTCCCATACTAGAATAAACAAGCTACAGACTAAGCCCCTTCCCATTTAGGGGTAATGTGGTCGTACGGTATGGTTGGCTCACATAGTACATCACTCATTATCATTTAGAAATACATTCCATAGTCCTTAGTCAAAATTATTTTCTTTCATAAAACCATCATGTAGGAGAAGTCTCCAATTCAAGCTTTCAAGTTCAAGTCACCACTTTAAGTAGGGTTCCCCTTATAGATGGCCTCAATCTTATTAGCGACTAAGCAACTACTATGGGTGATGCTACAACTAAGGAGGTGTCGGATAAACTCAGCTTGATACTCTTGCGAAGCAAGATATCACTACACATCTAACATTCTAAAGTAGCAATTCAATCATGCAATTTACTTAAAAACAAATAGAATGCAATAGGAAAACTAGGCATTTGGAGTATGATTCAAAAGATGGCTTGCCTTGGTTGGCAAGGTGTCCTGAATAGTCTTCTTCTTCTTGATAAAATCCCCCCTCAATATCTTCTTCAGCAACACTAGCATCTAATAACGATAAACAAAATGCACACAATCACTAAGCAATACCAACAACACACCAAGCATACACTCTTGTTTTCAAACAATAATAGCAAGGTTGGATTTCATTGGGTTGGTTTGCAAGTTTTTCTTCAAGTTTCAATTAAGTATGCAAGTTGAGTTTTCTACCATTTGCCAAGTGTTAATCACCTTTTAACATTGGCATGAGCTCAGCAGTGTTAGGGCTAGTTCAACAATAGAGTTATTAAGTAAGTGGCTTAGTAGGGGGAGTTAATTAACAAGCTAAGTGTATATTGGGGTCTGTCATTTTATGCTACAATCTAAAATTGGATTAGAAGTTAATTGAGGCTACTAACAAGGTTTCAAATGGTAAAGGCTGTAGTAACCAGTAGGTAGGTTAATTTGGGAGTTCATAAACCTAAGTTCAAGATTTTATAATCTCTAATTAAATTTCTAGAATAGTTTCTAAGATTAAAGGGCTGTGGGTTAAATATCTTTATCAAATTAAATGGCTAACTCAAATCAGATTATAACTAATTCCAGAGGCTAGATAATTTTCTAAGCTTTCCAACGCATATTTATTTGCTAGAAATGAATTTGTAAAACTCCCGGAATTGAATTTGCAAAACAAGTCTGAATACAAATTCGAAATGGGCGGGAAATTAATTAAACGGAAATGGATCGAATGGGTAACGAACTGGGCTGTTTTAAATGAAACCCGAATGGGCCGGCCCAGTACCACTTCGCCGGGCGGGAGTTTTTACTGATTTCGAACCTAACAAGTGGACCCTACCAGTCAGTTCACTTGCTAATACCGAATCGGTATGCTGCCGTTGGATTAGAATCCAACGGCGCGTCGCCGTCGTCTACCTCGGGCTCGGCCAGGAACTCACCGGCGATGCAGAGGGAACAGCTCGACGGAGAGGAAGCAGGGGTCGTCGGCGATGAAGTAGAACGGCGGCGGCGGCTCGACTCCTCCGCCTGGCACCGGCTGCGTCTCCAACGGCAGCCGAAAGCTACCCGAGCGCGGCGGCTAGGGTTTCCAGAGCGTCGGATGTTTCCGAGGGAGAGAAGAGGAGAGAAAGGTAGGGATCGGTAGCGGCGGTGTTGTGCTCCTCTACGGCGTCGAAGGGGCCTTTTTATAGGCACGGGACAGAGCGGGAGCTAGGGTTTCCAGAGGTGGCCGAGGCGGGAAAAATCTTCGGGCGCGGCAGCTCCGGCGATGACGTCAGACGTGTGGGTCACTCGGGCGGGGTACCGCGGCTCCTCCGCACGCGCTACGGCACCGTGCTGACCTTGGCAACGGCTAGCACGCGTGCTTGCTGGTCGAGTGACAGAGAGGCAACGGGGGAACTTTCCACCGTCCATTGGCCGGGGTCCGGGCTTGACCCAGCGAGGGATCGACAGCGGAGAGGGAGAGGACGGATTCGGGTATGGCTACGCTGGCTAGGACATACGAGCAGGACGTCGGCAACAGTGTTTGATCTTTTCTGAATTTTTGCTCACAGGGTGTTCGGTCAAATGCCCGCAAGAAACTTAAATTCAAATTTTCGAAAAAATCCACTTGGAGCAGTCAAGGTATTCAACAAGGTTTCCAAAGATATTTTTATCATGCTGAAAGATGGTGTTTTGCGAAAAACCTAATTTGAATTTGGGGAATGGTTCCTGATTCAGATTCAAACTTTGGCAGATGTTTGAGTTAGGTTAGCATTTGAGTTTTTGTTTGAAAATTGTTAGTCCAGCAAGAATGTGGTTTGGTCTTGCTCAACCAACTGACCACACCTTCAGTGGAGTTGCAGAATGCTTAATCTAAGGGTCCAAAGTAGTGTAGTGGTTAACTTCTCCTAGATCAAAATTTTCTTTTCTTTTCTTTATTTCTTTTGTTTATGGTTTTCTTAGTTCCTGTTCTTCTTCTCTGATTCTTATGCTAGTTAGGATTCTCTTATCTTAACAACACACAACAATTGCTAATACGCATGAAATCATAAAAAGACATTTATTGAAGACTATGCACACATGCAATAAGGAAGTGAAATTTTTATCTTGGTCCAATATTTGGCACTTGAATAAGATGAAATAGATTACAAAGTTTTGGGTTGTTACACCAACTGGACGGTGATTTACATCAACACCGTGCCGCATCAAGCTAATTTTCTGGCGCCATTGCCGGGGAGAAAGAAGACTTCTGCAAGGGGAGTTTCACACGCACATCCTTTACTTTGTTTTAGTTTTGCTTTACTTTATTTTTGCTTGCATCGTTTTATCAAAAATACAAAAAAATTAGTTTCCTTTATAGTTGTTACTTTATTGCTTTTAGTTCATTATTGTTTTCCCTAAGTACGTTTTGGAGGACCTTTCAGTAGGTAGTGGTTCTATTATTGGGAAAAGTAACATCGAGGAGTTCTTTAATCATATTATTATGCATAAAGATGTTGAGGATAAGTCTTTGGCTGAGCTTGCTCCTAGTTATGAAGTTGCTTCTGCTTATTTAGTTCACATGTTGGAAGCTAGGTTTGCTAGCCTTAATTCTTTTATGCAACACATGTTTCTTAAGCTTCATGATATTGAAGACTCCGAAAAGAAAGCTTTTATCATGGAAACCTTGCGTAGAGAATTTAGAGATGTTGCTATTGAAGCTAGGAAAGTTTTTAAGCATTTTAATAAGCTTGGCTCGCATGTAGAGGTTGTTGGTACAAACAATGAAGAAACCCAAATACCAATACCTAGCAAACTCTTGGGATTGTATGAAGCTTTTAAAAATAATTTTGATTGGATCTGTCCCAAAAATCTTTTTAGTGAATTGAGTGAACCAAAGCATGATCACAAGGGGTATTCAAAAACTTATGTGGATACAATACAATGCCTTAATGAAAAGACTTCTGCAATTGAGCTTGATGCTTCATCACTTGATATTACTTGATTAGCACTTTCTGCGCCTAGCTCAAAGGCGTTAAAGAAAAGCACTCTTGGGAGATAACCCATTGTTTTACTATCAGTTCTTTTTCTTTTATTTGAGTCTTGGAAGTTATTACTATTGTAATAACCTCTCCTTATCATTTTTATTTCGTTGTTGTGCCAAGAGAAGCCTCTAATTTGAGTGGGGTAAGATTTGGGGATGTTGCTGTCCTGAAACAGATTTTAGTGCTGCACCGTAAAAATTCATGACAATTCTCTGAATATCTTTTTGACCTGCGATTTCTTGTGCATATGCCCCAGGTTATATCCAAACTTTCATTAGTTTTACACTTTTTGATTTGAGCAACAGAAAACCCTCTAAAAAATTGACCTTTGTCAGCTGTGTTTGCCTCTCGATCGCTTTCTTTTTGAGTTCTTTTGATCACAGAACTTTTGGGGAAGTTGCTACAGTAGTATATGCTTTATATGTGGTGGTTTTGAGTTGAAATCTGAAGCAAAAGGGGTTGATTCAATATTATGCTTACAATAATGTTGCTAATAGAATTGTGTTGAGTTTTGTATGAAGGAAGTTTTCAAGTGTAGGGATTGGAGAATGATGAGATAAGTTGAAGAATGGACAAAAGCTCAAGCTTGGAGATGCCCACGCACCCCAAGAAATATCCAAGAGGTACAAGCGTCAAAGCTTGGGGATGCCCCCGAGGCACCCCTTCTTCGTCAGCAAAAATCAGGTCACCTTTCAACACACTATATTTGTATTGCTTCATGCACTATGCATTTTTCTTGGAGTGTCAGTTGTTTTAGTTTTCAGTTTTGTTTGCTGTAATAAATGGTTGGACCCCAACAAATTTCTTTTGGAGAAGTTGCCTTGCTTTTCATTTGCCAAGAACACTCCGTTTTTCACTCTTATCGTTCAACGAGTGTTCTCTTTTTCTAGAACTGCGTTTAGCTTTCATTTTTTGCCTTGATTTTTGTTCAGATATTGTTATATCTTTGCATCAAGGTGTATTTTGACCTCTGGTCCATGTTGGTATTCATCAACAGATTTGTTAAAAAAAAGGTTCGAATGGTGTTGGAAAAGAGAAAAAGATTCATGCAAAAAAGTGGTACAAAAAGGAGCTTGTGTAGACTGCGGCTTAGGCTTTTGCATGTCGTGCTTGATATCATTTTGATAGTATGCATAGTGATTTTTTCTGTAGCATGACTTGTCTCAAATGACTGAGATTGCTTAATGAGCCTTTGAAAAAATCATGCGTTGTTTTTATTATTTGGAAGCATTAATTTGGTTTTCTCATTGATGCTTTATTTGGGTTGACTTGGCGCATGCTCACACATGTTTGACTCATACAAAGTCGCCATAAGCCTCTATGATCATTTAGTTTTTGACTTTTGATGCCATCTTATGATTCTTTTAATGTTGCTTTGTCGCTTTGCATGATTATGACCGTTATTGCTCTCTTAGTTGGTCGCTCCCAGTCTTTTGCTAGCCCTCATTTTGTACTGAGTATGAGCTCTACTCGTGCATCCAACTCCTAAAAACTAAGTTGTTCCAATGTGTCCACCATACATACCTATTAGCAATTTGCTATTCCAAAGTACATTTGACTTGCTTTTATCTATCTTTCAAATTAAACTCTTTTTGGTGTTATGCGAAAATTGGTCAGTAAAGCTCTCACGAACCTGATGGCACACTTTACTTTTCTCGTTCTTAAAATTTTGACATTGTGTCTCTCTTATGTTGAGTTGTTATGCTTGCAAGTTGTAAGTTGGAAATTAGCCAAACCATGTCGTCATGGGGTAAGCTTTCAACATTGTAATTCTTATCTGAGTTGATATCGTGATCTTTTGTTTATGGATACTTGCGATGTGAAATAAGTTGGGAATCTTGCGGGATCATGGAGTTTTTATATGTGTTAGAGAAACGCCTGGGCCGCTAATCTAAGCCATGCATAATTCATGGTGGAAATTTACAGCATGCCCATAGTGGACATTCGACGACGCATCTCAATATAAAAAGCTATACCAATGGTAAATAAAAGAGATGTCGAGGTGTTCATTGTCTATTTGTCTTGTCATTTTGATGTGGGCTTGTTCCATGTCATCGGGCAGGAGGTACCCCATTGGCGGTTCTCAATGATACACATATATTTACAATGACAAGAGCTTGCTTGGGACTCTAAGTCGAGTGGCATGAGGTTTGGGTATTCGTACTTCATGGGACACGATGTTTTCAACTTATGATTTGTCAAGCATATGCTTCATAATTGTACTCGCATTAACTTTAACCATTCAAGATGCTTATGATAGGGGCAATGAGAGCTCAAAGCTAGTAAGTACCAGAATTTTTAAAGGTTTATAAAACTTGCAATCACTGCTTCCCTCTGCGAAGGGCCTTTCTTTTACTTTTATGTTGAGTCTCCACTTTCTATCTTTATGCACCGTCTAAGAGAGCATAGTTGTCATTCTCAGTATAATGTGCATTGTCCCAAAGTTATCATTGATTGATTCATGATTTTGGTTTCACTTGTTCTTAAATTATTTGTATCTAGTCGCCCTCTTAAACTTGAAGGTGTCCTATGCATTTATGTTTTGCTATTCCATGAAGGACAAGCTGAAAACCATTTGCTATGTTTTTCCATATGATTTGAACACACGTTTGACTTTCATTGTTTCATTTTCATGATCTTTTGTTTGTGTTCTTTTTCATGTTATAACATGGTTGCTAAGTTTCTTCTATCAAGATTATGTCTTTCATGCCCATGTTTTAAGTTCTTTTGATCCCAGCACTCAATGCTTACATAGATGATCAAGATTGTGTTGGTGCATGTCACCTCAAAAATTATTCTTTGTTATCACTTACCTACTCGAGGACGAGAAGGAGTTAAGCTTGGGGATGCTTGATATGTCTCAAACGTATCTATAATTTTTTATGCTCCATGCTTGTTTTTACACCATTTGCTTAGTGTTTTGTTACACTTCGTAGTGTTTTTATGCATTTTCTGGAACTAACCTATTAACAAGATGCCACAATGTTAGTTCCCTGTTTTCTGCTATTTTTGTGTTTCAGAAAAGTACCACAGGAAATATTCTCGGAATTGGACGAAACAAAAGCCGAACCTCCTATTATTTAACGAAGCTTCCAGAAGACCGAAGAGGAGATGGAGAGGGGCCACGGGCCAGCCACACCATAGGGCGGCGCGGCCAGCCCCTGGCTCGCGCCTCCTATGGGTGAGGCCGCCCTGGTCCACTTCTGATGCCGCCCCTTCGCCTATAAAGACCCCCCGATGGGAAAAACCTAAGACCCGATCAATTTTCCAGAAACACATCGCGATCCGCCGCCGTCGTCGACCCGAGATTGGGAGGGTCCAGAAGCTCTTCCCGGCACCCTGCCGGAGAGGGGAATTGCCATCGGAGGTCTTCTTCATCGCCATGCTTGCCTCCGGCGCGATGAGTGCGTAGTCTACCTTGGACTATGGGTCCATAGCAGTAGCTAGATGGTGGTCTTCTCCACCATGTGCTTTACGTTTAGATCTCGTGAGCTGCCTTACATGATCGAGATCACGGTTATGTAATTATACATGTTGTGTTTGTTGGGATCCGATGAATATTGGTGTTATGATTGAGTTGATGTGCTGAATATTATCTTATGTTATCTATATGTTGTTTATGATCTTGCATGCTCTCCGTTGTTAGTAGCTATCTTGGCCGAGTAGATACTAGTGACTCCAAGAGGGGGTATTTATGCTCGATAGTTGGGTTTATGCCTCTATTTAATCTGGGAGAGTGACAGAAACCTCTAAGGTTGTAGATGTGCTGTTGCCACTAGGGGAAAACAACATTCTGGTGTCTAAGGACATTCGTTTTGTTCACATTACACATTTTTCTTAATGCAGTTATCTGTTGTTCGCAACTTAATATTCACGGGGTCCTCGGATGATTCCCCGTGGGTGGATTATTAGTCATAGATGCAGTTGGCTGGCGGTCTATGTATCTTGTTGTAATGCCCAGAGTAAATCTCATAGTGATCCTCTTGACATATGCACGTTATCTTTATTCTATCAATTGCCCAACTGTAATTTGTTTACCCAGCATGTTATTTATTTTATGGAGAGACACCACTAGTGAACCGTGGACCCCGGTCCAATTTCCTTTACATTGCTATCACCTGTTTACTTTACTCGCACTATTTACTTTCTCACATACTACTATTGCTTTCCACTCGATACGCTCATTCCTTTGTTTACAGCAAACCGGTGAGATTGACAACCTCATCGTAAGTTGGGAGCAAAGTTCTTGGTTGTGTTGTGTGCAGGTTCCACGTTGCTGCTAATTGAAGACGCGCTAACAAGAATCGTTAACGGCGCCCTTGTTGGAGTGTCACAAAGCTAGCAAGCATCACCTTCTGGAGTTTTGCTTTTTTCCTACTGGACCGACAAACCTTGGTTTATTACTGAGGGAAAATTTGCTACTGTGCTCATCATACCTTCCTCTTGGGGTTCCCAACTGGATGGTGATTTACATCAACACCGTGCCGCATCAACAGTCAAGAAGATCCCATTTAGCTTCTTCTTTCATGCGTGTAAATGATCCAGAGCAGGAAGCATCCAATAAATCCTTGTCGTGAAGAGTAAACTTGCATAAAAGTTATTAATAACAATATTACTGGGGAGCTCATGAATGGGGCATTTGAGCATTAGTGACTTCAGTCTCCCCCACGCTTGGGCAATACTCTCTCCATCATGAGGCCAAAAATTATCTATTTGATTACGATCTTTATGAATCTCACTCTGAGGATAGAATTTGGAATAAAAGAGAGGTACAATTTCCTCCCAGCCAATAGATGGACCATCCTTTAGCAGCCTATACAATTCTACAGCTCTGCCCTTCAGTGATAAAGAGAATAACTTTCTCTTAACCTGGCATGATGAAATACCTACACACTTAAACAACTCGCATAATTCCTGTATAAAGAGTAAATGATCACCCGGATGGATAGTTCCATCTCCTAAATAGTAGTTATTCATAACACGTTCAACAATTTTCATAGGTATTTTAAAAGGATCTAATTGAGCAGGCGGTGGTTCATCCACTACCGTAACAGAGGCAGTAGTGTTCCCAAATAGGGAACCAAATGGAGACTTCTCCATAGCAAAATAAAATAAAAGACAGAAATAAAAACAATACTCACAGCGAAAGTTACCTTTACCAATTCCACTCTTCAATAGCGCTTCACTCTCCGGCAACGGCGCCAGAAAATAGTCTTGATGACCCACAAGTATAGGGGGTGTATCGTAGTACTTTTGAAAAATAAGAGTGTCGAACCCAACAAGGAGCAGAAGGTGTTGACAAGCAGTTTCGATCAAGGATTCACTGTAAATACTAGCAAACGGGTTTTCAAGGGTATTTTGGTAATGCAGATAAATAAAGTACGAGTAAGTAAAAGACAATAATAATAATTGCTGGAAGTGGCCCAATCCTTTCTAGAGCAAAGGACAAGCCGGTTGTATAACTTATGATTACCAAATGTTCCTGAGGACACACGGGAGTTTCTGTCGAGTGCTTTTGCTTCATGTAGCTAAGTAATCTTCATTGGTTTGTAAATGTTATGGGGGTGAACCTATGCTAGTGCACTATCCTAACTTGGACTAATACACACTTGTGATTATACCCCTTGTAAGCATCCGCAACTACAAGAAAGTAATTAAGATAAATCTAACCACAGCCTTAAACTCTGAGATCCTACACTCCCTGGTGCAATGGTTTCCTAACGAGGGTTTAGGTTTTTGTTGCTCCGGCAACCCCACAATTAGTAGCCAAATACACAATGCATTCCACTAGGCCCATAAAGGTGAAGTATCATGTAGTTGACGTTCACATGACACCACTAGTGAAATAGCACCACAACATATAAATATCAAACCATTAAATATTACTCAACATAGTTTCACTACTAACATCTCGACTTCTCCCATGTCCTCAAGAACTAAATGAACTACTCACAAGACATCATATGGATCATGAGCAGAGGTGAAATAATGGTAAATAACAATCTGAACATAAACCTTAATTCAACGGTTCCACTCAATAGCATCAACTATAAGAGTAATCAACACCGGAAAAATTTCCCTAAGAATTGGACAAGATTCAACCAAGATGTTACAGCAGGATGGCGTGGTGATGGTGGTGATGAAGGTGCTGGTGACGGTGATGATGATGATCCCGATGAAGTCTAGCTCGATGGCGATGACGATGGTAACGATCTCCCCTCTCCGGGAAGGAATTTCCCTGGCAGATTTCTACCTACCGGAGAGCTTTCTCTCTCTCTGTGTTTTCCGCCCCGCAGAAGCTGCGGAGTCTATCTCTGATCCCCCCTGTCTTAGATTTTCGGGGATAACAATATACGCGAGGGAGCGATGGTAGAAGTGGGCCAGGGTGGCCACACCACTAGGTGGCGCGGCCAGGGGCTGGCCCATGCCACCTGGTGGTGTGGGCCCCCTGCTGCTCCTCTCGCTCTCTCCTTTTGGCTACTTTCGTCTTCTGGTAAAATATGAATTTCTGAATATTTTCCTGGAATTGATGATCTTCAGAAATATGGTGTCTTGACGGTCCTTTTTCCAGCAGAATCCTGACTCTGGCAGCAAGTCCTCCAATAATCATCAAACATGTAAAAGCAGAGGAAACAACATAAATATCATTTCTAAATATGAAATATATCAATGAATAATAGTAAATTATGATATAAAATAGCGATGCAAAATGGACGTATCAAGGAGGCATAGCTGCATGTTAAGAGAAATAAGATAGTGGTGGTGAAGTTCTTAGTTATATACGGCAAAATTAGTTTCGCTACATTTGTACATTTTTTTCCTAGCAAGATCTCCGGTGATGTTTCCAAGGAGATAAGTTTTTGCTACCATAGTACAATTTTTTTTGCTACTATGTCTCCGGCGAGGTCTCCCATGAGTTTGTGAATTTTGTGGGTGAACCGTTTTTGCTAAATCGTGGTTGGTTCTCCGAACGAAACATTTTTTGCTATATTAGTACATATGGAAGCAAAAGTGCGATTCTAGTGGAAATAGATTTTACTTCCAACGAAACGTTTTTTTGCTATATTGATACTTTATGGATGCAAAAGCGGGATTAGGGAGACTAGTTTGGACATGTGTCATACTAATGTTTCCACTAGGTTGAGACTCCAAGAGTAGAGTGTTGAGCACAGGGAAGCGCAATTTTCCCCACGAAGGTGACTCGAGGGTTTATATCGAACTCTCGGGGAACTATGTGTACAAGGACTCTTCCTGTCCCTCTTCAAACAACCTGCAAAGTAAATAAATTTGCTCTATGTCCTGAACCTCACCAAGTGGTTGTCAGGCACAAGGTGTGTGTAAGTATACAAAACTAAAATTAATATGCAAATGCAACGACGACAGAAAATATCTTGATGGCTCGATGGGAATATGCAAACTAAAGTAATATGCAATGCAAAACAGTAAAAGATATAGTTGTAGTGTTTTGGTTTGTGAAATGCAATAAAGGAAATATTTTTGTATTTTCGAAATTAATTATGAATGAAAATGAAAACAGTGATAAAGTGAATAGAAAGGTGTTTCTTATAATAAAAAGTGGACCGGGGTTCATGGGTTCACTAATGCACCATCTCATAAAAGATATGGTGGACAAAAGATCATATAATTAACATAAAAGATTGCAACAAAGTTCACATTCAAATGAATTTATATGGGCATCACGTCCTACTATAGAGATGTTTTGGTTATTCATCTCTCTCATACTCCACCAAGATGGGAATTTAATGTAATCACCTCGGTATTAAGATAAAACTCAGAGCATAGCATTAAGCACAATGAAATGAAGTTAAAATAAGAACATGCTAGATCTAGTCGCGAATACTCAGCAAGGTCACACTAGACATACCCTATAGCATGGTATTTTCTTTATCCCTAGTGAGGTAACTCAAGTAAGGTAAACACCAAGTGACACCCAAAGACTGTTCTCCCTAGATAAATCACCCCTGTTACTCCAACTAATGAACATGTTCCCCCACATACGCTGACGAGGGTTAACTCGACAAATATCCTAGATGAAGGACTTAGGATCGGGGAGATAGGGCGTCGGATGAACTCGAAGGTAAAGTCAGTCAAACAAGGTGTGTATCGAAAGTAAACGTGGGTGTAGAACCTGGCTTGCTTTCAATCTGTCCCGCACCGTCCCCTCCTGGCCCCTATATATAGGTGGCCAGGTCTCGAGGATCGGGTGGGATCCGATACAGATTACAATATCGACATACGACATGAACTCGTATTTCGACTAGTATTACAATTGGGCCTAGTCTAACGGGCCACAGGGGTACTCAACTGACGGGCTCTATTATCCATACCCTTGTCAGTAGCCCCCGAGATTCTACGAGAATTGCAGATTCGGGTTGAATCTCAGATCTTCAATTCTTCAACTTGATCAATACTTGACTTGTTCAGTTCTTCAAATCTTCGACTTGGTCTTTTGACTTATCTTTTATTATAATGCCTCGCAAGGGATTTTGATGAACAAGCCTGACAACTCTGAAGGATCAAGAGGCCAGTTAACTGCCAGAACAGATACTTGTCACCTACTTCAAATTCAATCCCCTTGGATTTGAATTCGGGAAACCGGTCAAACTCATTCTTTTGCCGCATTTAGGACTTACAAAGAATGAGTCCCAGTGGTTCTCAGGATACCCAGTGCATCCACCAGGATGTTTCTTTGCGTCGTAGACACGGATACATACCAGCAGTGCGCATCCATGTGCGTATACTGGGCCACACAGGACAGATCCTGGGGTCTTACCTTCATGATGTATTTCAACCATGGCATTCAAGTTTTGTCGCGATGACGCAACTCGAGAATCACATTTCGCAGCCTTGTTTGACTGTTTCAATATACAAAACATTCGAGTTATCCTTTGCAACTGTCATAAATAGCTCCCGATGGGAGTAATCGATGTTTCATTTTGTCGACAATGTAGTCGAAGCTCATTCCTGATGAAATAAAACCGATTGCACCTAAACCATTTGTGCACCAACTGGTTCTTTATTTATCAGCTTTAGCTCTTCTCCTTTCTATCGACTTCTTTCTATCGGGTGCGCGACAGCGCTCCCGATGGGAGTAGCCCCCGAGGCTATAGCCGAATTTTGTCGGGTATAGGCTCAAAACTATAGTCGTATCTATGTCATATATTCTGTCTTTCAATATATTCTCGCCCTTCTGGTAATTCTTCTCTTTTTTTTATGACTTAAGCCCCCGAGTCCAAAAATGAGGTATACTGTGCTTCTTTATAAATAACTTCTTCTCTCTTTGTTTTTCCTCGCACCTTCTCTTTTGATACGTTGATCTTTCTTTTATCGTCTGCGCTGGGCAGCATATAAGAGCCTGTAATTATATTTTGGACCGTACCCTTGTAAAGGCCCATTAGTGCGTACTTATAAATAAAGCACGTCTGGTGAGGGTAAAAACCCTAATCCAGTCATTAGCTTCTCCTTCTGCCGCATCATCTTCTTCCTCTTTAACTCATCTAGGGTTTCTTCTTTCCAACATCTGTCCGATGTGGGTGGATCGCGCCTGAACATCAGTGCCCCAGTGGAGAAATGGGGTCGCGACCGCCCTCGCGGCAGTAAAAACAAAGCTTCAATCAAAGCTGCAGTAGCTTCGTCGTCCACTCCGGTGAAGCGGCACCCCGGTCGTTCGGCCAGGAGCAAAAATAAACCCAAGATGCCTTCTGCTGCACCAGGTCCAAGCGCTCCTTCTACTAATGCTTCTTCCCCTCCACCCAAACTCTTCTCGTTCTTCTGCATCGCCGGCCCGTAGTGCCACGAGATTCACCGTCTGCCACTGAATTTCACCAAGTTTATGGATGGGCGAGAACTGCGGGAAGCTGTTCTTCATGAACACTCTGGGGGAGGGACTCCCTATGAGGTGGAGGTCTGGTACGACGGCGCCGGTGAGCAGTACTTCAAGGGCGACTGGTCGCAATTTGCAGAGGACCACGACCTCCATCAGGGCTTCTTTATGACTTTCGACTTTCACGTCAGGACGTCGAAGTTCGACATGAGGATCTACGACTGCACCCAATGCCAGAAAGAATATGAAGCTGAAGTGCATTTCCACTAGATTTATGTAATCCTTTTGTTCAAGTTGTTCTTCCTTGTACTATCTGTAAGAAGTAGTCGTATTTATGTATTGTCCTTGCTTTATTAATAGACCATGGGAACGAATCATAGTTCCGAGGTGTTCATTTAATATATTATCGGGTTCCTCTGAACCTGTGTATGTTGATGCCGAATGCCGGGTTGTGAACAACCATGTAGTATGTCGAAGATAATCACAGATCTCAATAATAACTTTGTAATCTTTATTTTGTACGACTCGAGGGTCTGAGCCCCCGAGTGGAAAATAGAATATTGACACGTATTGTCGAGTTGACCCAAGGAACCCGACCTATGGCCTCATGTTCTGAGTTCGGAAGGTCATAACTCGAAGAATCCTTTGTCGGCTTATGTCGCCTATGCATAGAACCGTCGTAGTTTCTCTGCGTTCCACGGGTTACTCTCGTTTTGCCCTGTTTTCTTGTCTTACAGTCGATAAGCTCCTCCTGGTATCACTTCTGTCACGATGTAAGGTCCCACCCATGGGGACTCGAGTTTTCCATGTCCATCTTGCTTGAGTCGTAAGACTAGGTCTCCCACTATGAAAGACCATGGATGAACTCGACTACTGTGGTAGTTTCGTAGGCTTTGCTCATATTGAGTGGCTCTGGTGAGTGCTACATCCCTCGCCTCATCGAGTGCATCGACATCGTCCTGAAGCGCTCCTGTAGAAGTTGTCTCATCATACGCTGTGATTCTTGGAGCTTTGTGTGTGATCTCGACTGGAAGCACGGCTTCTGCCCCGTGGACCAGAAAGAAAGGTGTTTCTTGAGTAGCTGCATTGGGTGTAGTTCGTAGACTCCAGAGCACGGAGGGTAGCTCATCTACCCAAGCGTGCTTGGCTTTCTCGAGGGGTGCCAACATCCATTTCTTTATCCCATTGCATATTAAGCCGTTGGCTTTTTCGACTTGCTCATTCGTCTTTGGATGCGCTACAGATGCAAATTTCAATTTGATTCCCAGTCCTTCACAGTAGTCCTTGAACTCCTTTGACGTGAAATTTGTACCATTGTCTGTGATTATACTGTGTGGTACTCTGAAGCGAAAGACTATGGACTTGATGAAGTTTATTGCGGCTTTAGAATCTTGGGTTGTTACTGGGGCTGCTTCTACCCACTTGGTGAACTTGTCGACTGCTACCAACATATAAACATGCCCTCCTGGCCAAGATTTGTGCAATTTTCCTACCATGTTGAGACCCCATTGTGCAAAGGGCCAGGATAACGGTATTGGTGGTAACTCTACTGCTGGCGCGTGTGGCCGAGATGCGAACCGTTGACAGGCCTCGCACTTCCTTACTATATCTTTTGCGTCTTCAATGGCTGTGAGCCAATAAAACCCTGCACAAAAAGCTTTGGCTGCAATGGCTCTGCTGCTCGCGTGATGTCCACACACTCCTGCATGGATATCTTTTAAGATTTCTTGTCTTTCTTGAGGAGTGACGCATCGTTGCAAGACGCCTGATATACTTTTCTTATATAATTTTCCTTGTAACACGACGAAAGCCTTGGATCGTCGTATTATCCTTTTTGCTTCTACCGTGTCTTCGGGTAGTGTTTTGTTTATCATGTACGCCAGATATGGCTGCATCTAAGTTTCTTCTATCATCATGACTTCTTCGGGTTCTGCTATGCTTGCTTTTCCAGCCCCGAGCCTGTTGCTTGGTGCTGGCCTTGTTCCTCTGTAGTCGAAGTTTTGTTGCTTTTTATTGATCTTTCTATGATTTCTTCCCAAAAGACTCCTTGCGGTACGGGTAAGCATTGCGACCCGATGTTTGCTAAATTGTCGGCTTCCTCGTTACTGGCTCTGATCATGTGCGAAACTTCGCATCCATCAAATGTTCCTTCGAGATAATAGTATAAATTTCTATACGCTGTCATGTTGTCGCTGATGGTGCCACATTTGTTCATTACTTGTTGGACGACGAGATTCGAGTCTCCAAATATTTTCAGTCGAGTTGCTCCGCAAGCTTTTGCCATTTTCATTCCATGGAGAAACGCCTCGTATTCGGCTTCATTGTTGGAAGCTTGGGGAAAACTCATCCTTAGCACATATTTCAATTTGTCGCCTTGTGGTGATATCAGGACTACTCCTGCTCCTGCGCCTTGGATTTTTTTTGAACCGTCGAAGTACATTGTCCACACACTCGATAAATCTGGCGGTACTGCACTTTGTAACTCCAACCACTCTACTGTGAAGTCTGGTAGGATTTGTGATTTGATCGCCTTTCGCTTTTCGTACATGATGTCCAGGGGTGATAGCTCAATTCCCCATAAGGAGACACGTCCTGTTGCTGAAGGGTTATTCAATATATTGGATAGTGGTGCTTCGTTAACCACTATGATTGGGTGCACCGCAAAATATTGTCGTAATTTCTGTGCTGTTGTGAAAACACTATATGCGAGCTTTTGATAATGTGGGTACCTCTGTTTTGTTGGAGAGAGTACTTCGCTGATGAAATATACTGGCCTTTGGACACCGTGAGCTTTTCCCTCTTCACTTCTTTCGACTACCAATATTGTACTCACCACTTGATGTGTTGCTGCGATATACAGTAGTAGTGGCTCTTTTTCGTTTGGTGCGACCAACACTGGGGGTGTGGAGAGCACTTTTTTCAACTTCACGAAGGCTACGTCTGCCTCTTCTGTCCACTCAAATTTGTCATCTAATTTCTTCATGAGCGCGTAGAAAGGGAGTGCTTTCTCTCCCAATCGAGCAACAAATCGGCTTAGTGCTGCAATGTGTCCTGCGAACTTCTGCACGTCGTGTAGTTTTGTTGGCTTCCCCATTGTTAAAATTGCTTGGATCTTTTCTGGGTTTGCCTATATTCCTCTTGCTGACACCAGGAACCCCAGGAGTTGTCCTGCTGATACGCTGAAAGAACATTTTGTCGGGTTAAGCTTGAGCTTGTACTTGTTCAGATTGTCGAAAGTTTCTGCCAAGTCACTGATCAGAGACTCTTCTTTCCTTGTGGTAATGACCATGTTGTCGATGTAGACTTGGATGTTGCATCCTATTTGGCTTCCGAGGCAATTTTGCATCATCCGCTGGTAGGTTGCTCCTACATTTTTTAGGCCGAAGGGCATGACTTGATAACAGAACACGCCGTATGGTGTGATGAAAGCTGTCTTTTCCTCATCTTCTTTCTTCCGTTTGATCTGGTTATAACCAGAATATGCATCTAGAAAGGAAAGCCGGGCGAACCCTGCTGTTGAGTCAATTATCTGATCAATGCGAGGTAACGGGAAGGGATCGTTTGGATAGTGCTTATTGAGAGATGTGTAGTCGACACACACTCTTTGTACGTCTGTGTTTTTCTTGGGTACAATGACTGGGTTCGATACCCAGGTTGACGACTTGATTTCTCTGATGAATCCGGCGTTTTCTAGCCTGTGTAGCTCTGATGCTATTGCCTTTCTTTTGGGTTCGTCAAATCTTTGTAGTGGTTGCTTTACTGGCTTTGCTTTAGGATCCACATTTAGTGCGTGCTCGACGAGTTCCCTGGGAACCCCTGGCATGTCTGAAGGACACCAGGCAAAGATTTCCCAGCGCTCACAGAGGAACTTGACAAGCACGCTTTCCTATGCGGGATCCAGGTTCACTGCTATGGAGGTGGTTTTGTTTGGGTCCGTCAGGTGGACCTGGATTTTCTTTGAGTCTTGAGTTGCATCAAAAGCCTGATCTGGCAGGGATCGCCCGACGTCGAGTAGCACATTGTGGTCAGTTTCGCCTTTCAATCTTGCGTACTCTGCTGTCATGCCGAAAGTTTGCGCCAACCTATTAAATTCTTTGTCACAAGTGTTGGATACTTCAAAGCTGCCTTGCACCGTGATCGTTCCTTTGGGTCCTGGGATCTTGAGTGTAAGATATGCGTAGTGAGGTACTGCCATGAATTTTGCAAATGCTGGTCGCCCCAGGATTGCATGATATTGTGAATGCCGGTCCATGACTTCAAACTCCAGCTTCTCTCTGTGATAATTATTGCTGTTACCAAAGCAGACGTCGAGTTCTATTTTTCCAAGAGGGAAATTGGCGCCTCCTGGTACTATTCCGTGGAAGGAACAATCTGTTGGCTTGAGACTTTCCAGTGAGATGCACATTGCCTTCAGAGTTCTTGCATATATTAGGTTTATGCCACTCCCTGCATCCATGAATACTCTCCCGATATCATATCCTCCTATTTGCGCCTTTAGCACCATTGGTGAGTGCCCTGGCCTGGGCACTTTCCTCGGGTGGTCTGCTCTGCTAAATCTGACTGGTTGATCGGACCACAGTAGGTACTCTATAGTGGCTGGTGGTGATGATATGGCTAGGTTAACTTGTCTGGATATATTCTTCCGCTCCTTCTTAGACTTTGGCACCGGTTGAATCATTGCAGATATATATACTTTCGACTCCAAATGTTTTGCTAGCCTCTGCACTTGGTACCCTTGACTTATATTTTTCTTTCCCTGCCATGCTCCTTGATTCGAGTTCATGGCATTTTGTAACCTTAAGAAGGTTCTGCAATCCTTCATCTGGTGATTAGAAACTATCTTTCCATCTAGGTATGCGTAGTAGATTCGACAAGGTCCGTAGAGCATGTCCTCTGCCGACGGGCCAGAGTACTCTGACTTTTCTACTCCATGGTTTTCTTTTGCCTGAAACTCTTTGCTTTCGTAGCCTTCCTCGTCCCTTCTTTCGTATCCTGCTGCTACCTGATTTCGCCTTGCGTGGTTATCTCCATTGCGATATCTTCGCCTCTGCCTGCTTGCTCTGTCTACTTCTGGTGAACGTCCCCTTTTGTTGTTGTACGCGTCTTCTCCGTCGGCAAATCTGTTGGCTACTTCCATTAGCTCAGACACTGTCCTTGGCCTTGTTCTCCCTATCTCTTCCACTAGGTCCGAACGACGAAGGCCACTCGAAAAATCGTCTATCACTCTTTCATCGGAGACGTCTTCTGCTGAGTTTTTGATTACACTCCAGCATTGTATATAAGAGTGTAGGGTTTCGCCTTTCTGCTGCACGCACGACTTGATTTCTTCCAGCGACGCTGGGCGCTTATATGTTGAGCGAAAATTTCTCGCGAATTAATTCTCTAACTCTCCCCAACTTCCGATGGAATCGTTGGGTAGGGTGTTTAACCAGGACCGCGCTGCGCCGGTGAGGTGTAACTATAAACTTTGCATGGCCATTGCTCTTGTTCCCCCTAGTATCTGTACTGCTTGCAGGTAATCCGACAACCATAGAGTGGGCTCTTGTGACCCATCATACTTTTCTTGATCATGCGGCAACTTGAAACCTTTGGGTACCCGCGTTTTGCGAACCCTGCGGGTAAAGCATGACGCGCCCATCTCTTTTTCATCGTCTTCATAATTTTCTTCTCTCCATGCATAGCGTGAGTTGTTTATTCGTACTTCTGCTATTATGTTTCTTGCGTCCTCCTTCCGTTTTTGTCGCCTCTCACCACCTGATGAATCACTGGCTTTGTTTCGCGAGTACTTGCGCTTGAATTCTTGTTTTCGCCTTTCCTTTCGATGTGTCGCCTTTTCCTCTGGAAGCTTTCCCATTAACTTGTCTTCTACCAACCCGAGACTTCGTATTGCGGCCTGATGCATGTGCTCCCGTGGATCTCCAGGCTCTGGTTGTGTGGTTAGTAGGTACGTCTGTGCTGCTACAACGCTGCTTCTGGTATTTCTTGAACGAAGTCTTCTTCCTCTTCTGACTGCTGTGCGCTTAGATTTTTCGCGTAGCTCTCCTCTCTTATATGTGTTGTTGTCCTCCTGTTATGCTTCGGGTCTCTATGTCTTTCCATGCTGCTCTCTGATGCATCGCTATACTCATCCCAGTATCCTCCACTTGAAGTGTTGTCGTTGCCTCGGCTTCTCATGAACATATCTCTTTCCTCCCTTAGCTTCTTTTTGTGCTGGTGCAGCGCATACTGGTACCCCATCAGAACCTCTCTCCTTGAATCTGCGGGTACCTCTGTGCTGTGATTGATGGCTGACATGATGATTCTCCACTCTCTGGTTGAAACATGAATTTTTTTCCTTTTCCTGTTTATTGTTACTCCTCAGTTTGTCGACTTGCAGGTCGACCTCTTTGTTGCCTTCGTGATTGTCCTCTTCTGCTGCTTCAGTGATAATGACGCATAACTGATGTACGCTTCTGGAGACGCCACTGCTTTCGATGGCGAAATCCCTTGAACTGTCGTGGGTTTTAGCCACTGCTTTTTCCATGCCAGGCTTTCCCCGAGTTTCGTGGAATTCTTCAAGTTTCTCTTTCATATCTTCTGTTGTTGTGAGACTAACCGGCGAGTTTACCTCGCTGGAAGAGCCCATGGATGATTCAGATGATGTGATTCTCTCGGTTTTGCTTGCCGACGGACCTGATTTCGTCGGATCCGAAAGGCGAGTTGAACCCGAAGGTCTGATGTAGAAGCTCAAACTTCTGATCGTCAGCTCCATCTCTTGATCTTTGTCGACTTCTGGATTGTTACTAGCTAAAAGCGAAAAAGCCGTCGAATTCATGATTCCAACGCCCCGATTCCCCACGGTCGGCGCCAATTGACGAGGGTTAACTCGACAAATGTCCTAGATGAAGGACTTAGGATCGGGGAGATAGGGCGTCGGATGAACTCGAAGGTAAAGTCAGTCAAAGAAGGTGTATATCGAAAGTAAACGTGGGTGTAGGACCTGGCTTGCTTTCAATCTGTCCCGCACCGTCCCCTCCTGGCCCCTATATATAGGTGGCCAGGTCTCGAGGATCGTGTGGGATCCGATACAGATTACAATATCGACATACAACAT
The DNA here is from genome assembly GCA_007115705.1 of Dactylis glomerata. Classification (NCBI taxonomy): domain Eukaryota; kingdom Viridiplantae; phylum Streptophyta; class Magnoliopsida; order Poales; family Poaceae; genus Dactylis; species Dactylis glomerata. The sequence continues at coordinate 13,077,301 of QXEO01000541.1, read as the reverse complement.
GAACTCGTATTTCGACTAGTATTACAATTGGGCCTAGTCTAACGGGCCTCAGGGGTACTCAACTGACGGGCTCTATTATCTATACCCTTGTCACACGCTCTCATAAACATGCTTGATCATAACAAGTAAACAAGAACGGGGTACATAATATGCATCTACTCATATACTGGAATTAAAGAACAATTGCAATCTCATATATTACTCATAGAAAGATCCACCACAAAAGTGATACAAAGATGGCCATAATCATGTTATGCAGCTCATATGGCGCTAAAACAATGAAGAACAAGAGAAAGATACATATAGCTACTGCCTCAAAACCGTAGTCCAGAGGTGGACTATTCCCCTTTCATCATGGCGACGAAGGTAGAGTCATTGGAGGGGATGGAGATCACACCGACAGCGCCCCACCGGAGTTTTCCCCTCCAATATTCAATCTCCCAGGCTTCTGTTTTGTGTTTATGTGTTTCGGCGGCGCTCTTTTTAGCGACCCGCAGAGGGACCCTTTTTTATAGATGGTTTTAGATCAAGACACATCCAACGAGACAAAGATCGACGACATCGGAGCAACGAGGTGAGAATGGGTAGGCCCCCCGCGGCCCAGGCATCTTGCCGCATGGGCTATGCCCATTTCTGCCTCGGACCTCCTCTGTTGCACTTCCTTCTCTCCGAAGTCTTGTTCCATGGAAAAACTGGTTCCCCCAAAGTTTCAGGTAATTTGGACTTCGTTTTGGTCCCTGAAAGTTAAAAACATAGAAAAAGAGGTTTTCTGGCTTTCCCAGGTTAATCCGATAAAATTAGGGAACATGTGAATTATTCCCAATAATCATCAAAAAGCATAAATATAACCAATATATGATGCAAATAAGGTGGAATATCAAGTGGTAAAGTGCAAATATCATGTATGCATTTTACATGCATCACATACTCTGAAGGCGGGGGATCCGGGGGAAATATGCCCCGGGGGACGCCTATCACTGCGCATTTTCTAATTGTGTCCAAGAATAGCCCAAATATTGACTACAAAATCTTAAGGAGTTTGTATTAGCATAGGTTCAAACCAAACACACCCGACGCTAGAGTTGAACTAGGACACCGCGGGCGCATCTGGCTCGGGACTTTCAATAGTTCTGAGGCGTACGATGCCGCCTGCTGGGGCTTCGGCCGCAGGCTGGACTTCCTAAACTTCCCTGACGTCCAGTCCCGAGAGGAAGCCAAGTTCCTCGCATCGTCGCCCAACCTGCAGGCACGACAGGACCAGACGCGCCACGAGCATGCGCAGCTGAAGCTCGATGTCGCTGAGGCCAACGAACATCGCATGGCGGAGTGGTGCCGCCTCCACCCTAAGGATGTGGCTGGGGAGGAGGCCTTTTGGGCGGCAAAGAAGGTTGCACGAAGGGAGAGGAGGAGGGTGAGGAAGAGGTTGCTCAAAGCCAAGCTCAGTATCTCGGCTCGTCGAATGACATCGACGAGAACTCTGCGGAGTGGGACATTCTCTGGCGCACTTCCGAGGAAAGCTCCATACTAAGGAGCAGCAACGGTGATGAGTAGTTTAGGTTTAAATTTAAATGTAGTTTAAATTTGCTATTCAAATCTAGTTTTATTTATAATATAAAGTTCATATTAGTTTAATAAATTTTCTTTATTTTTGTGAGTGAAAAAATATGATGCGCTATTTGCCACGTGTCTGGTAAAGCGCAGCCAGAACACATGCGGCAA